>OZ010718.1:6303542-6668249 GCA_963932345.1 Ophion ventricosus | reverse complement strand
GATTTGAAGGTCAACTTTATTTTTTCAAATGGAATGCTATATTTTTTATAGCGTAATATGATAGAGTATCGAATTCTGAGTAAAAAAGTATAGACCTTTATTAGCCCTAGAGTTAATAGCTAACGAGTAATTTCACTTTATTACTTTAAAATTTTCTTCACGTAATATCAAGTTGGAGATTCATTCATTCATTTTCACTTTTATCTTTCTGATAATAATCACGCACAATCACCGAAGGATACTTTAATACTGGATTACAATCATTGAGAAGATTGTGAATCATGATAAGTGTGTGTGATGTGGTAAATGTGTTCATATTGATAAACACTGTGATGTAAACACTGCCATTCAGAAATTTGTAGTAGATTTGAATCTCCAACTGGGAATTATCGGTCTAGGACAATTAAGAAAGGAAATTTGTTTACACTCTCATTTTTAATTAACTACAATTTTCCTAGATGTTTTTTTTTATTTTTGAAAATGAAAAAAAAAAAATGAGAAAAGTGATAAAAAAATTCTATAAAATTGTTGTTAATTGAAAATGAATATGTAAACAAATTTCCTTTCTCAATATATTGTCCTGAACCCCATAATTCCCGAGTGGAGCCTCTCCACGCATCAAAGTTCCAACCAAAAATGATGACAAAAAAAATTCTGAAAAAATTCTAGCCACTCCAGTGTAAACCCATGCAACTTTTTACCCTCTTGACATTTCCTCTGAAACCCTATTGTTCTTCGATGACGCCTTTTTTTCTGAAACATGTCTCTTTTAGCTAAAAATGCAATACTAGGGCGAAAAAAAATCGTATGATACTTTCAAAAAAACAAAAATGTAGGTTTTGATATCCTTTTTAAGTTTACCATAGAAAAAACTGAGGAAAGAAATTTCTACAAACTTTGCAGTTAATTTTTGACGGCCAAAAACTAGCCGAAAAATGGCCACTTTCAAAAGTGCGCACCGGGGCGAAAAAAAATCGTAGAGAATTTTCTAAAAAAAAGCAAAATAAAGGTAAACTTGTCCTCTTTGAAACGCCACTTGGGAAATTCAATTGCCTTTATTTTTGAGTGCGCTATGTAAATTTTAGTGCGGTAAGAAATTTCGTCTAGTGCGTACTTTTTTTTTTGTCCAGTACTGTACGTCAAATAGGGTTAAGAATTTTTTTAATTCTCGATATCAATTACTTTATACAAATTACAGCTGAGTGAAGAATGCATGTATTCCTCGATACAAAACGGCTTTTTACTAAGTTTTGCTTTGTGTATAGAATAATGAAATAGCAATTTGACGGGAGAAACGTTTTGGAGCTGTAAAGATTAGCTTAAGGAATCTCCAACCAGATTTGAAAAATAAAAGAAAATTGTTGGATAAGATTGCGTTTGTAGGTCAGTTTCCAGAAAGAAGGGATTCGCTTTGAAATTTCAACATTCCATTTGACATCCGTAAATAAATAAAACGACATTTTCCTAGCCATAACAGTAACAACAACGATGACCTGAGCAACAATAATCATAGATCTTTACTTTTAATCTGTGAAAAAAAAAACTTTCGGTATGGCTGTCATCGAAATTCATCGATGAATGTTGGCTTCATTTTTTTCCTGGCAATAATAATATTCAACGAAGCCGTCGTCGTTAAATATAACACGAAAAAAAATTGACCCTGAGTATCAGCGTAACCCCTAACGATAACCGGATTATCGTGCGGATATGACTCATCAATGGAAATTGTGGCTGGCCGCATGCTATACGCGTATCGCTAAATATAAGAATTCTTTTTACATAAAATCAATGATTTAAAAAAAAATTATTTAGAATTTCTTTTTTGGTTCTATGATTTCCTGAAGCTAAAATCGTATTCATTGGCCATAACAAATGTGACATATTTATAAATTTATTCATTGACCATGCAAATCTCAAAGTCTAAGCAAACAAGATCAACGAATGTATCGAATTTTTCAATTATATATATGTGGTTGTGTGTGTGTGTGTGTGTGTGTTCGATCATTTTTTTATAGTATTTTTATAATTTATTATCAAGAGAGTGACGGGGAGACGCCCACGCACTCTCTGAATTGTACGCAAACGTCAATGAAATCGGCGGAGCGGCAGTCTCAATTTTATTTTTTCCCCCGAGGACGTTTTATAACGCTCCGCATAGAGGTAGCGAAACCAAATTTTCACCAACGTTCCATTGAATCACCGAGACTCTCGAAAAGTCTCAAATAAATGAATCAGAAGGAAAGACTGCATAATCGAAAGACGCGTCAAAGTAGACGTTTTTTTCTTCGGTCCGATCGCTAGGAAGCTTTCGAAAGAAACTTTCTTACAACGTGCAATCCTAATCACTTGCCCTTGCGATAAGTGTTTTTTTTTTTTGTTTGTTTCGGTCCTTCATTATTCTCTCAACCACGATTTATTTTTTCATCCGAAGTTCTCGCCCCGTATGCCGCGCTCACGGATTTTCTTTTCTGTTCCAACATCATTACCAAGCTCCGGAAATACATATTACATCTCGATGGACACGACATTCAGACCTGGGTCACGCCTACCAAAGTATTTTTTTTTCTTCTCTTCTCGTATTTTTAGATCGCTCACTAGTCAAGAGAGTGGCAAATGCGGTTACGTGAGCTTCGAGAGAGCAGATTAAGTGTTATGTCCAGAGGCGGAAATCAGCGGGATATATATACAGGGTGGACCACGCAACGTGTGCACCTCGTTTACGACCAAAATATGCGTTGCACGAAAAAATGTTTTATACAAAAATTACATGGTTTATAAGGCTACACTATGTGGTGCATTTATTTTTTTTATAGGTGGAGGCGCTTCGAAGATTTGAAGGTCAACTTTATTTTTTCGAATGGAATGCTATATTTTTTATAGCGTAATATGATAGAGTATCAAATTCTGAGTAAAAAAGTATAGACCTTTATTAGCCCTAGAGTTAATAGCTAACGAGTAATTTCACTTTATTACTTTAAAATTTTCTTCACGTAATATCAAGTTGGAGATTCAAATCTACTACAAATTTCTGAATGGCAGTGTTTACATCAAAGTGTTTATCAATATGAACACATTTACCACATCACACACACTTATCATGATTCACAATCTTCTCAATGATTGTAATCCAGTATTAAAGTATCCTTCGGTGATTGTGCGTGATTATTATCAGAAAGATAAAAGTGAAAATGAATGAATGAATCTCCGACTTGATATTACGTGAAGAAAATTTTAAAGTAATAAAGTGAAATTACTCGTTAGCTATTAACTCTAGGGCTAATAAAGGTCTATACTTTTTTACTCAGAATTCAATACTCTATCATATTACGCTATAAAAAATATAGCATTCCATTTGAAAAAATAAAGTTGACCTTCAAATCTTCGAAGCGCTTCCACCTATAAAAAAAATAAATGCACCACATAGTGTAGCCTTATAAACCATGTAACTTTTGTATAAAACATTTTTTTGTGCAACGCATATTTTGGTCGTAAAAGAGGTGCACACGTTGCGTGGTCTACCCTGTACATATGTATATAGATATATAATGTGTTTAAGCGAGAGAAAAATGCAGAGAGACGACAGACGGGAGACAGATATAGTCAGGAGCGTTTTCTCTGCTTGCGTCTAGGATGTATTGGCTCACATCGACCGGAAACGTGAAACCGTTTGCCGGAAACAGACTTAGTTGCAAAGATTTAATTATTTTGCAAGCTAACTTCCGGCAAAGAAAAAAAATACCCTACTTTGCATTTGCAGACTAAAAGATTTTATGTAATGTTAGTATGTACAGTCGAACCTCCATATAACGAATCTCTAGGGGAGAGCAAAAAAGGTCGTTATATCGAGGTCATGGTCCAAAAAATTCGTTACATTGAGGTTTTAATAAAAAGAACAAATAATAATCGCTCTAATATAAACTTTTATTAAATATATATATATATACACTACCGGCGAAACGTTTCCGAACAAAAGTTTAAAAGAGTGCCGGAACGGTTTTCCATGCCATTTCGCCGGTAGTTGACCTAGGCCAATTTAATAAACGGAATTTTAAAGAGGAGGGATTTACCTTCGTTTTGACTTTTTTCAAAAATTTTTACGATTTTTTTACAATTAGTACCCCGTTTTGAAAACGTCCATTCTTCGTCGTTTTTTTGGTCCTTTTTGAGTGGACCCAAAAAAATTTTGAAAAAATTCCAGCCACTCCAGTGTGAACCCATGCAACTTTTTACCCTCTTGACATTTCCTCTGACACCCTATAGTTCTTCGATGACGCCTTTTTTTTGAAACATGTCTCCTTTAGCTAAAAATGCAATACTGGGGCGAAAAAAATCGTAGAGAATTTGCTGAAAAAGCAAAATAAAGGCAAACTTGTCCCTCTTTGAAACGCCACTTGGGAAATTCAATTACCTTTATTTTTGAGTCCGCTATGTAAATTTTAGTGCGGTAAGAAATTTCGACTAGCGCGTACTTTTTTGTCCAGTATTGTGTGTGTATATATATATATTAGTACTATAAATATAGGGACATTTAAAAAAAAGGTTTAGATTAGAGCAATTTTTCCAAGAAATTAGCAATTAGAGCATAATGTATGTAACATATTATTTTTTAAAAGCGGATTATTTTTTAATTAAACAAATATTTTGTTTAATTTTTAAAGTACGCAAGTCTAGACAAGCTCCGTAGAAGCAGAGAGGAGGAGAAGGGAATGAAAGGAAGGAAGTTCATTTACCGAACGCTTCGTTATACAGAGGTTTTGTTCACAAACATTCTTTGTATAGAGGTTAAGGGTCCTGAAAATAAATTCGTTATATCTATAGTTTTTCTTCGTTGTATCAAGGTTTCGGGTGTCTATCGGAAGGGAATGGACAAATTTTCGTTATATCGAGGTTCGACTGTATGTGTGAGTATATGAATTATATATATACACGAATTGTTGAAGAACACAAAGAAAATAAACCGTGAAGTATTCACTAAAAAAAATAACATTCCTCGTGGAATGCATATTTACACGACTTTTAAATCAAGGAAAGAAATATATGTGAGTAATGGAGCGATGCCAATAAGAGTTATTGTAAAAAGAATGACTCTCATCGTTGAATCAGAAATATATTGAAAGCATATTGGTAAATTAATTTGAAGAGAAAAAATGTATGTATGTATATGTATGTATAAATGTTGTGCTGGGGGTTGACAAATGGTCAGAGGTAGTCATAATACTTAGATATTCAACTTAACGAGAAATCTTTAATTACAAATATAATATTTATATCGATATATAAAAGGTGGCTCGAAAAGTCATGTTCAATGAAAAGGAAAATCTAGATGCCCTGTTTCGATACCTACACGAATCACTTCCATGTACGTTCTACGATCTTGTTTAGTTTTCGACGATTAAGCATTAATTAAATTTTTTATCGATTTTTCTAGAAGCATAGGTCTTTATTGTTTTCTGTTTTGTGTATGTACTTTTTTCATTGAAGTTTTTGAAGGCAATTGGGTGTTATCTAGAATGGTATAAGTGGTTTTTTTATCATCTGAATTTTAGTGACTGATAGAGGCCAAAAAAGGGCACATTTTGTGATTTTTTTTCAGCGAAACCATAAAACAAATCGGAATTACAAAATAGGGGTTTTATTATACACGTGATTGACTATACAAAATTATTTTTTTACAGTGATACATATCAAAATGGCGACTGTGCAGCATTTTTCCCATGACGTCTTTATTTCTGGAAGGTCAACGGCCGGACCAATAGTTCCTATAATTTTTGAGTTATGATGAGACACTAAAGTTTTTTCGATTATATATAAGAATAGCTATAGAAGTACGTAGGATTTTTATGATATATTGTTTTTTGTCAAAATGGCGCATTTCTAAAACAAAAAGTATAAAATGCCATGAGAAAATCGTCAGAAAATTGTTTATACAAAAGGAACTATGCAATATAATTTTAAAAATCCTACGTAGTGCCTCAGAAAATGTAATTCCAAATAAACATTTAAAATTTCCAGTGAATCGGTTGAAATTTGTTTGAGTTATGAGTCCGGCCGACTTGAAAAATATAGTTTGAGATAAACGCATTTAAAGTTAGTAGAAAGTCGCGACATAAATCAAGAGGGGTTGCGCTAGAATTCGAAAATCGAACTTAGAGATTTTTCACATCCACGATCTTTTGAAATATAATTTTATAGGTACTAAGGTACATTTTCAATAACAAAAAAAAATCGATTTTTGGAAAATCCTAGAGTGGCCTAAGGCCTTAAACCTATTTTCTCGAAGGTATTCCTTTCGCGGAAAGCCAGATTTTGGAGGCGCGTAAGTCAGGGTCCCTTTGAATCATTAGTAGATTACAGTGGCTCTTAATAAAATTAAGTTAAAAAGATAAACGAGATTGAAAAATTTCGCATCAATTGTGTAGATTTAGACATTATTAAATGTTCTCTGCGGTTACACAAATTCTTCTGCTAGTTTCGAAGTTTTTATTATTAATATTTTCTTCAAACATTCGATGACCCCCTGTTTTTATTGTTACGAAATCTTCAGAATTTCTACATGCTCAGAGCAGTTTATATCAAACATCTAGAGTTCTTTAAGGGACAACACCACTGTGACGGCTTCAAAAAATCGATTTTTTGAAAACCATCGAGAAAAATCTAAAATACATTTAAGATTAAGATGCCGTTGGACCCAGGTCGAAAAAATAATTATTTTCGGAGATATTGAATATTTTGTGGAGCGGTGCAGCGCTCCGTGACGCTCGGGGTCCCGCGCAGCTGCGCGCCTCAGGGTCGGGCATATCGAATAGCGATCCATACGACGGTTTCGAGATAAAAAAAAAAGAGTGCATCGATCATGTCCAAAAACGTATGGGGACGCGCCTCCGCGAAATCGTGAAAAAACAAAAAGGATTGTCTGGCAGAGGAAAGCTCACCGGAAAATTAATTGACGAGTTGAGCACATATTACGGCTTGGCTATTCGGAGGAACAGCGATGATGTTGAAAAAATGAGGAAGGCAATTTGGGCAACTATCAAACATAAAATATCCACAGATAGTGAGCCACAACATGACGATTGCCCAGAGGGAGCCGAGTCGTGGTGTTCGTGGCAGCGAACGGTCGCAAGCGGTAATATTTCTGAATATCGCCATAAGCCGCCTCTTCCTGAGGAAGTATTGGAGGCAATTACGCCAGTCTTCGAAAATTTGAGCAGAGACGATTTGCTGCAGCATTATTTGGGCGGCTTCACGCAAAACAACAACGAAAGCTACAACAAATCAGTTTGGGCAATAGCCCCCAAGTGTCAGTCCGGGAGCAAAAAAATCGTCGATATTGCAGCTGATATCGCGGTATTATTATTCAATGATGGCCTGAGAAGCCTCATGAAAGTTTTGGAGACGTTGGGGATAACTATCGGCCCAAATTGTTTCAATTTTTGCGTTGAAACCGACGCAGCGCGGATCGAGCTGGCGGAGCGCTCGCTCACAGACGCTGCAAAAGAGGCAAGAAGAGCCTCTACAAGTTCGAGAAAATATGCTAGGGACAATCATTTGCTTCTTGAAGGCCAGCTATATGGTGCCGGCATCGCTGATTAAAGGTAAAAAATTTTTTCACCAATTTATCGCATAAATTAACAAACCTAAAACTTTGAACGCGTTTTTCTCAAAACCACTTTTTTGAGTGCAGCACGCAGCAGAACTCGAGCAATTTTTATCCGATCGACTTCAAATTTGGACTGCATCAATAAAACTCGATTATCTAAAGAAGTACATAGGATTTTTTCGATATCTCAATAATAACAAAAGTTATAGCCTATTTTCGACGAGAAATTTTGCTCGAAAATCGTCCTTTAATTTTAAAAGCGTGCCTATTTTTTTAAAATCAATATTTTTTCAAATCCCTATGTACTTCTCTTCAAAATATCATATTATTAACGAAAACACTCGGTATTTTTTTTCAGATCGACTTTGAAGAGAGTTCTGCTGCGTGCCGCGAACCACTGCAGAGGCAACAGTACCTGACGCGGGAGCTTCCCCAGCGTCACCATGGGGCGTGAAAAATTTGAATTTTTTTTTTTATGTATCTTCAATAAACAACGAACAAAACAAAAAATTTTTTTTCGAATATCTCTTTTTTTTCCTACAAAAAAAAATTCTTGAAAAATGGCAAAAAAACAGGGGGTCACAGTGGTGTTCTGCCTTAATACACTGCAACCTCGTTAATCGGCACAGTGACGGGATGGGCCCCGCATCACACTTGCAAACATAGAGGTTGCGCACCATCCACTCAAGCAGACTCTGCGGGGCTGACGTAGCGGATAGCAATACCCCTCCAATCCCACTCTTATTGTCCAGCATGCTTCGAGCCTGGCACGAGGGCCTGGCACTTCTCCCACCATGCGCTACACCGATCGATATTCAGCACCTAGTGGGGGCCTGATTTCATTTATAGAGGTGCCGTTCGGAGATGTTGTATTTATGATCTCCATAAAGTACTGCGTAAATTAGATGTTTTTTAAAGTCGTCATTTTTTCTTAGAGCTGTCATCCCGTGTGACTGGTTAAAAAAATTCGATTTTTTTTGCATAAATTGTATCCAAATATAGTGTAGAATACGTGGGTAAAGTTATTTTCCGATATTCGAAGTCGTTCGGAAGTTATAGCGTTGAACAGGACACGTGTTTGGAGGCGCACGGCTGAAGCTAGAGGAGTACTCAATAATTTCCACCACGATAAACCACCTCTGACTGCAGAAGTTCAAAAAGTCATCAAATCAGTCTATGAAGATTTATCACGAGATGAACTGTTGGCCAGATGTTTAGGAGCACAAACACAAAATAACAATGAATCATTGAATTCATTGATCTGGACTTTCGCTCCTAAACACCTGCATTCTGGCACAATGATCGTTGAAATAGCAACTTTTCTTGCCGTGATTATCTTCAATGAAGGATTTGATGGCATTTTGAAAGTTTCAGTTACAATGGGATGTCAAATTGGTGACGTAACTCAAGCTTACGCCCATCGCCGCAATGAAGCGCGTATATGCGGCTCCGAATGACGCTCGAGCGACTTCGCTAAAAGAGCGAGAACTGATGCCAGGGAGCAAGAATCGGCGCTGCAGGATTTTTTTTTTTTTTGAGAAACTGAAGGTTCACTTTATGAACCAGGCATAGCAGATTAAGGGTGAGTCAAAATTTTATTGAATCTACAATAATCGTATTTCAACCATTAAACGCGTTTTTCTCAAAACTGTATTTTTCAAACTGCTGACCACGATATCTCGAAATCTATCGAACGAATTCCTTTAAAATTTGAATGACTTGTTCAGTACTCATGTAGACACTTTGCAAACTAGGATAATTCTGATTCATCAAGCCGTTTTTTTTTTTTCATGTTGATGAAGTCGTGAAAAAACACCAAAATTCACGAAAAAATGTTCAACAAGAAGCCAAAAATTTACCTTTCAATTTTTTTTAATAATCCTAGTTCAAAAACTAGTTTATACTTCATAGATTAAAATGCCGTTTGATTTTTTTGTTTCAGATAAGTAGAACGCCCGCAATCGTGGTCACCAAAAAAAACTTTTTTTGAAGACGAGTGGCTAAGTTGCCGTGTACTTCAGCAATGAGCGACGATTTTGGGCTGAAAAAATGGTAAAATGTGCTCAAAATATGAATAAATATGTGGTGAAAAGTTCGCGGTTGTATGTTTATTTAGTTCTGCCGAAAAAATTCCCAAAAAAGCGAAAGAAAAGAGCTTTCACACGGGATGACTGTCTTGAAAGCTCGGTAACTTGGCTTGAAATTTCACCAGTATACCGGAATGTATTTTTACTTAATTGTAGACGAAAATCCGTTTATTGTTAAATATTCGGGTTCGTGAGCGTAACTTTTGATCAAAATTGAAGGCATTCGCGTTAGTGTTCAGTTAGACGTTTATTTATTGTATACTGGTGCACTTCGTAACGATAACACAAGTTTAACAAATCGTGACGAAAGTACACACACACACACAAGAGAGAAAAATGGAAAAATGTTTTTTTTTGAAAACTAAAAAAGATCGTAGAACATCCATGGGGGCCATTCGGATAGGTATTGATATGGGACATCTAGATTTTCCTCTTGGACGTCACTTTTCGGGCCACCATACATATATAGGGTAGGGAGGGGCATGTTGAGCAAATTTGGAATTATCGCGCTATAATTATTCAACAGTCTACCGTATAAAAATGAAACCTACTTTGGTCAATAGGAAATTTATCTAGAGAAAGAAAAGTCTGTAGACGAAATTCCTCTCATCCTTATTGTTTCACAGATAATCGCTCTAAAATGACTAAGGTCATATTTGCTCAACCTGCCCCGATAGTTGGGTAAGGTGAGCATGGGTATGAGGTAAGTTGAACAAAGTAAGAATTGCATTAAAAAATCAGACGTATGCAACATAATTTGGTACAATGCAGTAATAAAGCAGCAGTTGCTTGTTAATTAGTGAGATTTTAAAACATTTACATTAATTGCAATGAATTTTGAAATATTTTTTCTCATGGTGGAAGAAAATCTTTCAATCACGTTTTTTTTTTACTTTTGGGTGCAAAAATAATGAAACGTCTCGTGTTACCGTCTCATAGCGTGATGTGTTCCCCTCCCCCATACTTCTCTTTCCGCCATTCGATGCACCCGCGTGCGATGCTTAGTTTTCCAGATATTTCGAGTGCCCAACTTACCGGACTGCTCAACATGCCCCTCCATATCCTATATATTAGGTGTTTGACTTAATTTTTGCAGATTTTTCAGCAATTTTATTTAATATAAAAAAATAGAGAACAATGAACCTAATCTTGGAAGTTTTGTCCATCGTTTTCTATGACCTTGCGCCATCTCTCAGGTAACTTACGAATGCCGTCGCGAAAGAAACTTGCAGGCTTCGAGGCGATAAAGTCATCGACGAATTTACGCACTTCGTCCAGCGTTTTGAACTGTTTATCCACTAAGGCGTGCTGCATTGACCGGAACAAATGGTAGTCGGATGGGGCCAAGTCTGGTGAATATGCCGCGTGCGAGAGAACTTCCCATCCCAAGTTCAAGAGGGTCTTCTGAGTCGCGCGAGCAACGTGAGGTCGAACGTTGTCATGCAGCAATATGACTTGCCTGCTTCCTTGCTCAGTAAAAAGCCTTTTCTGATCAAGTTATGTGCTCAGTTTGTTCAATTGTCGGCTGTAGCGTTCCGCAGTCACCGTCTGACCAGTTTCCAGGAGTTCGTAATAAAGCACACCCTTCATATCCTGTCCAGGGCGCGGCTGGTCACTAAGATCGAAATCACCACTTCTAAAACGTTTGTACCAATAATTACACGTTTCATAAGACACAACGTCGGCACCAAGAACACTACAAATTGATTCCCGTACTTTAGAAGCATTTTTTCCTTGTTGGAATTCGTATAAAATGCAGTGCCGAATGTGCTGTTTATCAGTTGCCATCGTAAACTCTGCTATTCTGAGAGGTTATGTAACTCACGTAGATTTGTGGTTCGGTGTTCTGAAACTTTGCGTCCGATCCTTTCAAAGCCACAAAAGCCCGCGCAAATATTTCCATTTTAAATAGTTTTTTTGCTTTATTTCGACGATGAAATTAACATAGTTAGGATTATTCGATTTAGATCAAATATGCGTCGTTTTGTTCGATAACTTTTGTCCATTTTGAAGGCAATTTCATAATTCCACGATTGAAGAAGTCCTCGTCCCTATTGGTAAAAAACTTGACCAGCTCATTTTCACAAGCCTCTCTTGACGCCAGTTTTGTACCATCAAGAAAATTTTGCAAATGCTTGAAAACGTGATAATCGCTTGGTGCCTGGTCTGGACTATACGGCGGGTGCGATAAAACCTCCCATCCAAGTTCTCGGAGCTTCTGGCGCGTCGTTAAAGATGTGTGCGGCCTGGCGTCGTCTTGATGGAACACAACACCCTTGCTATTGGCCAATTCTGGCCGCTTCTTGTCGTTCGCCTGCTTCAATCTGATCAGTTGTTGACAGTAGAGGTCCGAATTGAGTGTTTGGCCCGATGGAGGCAGCTCATAGTGGATGATTCCCTTCCAATCCCACCAAACACACAGCAAAACCTTCTTGGCCGTTAATCCGGGCTTGGCGATCGTTTGGGCCGGCTCACCGCGATTGGAACACGATCTTTTTCGGTTGTTGTTCTCGTATGTGACCCATTTTTCATCGCCAGTCACCATCCGCTTAAAAAACGGGTCGATTTCGTTACGTTTCAGCAAAGAATCGCAGGCATCAATTCGGTCCAAAAGGTTCTTTTGCGTCAATTCGTGTGGCACCCATACATCGAGCTTCTTCTTGAGACCAGCCTTATGCAAATGGTTCCAAACGGTTTTCTGGCTAATCTTCAGTTCCTGGGCAATGGAATAAGTGCTCACATGCCGGTCCGACTCGACGATTTCCCTGATTTTATCGACATTTTCGACGATTGGCCTACCAGAGCGTGCCTCATCTTCGACGTCCATATTACCAGAACGGAATCGTTGGAACTACCGCTTTGCTGTTGTATTCGATACTGTATTGGGTCCATAAAGAGCACAAATTTTATTGTCCGCCTGCTCCGCCTTTTCACCTTGGTCGTAGTGGTACTGAAGAATGTATCGAATTTTCTCTTCTTTACCTCCATTTTGGAACGCTGTAACAGACAACTGGCTTCACCAGACACAAAACTGTCAAAGAACTTTTTTTGAAGCGTAATGTCACCTTTAAATCGCCGTATAGCATGACCCGATGCGATCCATACATCGTGAGATATGGCTCACTACAGACATCTAGCGGAAAACGCTCAGAACTTTTTACTTCACCCAATATATATATCATTAATAACAGAAACAACTTTATATACGAATTAACAAATAACGGTTCTACGACCCAGAACGCAGTCGTGTAATTTCCTTAAAATGCTTTTTCTCCAAGTTGCTAAGGAATACTAGGTAATGAAAATCGTAACTTTAGCCGATGGTGGCTGTCTTTCCATTTCCTCGACATTGTTCGAAGACACACGTTAGATCTCTACTGTGTGGCCAATTTGGAAAAAAAATATGCCAATTATTGACATATATTGTTTCGCCCTGCTTTACACAATTTTCTCAAGGGGGGGGGGGGGGGTGGAGAATGAAAGAAAAACAAATGTCGAGGGCTAATTGGAGACAGCTCGATTAGACGTGTAAAAGGTTGCATGTGATACAGATGTAGACAGGCGTGTGGGGATTACGTCGGTGGGCCGCGAGCTTTCGTCACAGTCCGACGATCCGACACAAATGCATTAATCCACGCGACATATCATCGAGTACCGCTCGCGTAGGCGTTTACGTGGTTGAAATCAATGACCGTACATCGCGAGCGATTGCCTTCTTGGAATGCGTAATTGCAATTTGCGACTACGATATTCCTGTACATAGGGGATTGCGAAGCTCGAATTCTCGCCTTTGCAAAGGTCGCGGATGTCCCGCAACCATAAAACGGCCTTGTCTCTCATATATCCTACCGATCGTTACATTATTCATCGATCAATCGCCAATTATGGGAGTGGGGTTCGTTAACGGTGTTGTAAATAGGCAATTTAACCATGACCATATGTCGCTGAACAAACGGGCCGGTATAATTGAGAAGAAACCTTTTTTTTTTCTTATTCCGAATCTGGAAAAGCATGACCATCGAGGTGATGGAGTGAGTCCATTGGTAATTTGAGGTAATCCTTTCGCGGAAAGCTGTATTTTGTGGACGCGTAAGGTACCAATGCTCGGACGGGTCCCACTGTTCGGACAGTAGTTCGAATATTTCACTATATTAGCAAGACAATTGACAGCTAACGAAAAGATGACGCTTGCATTCTATTCAGCCTTCAATTATTAATTGATTACTGGAAAATTGTACGCTAATAATGAATTTTAGTAGTAACATTGACGAGTCATATTAAGGCGGGCAACCACTTTAGATGCTTCAGAAAACCAATTTTTTTAAAAATAAATCGTTAAAAAAATATCTTAAGAATACATTCTGAAAATTTCAAGATGGCATTCGTATTTTACCTGAGAGATGGCGCAAGGTCATAGAAAACGATGGACAATATTTCCAAGATTAAGTTCGTTGTTCTCTATTTTTTTATATTAAATAAGTTTGCTGAAAAATCTGTAAAAATTAAGTCATACACCTAATATTTATATCGACTTGAAATTTGCTGAGCGTATTCTTAAGGGGGTACTACTAGTTCTTCAAGTTCAACAAAGAGACTAAATTTATGTCACCCCACGGGTGTTCTGATGTATGTTAACTTATGTTGAATATTCGTATTGTCAATCTCAAGTGCCAAATTTGTGGTAAATATTTTCTTTATTGCATATTTACTAATAAATACTGAAAAATTAGATCCTCAATGACTCTGGAGTAGTTTCCGTCATATTCACAATAACAGTTTCACCATAAAAACGGACTAAAAAAAACGTTCCACCAAATCGATCAGAATCTTATTTAAATAGCCCCGAATTACCTCAACGGAATTAATATTATAGGTAAAATTTTGCGTTTCGTGGCGACTCGTCCTCATGACGATTTCCAAGCAGTAGCGAGATTCTGTAACTCGGTAGCGACTGTTTTCGTTATCGTTAGCTAGCGACAGTCAATAAGAGGCTCCCTTTCTTGTGATCGTGCATGCGATTGACTGTCGCTAGCTTGCGATTAGCTGTCGCTAGCTAGCGACGACGAAAACTGTCGCTACCGAGTTACAGAATCTCGCTACAGAGCTAGGTTATGCTCGCCAAACGAATCAACTGTTACGCCCGACTTTGGCAAGTCTATGAGTGCTATTCCGTTATTATGATAATATTCAATCCGAGGTTGAAACCGTTTTATAACCTGAGTAGAAATATTGTCAGGCTGGCCTGATATTTGATCCGGGCCTGATCAAGTTGTAGTACAGAGGCCATATTTAAAGCATGTCTTAATTTGCGTCATCCGGCTGGTGTCAGGCGATAATCAGGCGTCTGGATGTGCGTTCTCCCCCAGTTGCCTGATGCGGCTAGCTTCAGGCGCTGGTCGAGCAACCGGCCTTACGGCTGACTTCAATTTGCCTGATCCGGCTAGCTTCAGGCGATGGTCAAGCAGCCGGACTTATACAGTTTGGCGCTAAAAACGTGTCAAATCTTATCTTGCCTGAGGCTAGACAGACACGAGAGAAGCACGAGACATTAATCACTTTATACATTTTCGTATATAAAGTTTACGTTGTGTATGAAATGGACAAACGAAAGCGGCAGAAAATTGCCCAACGACTACGTCTGCAAGAATGGCGGCCAGTTAATAAGGAAAAATAAAGAAGGAATAATACAGCAGCAGGTTAGTACAACAATTTTTCAAAGACTTTTACAATTCTTAAATCTATTTGTATGGATTTAAGAATTGCAAATAAAAATTGTAATACGTAAGATTTAAGAATTATAAAGTAAAGTAATGAATTAGATTAAGGCTAACCTGCAGCGATGGCATCACATTCACTGGACTGAACTACACAGTCAACTTACCATTGTTCGATCGGCCTACGCTGTCCGGGCTAACCTGCAGCGATGGCATTGCATTCATCGGTACGGGTAGCTACACGAACTTCAAGTACAAGGTACACGGTGAAGTTCGAATTTTCGATTTTTTTACAATATCTATTATGTCTAATTTATCAAATTTCAGTTTTTGCCAACGACCTTAGTTGGATACGTGAGCAGCAAAATACCGTGACCGGCGCACTTCCGGTCGACCGTCTCCATAAGAAGACGTGCTTCACAAACCTCAAAGTGCTCGAATTTTCAATTTTATTACGAAAAAACTGAACGGTCGATATAGCTGAAATTTTTCCAAACGGTGCATAACGCATTCGTCAACATTATATAAAAATTTGAGGCCCGAAAGATGGATTCTTCTTAATGATCGTATCTCCTTCAGCATTGGCTCTTTTCCATACAGCAAAATCAATTTTGTTTTCTTTTTTTGGGCCCAAAAATAATTTTCTACAAATTATTTATCGATGCAAAAGGGGTACTGGTTCCCCAGACTTAATTCCCATTTAGGAAGATTGCGTGGACAATAATGGAGTCGCAGTTAACGCCCTTTCATTCACGAGTGTCTCCGACTCCGCGTAAAAACACGCATATATCTCAATATATACGCGTATTAGGAGAGGCCACCCGTTGATGTTCTGAATACACCACGAAATACCATGGTTTCCCATATGGGGGGCGGGGGGAGCAAACGGCGGGATACGCCAACGACGTTAGGACCCGACCGGAGAATTTGTATTAAGGGTTCATCCGGTTTTTCGTTACCCACGGGGCATCCTGTGTTACAGCTATATGTATAAAACCCTGCGTAGTAGTCTCGAGCCGTTACTTCCGTTTCGGACCCGATATATACGCGCCATATATCCATAGGCCGACGGGTTGGCGTGAAACTGGACCCACTCAGTTGGGTTAACGTTATAGCCGAGTATAAATTTCCTTCGGCACTCGAACTTCGAATGAGCCTCGCTCCGCGCGTATATCCATACAGGGTAGCCCGAAAAATGACGTCCAAAAGTAAAATTTGGATCCTTTGTATCAATCCAAATTACTCCGAACTATGTTCTACGATCTTTTCTAATTTTCGAGGAAAAAGGTGTTTTAATTTTTTTTTTCGTGTTTTCTAGTAGCATAGATTTTTATTATTTTCGCTTTTGCATATGTACTTTTCTCTTAGAAATTACCGGAGCACAAAACTTTAAGAGTGTTTTTCTCAAAAGGATTTTTTCAAAATCGGCGACCACGATATTTCAAAAGTCACTGTACCAAACAACTTCAAATTTTACAGGATTCTTTTACATTTCAAAAAGTAGTGCTTGGATGAAGGTTTTTTTTTAATGCATAGTTTTTTTTTATCAACGCAAATAGAGCGTTTTTTTTTCACTGAAAATCGATTCTTTCACTTTGGACTGCGGGCATTTTTCCAAAAATAAATATTTAATTAAACGCTCCGTTAAAGTACTGGATAATTTCATGCAAAAACTAAATGCGTTTTATTTTTTTTATTTCGGATTATTTGTTTCCGAGCAGCAGTCACTCCGAAGAATGATTTTCAAACAGTGGTCCGCACTCGTATTTATTGTTAAGTTGAATAACCCGTTTGGTTTTTTTTTTATTGCAGATGGACCGTTTTAGCTGGATAATGTCCATCGTCGAAAGTCGCGAAAAAAATGTCATCATCTGCCGGCAGCCATGTTTTTTTTTCTTTTACATTTTTTCGTGATTTTTTTAACGGTTGTCAATAAATGTACCTTTGTGTTAAAAAAAATGCGTTTCATTTCCACCAATCGTTGCTCAGAATAAAAATTCCGAATTTCGACATTTTTTCGTGCCTCTAGGTGGATGTAGCTCCTCAAGGAGCTAATCTACTGTGATGGCTCGAAAAATAAGATATTTCGGATAATTTTTTTATTCGAAAACTATTGCATGTATCGGTGCAATTTTTTTTTTGCGCTTACAGGTACACTCTTACAAAATAGAAAACAATTTTTTTTGTTGCATAAAAATTTATATTTATTTAACAATTGATAATCGTGTAAAGGTATGAAAAAAAAGTATGTCACTGGCGTTAATGATTTACGCTCTTCAGATAATCGGAGACAAAAATTCAAAAAGATTCTTAATCTGTATCAGTGTCGCTATCGCCCGAACTAGAATCCTTTAAGAAAAAATCCTTTAAGAAAAATCCTTTAAGAATAAAAAAAGGATGTACAGATAGATGCAATAGTTTGCAAAAAAAAAATTATTAAAAAATTGCTTATTTTTTTAGCATTCACAGTAAAATAGTCCCTTAAGTACATAATACCAAAAATACATAATTACCAAATTTGTAATAAATATACACGTATGTATAACTGTTTTTTTTATACAACATGATTGTGTGATATAAAATGCAGTTTTATTTATTATATTAAAAGTCCATGAACCTTACTTCTTTATTTTATATGAAAATATATAAGAAAAATTGTTTTTGAACAAGTCGTAAGTACGGCGACTGCCTGTGAACATAATTGAAAAATGAATAAAGCATTTTTTCTCGAAAACTGAAAAAGTTCGTGGAACATATATGTGGGTGATTCGAGTACGTATTGATACGAGGCATCTAAATTTTCTTTTTGGACGTCACTTTTCAGGCCACCCGGTATATCCATCCATTCGTCGTTTACCCGAGCATAGGTCGGCGTAGCGGTCTTACCAAATTTTCTTCGGTTATCCCGGTGCCTTCCCAACACCGAGGAAAAAAAAGGACACTCCACAGTCTCTCCAATTTCAATTTGACGACGCTTCGAACGTACTCCCTTAAAATTTGACACCTCGACAGGCCATAGATATGTACGGTAATGGAGACATTTCGGAAGTCATCGTTTACCCGCGACATTTGTTACGCTATCATCGGATTAAATCCCAATTCTCTAATACCATGTTTTAGGAAGTTTCTTGGTGTTATTTTGCTATATCGGCTATTTCGAAAAGTGGCGCTTTGAAATGGAAACTTGAGTGCTTCCTCAATCTTCCTAGAGTCGCGTGGATTATAGTAATGGCGTTGAAGTTTCAAACGTTCGATCGCAACTTCTTTATTTTGATAATTATCAAAAAAATTTTATTTCGCAAAATAATCTCCATTGTTATTGATTGATTTATTTTTATACATTTATTTCCATTACTCTTTATTTATTTTTTTTACATACAGTGAACTTGTTGATCATTTCAAATTTTCAAGAGAGCTATGATATGAATAATAGCGTGATATATTAAGTGTAGAAATGGAGAACGTACATGGGGGTGATTCGGATAGGTATCGATACAGGGCATTTAGATTTTCCTTTTTAACGTGACTTTTCGCGCCACCTTTTATATATCGATATATATTATATTTGTAATTAAAGATTTCTCGTTAAGTTGAATATCTAAGTATTATGACTACCTCTGACCATTTGTCAACCCCCCAGCACCACATTTACACACACAAACATACATTTTTTCTCTTCATATTAATTTACCAATATGCTTTCAATATAATTCTGATTCAATGATGAGAGTCATTGTTTTTACCATAACTCTTATTGGCGTCGCTCCATTACTCACATATATTTCTTTCCGCGATCTAAAAGTCGTGTAAATATGAATTCCACGAGGAATGTTATTTTTTTTAGTGAATACTTCACGGTTTATTTTCTTTGTGTTCTTCAACAATTCGTGTATGTATATATATAATTCATATACTCATACATACAGTCGAACCTCGATATAACGAAAATTTGTCCATTCCCTTCCGATAGACACCCGAAACCTTGATACAACGAAGAAAAACTATAGATATAACGAATTTATTTTCAGGACCCTTAACCTCTATATAAAGAATGTCTGTGAACAAAACCTCTGTATAACGAAGCGTTCGGTAAATGAACTTCCTTCGTTTCATTCCGTTCTCCTCCTCTCTGCTTCTACGGAGCTTGTCTAGACTTGCGTACTATTAAAATTAAACAAAATATTTGTTTAATTAAAAAATAATCCGCTTTTAAAAAATAATACGTTACATACATTACATTACATTACATTACATACACTATGCACTAATTGGTAATTGCTTGTAAAAATTGCTCTAATTTAAACCTTTTTTTAAATATCCCTATATTTATAGTACTTATATATATATATATATATATATATATATATATATACAGTACTGGACAAAAAAAGTACACACTAGTCGAAATTTCTTACCGCACTAAAATTTACAAAGCGGACTAAAAAATAAAGGTAATTGAATTTCCCAAGTAGCGTTTCAAAGAGGACAAGTTTACCTTTATTTTGCTTTTATCGAAAATTCTCTACGATTTTTTTTCGCCGAGGTGCGCACTTTTAAACGTGGCCATTTTTCGGCTAAGTACCCCATAGATATGATCCCCATGTACTTTGATTAATTTCTCGACAATTACTCAGTCGATTTATTTGAAACTTTAGCATAATCAATCGCTTGATCCTAAAACTTGATGATATAATATTTTCAGAATTTACGGCGATTTAGTTTCATTCGTTTTGCAACCATTAAGGCAGTCGTCTGGTGTAGAGGGTAAAAAAATCGATTTTTTTTTCGTTTAATCGATGGTTTAACTATTAGAGAACATGGCGAGTAGTGCAAGATGTTCGCCGATCAGAACGACGCGCAACGAATCACGCAGGAAAACCAGCGTCAAAGTTACAGCTCTAAGGAGGATCGTACTGCTCGCAGACTCGTAAAAATAAATCAAAACGAGTTTTTTGAAGAAGCGGAAGGACTACTATACGGACCAGGCATAGCTGATTAGCACTAGATTCCTGTAATTTACCAATAATTAATATTTTCCCGACCGAAAACTTTAAAGCGCATTTTCTCGTAATCCCGTTTTCGTGATTCTTTCAAATCGGCGGGCGTGATAGCAAAGAAACGATTTGACCTATCGACCCAAGCCAAAGTTCATTCTCTAGATTATTAAAAACCATCCTAAATGAACTAAAAACATTCCTAAAAAAGTCATTTTATACTATTTTTCTTGCACGAAGAAAGAAAAAAAATGGTAAAAATCGTTACTTTTTTGTTCAAGCTCGAAAATTAATATGGTTTCACGATTTTTTCTGGGTTTTTTTAGTTCATCGACAATAAAAATATATGTCAATTAAAAATAATTGTGGTTTTGGTGTTCCAGACAGGAATTAAGCAGACCATCTTTCCCGCCAGTTCGAGACTCCAGTGGCGAGGCGCTTCTATGGTCAATTTAATACTCCGCCATTTTGCGACAATTAGTTAATAAAAAGAAATTTTATACTCTTCAAATGTGTGTTAAAGTACAGCAAAATTTTCAAGAATGTCCGTTGTTTCTTTCCTTATAAAAAAAAATCACCAAAAATCACCTTTTTTTAGGCCTCTACACTAGACGACTGCCTTAACGTCTGCAGAAGCGGTTTTCCCATAAGCGACTATGTAAAATTTATATGTTTATAACTACTAATTTATTTGGTGAAAAATTCTAAAATAATTAATGTATTATTATTCTATCAAGACCTCAAATTCTACCATACCTCAAATTTTCAAGAATTTTGACGATTTTTTAACATCCATCCAGAATTACTTTAAATAAGTATTAAGTATCTTTGATTTAATATGTCATAATAGTATCAGTACATTAAAATTGGCATGTAAGCCAACAAAAAACGCGTTAAAATTGAATGCGGTTGAAGTCTTTAAAAATACACATCAAATGTGTTTGAATTCTCTATGACGCACGTAAGTGCGTTGTTTTAAGCTGTATATGGCATTTACACATGTTAATTCCTAAAACTACACACCTCACGTGCAACAAATAACACACATGGACTTGCAAGGTGGTGTGATTATTCTTTTTCTACGCTCTATGGTAGACACGAACAGTAAACGTGACGAAAGTGTCTGATTATTGTGATGCTTTAATTTTGTGTAATATATTTTTTCCCAAGGCCCTCGTATAAACCAGCAAAAAACAATCCATAAACGTATATATCTAGTTATACGTCCTAAAAGAATATATATATATAGTAGATGAAGTAAAAAGTTCTGAGCGTTTTTTCGCTTTATTTCGACGATGAAATTAACATAGTTAGGATTATCCGATTTAGATCAAATATGCGCCGTTTTGTTCGATAACTTTTGTCCATTTTGAAGGCAATTTCATAATTCCGCGATTGAAGAAGTCCTCGTCCCTATTGGTAAAAAACTTGACCAGCTCATTTCCACAACTCTCTCTTGAGGCCAGTTTTGTATCATCAAGAAAATTTTGGAAATACTTAAAAAGGTGATAATCGCTTGGTGCCAGGTCTGGACTATACGGCGAGTGCGATAGAACCTTCCATCCAAGCTCTGGGAGCTTCTGGCGCGTCGTTAAAGATGTGTGCGGCCTGGCGTTGTCTTGATGGAACACAACACCCTTCCTATTGGCCAATTCTGGCCGCTTCTGGTCGATCGCCTGCTTCAATCTGGTCAGTTGTTGACAGTAGAGGTCCCAATTGAGGGTTTGGCCCAATGGGAGCAGCTCATAGTGGATGATTCCCTTCCAATCCCACCAAACACAAAGCAAAACCTTCTTGGCCGTTAATCCGGGCTTGGCGATCGTTTGGGCCGGCCCACCGCGATTGGACCACGATCTTTTTCGGCTGTTGTTCTCGTATGTGAGCCATTTTTCATCGCCAGTCACCATTCGCTTCAAAAATGGTCGCTGAATTCGTCTTAAAATCGGTAATAATGTCATCGAAAAAAAATACATGGTTCCATTTTAAAAAGTGGAGTTGACCTTGACGTAGCTTCAGCGCCTCCACCGATAAAAAAATAGGGTGGTCCAGTATGACGGCCTTCTCGAACACTGAAACTTTTGTCTGAAACATTTTTGGATATGATCAATAGTTTGAGTGCTATTGCTCTGTAACGCTTTATGTGCCTCACCCTGTATATTGTAGAAAATGCATTAACTGATATGCCTAGACGTTTCTTTGAATGAAAAAAATTTTTAACTTGAAAAATCGTAATATTTCGCTCAAGCCAGAAAAAACTTATGGACGCGAATTACACCGGAAGCAATCTGTTGGAAACGAAAAAACAGAAATTTAAAATTTGTGAAATTCCATTGAATGAGCTCCTGAATAAAAGAAAATAATATATCTAAACTGTTTGGGTTTGTTTGGGTTCGGGTTTACCGGTTTTAATTAAATATCACCAAAATTACTTTGACTACGCGTACAAAATTTTGAGAATAGATTCTTGAATGTATTCTATAGATCTGAAAAAATGTACAACTCGTTCCTATGATTTTAACTATATTTTCCTAGTATAAATATCGGAGAAAGTGCTATTTGTCATAAGAGCGCACGTTAAATTAGTTATTGTATAACTTTTGATGTTTGGCCAAACGTCTTTAAATTTTGCGCATAAACTCAGTTTGTATTTTTGATAGATATGTCTAATTTTGAACCGTTTATTAAGATTTTCAGTAATAGCCAATACATCTTTAATAAATGGGAATGTCGCTGTAGCACGTTTGTGGTACAGTAAAATTTACTTCCTCGCCGCGACCGGATCGACTTCCGTTCGTTTCGCGGCGTGCCTCTGTATGAGTATGCGCGCAATATAACGATGTTTATAATACAGAGCACGGGCATCCGGCGGCCTTGGATAAGGTTTTCACTGAACCAATTTGTATATCAGAAAGAATTAAAATGTTTTTCGAATTCATCCATTGCGTTTCTGTTTTTAAGATTCACTGTACAGTCAAATGTGTATGCTTCGATTCCGCAGTCGTTTGCAAATATTTAAGGAAAAGCCTCATAGTCTTTGTTGCGAAGTGTAGAAGGCGAGGTTTGAATCTCGAAAAAATTGGATTTGTCAAGAAAGCTCGGCTTTGTTGGTATATCGGGAAGTTCAAGATCATTGCTACGTGCGTCACGATTCTCGTGGCGATTACTTTTTAAATGTCAAAGGAAAAAAAAGCTCATGTACACTACCGCGCAAAAGTTTGGATACACCAGTCGATATTTCTTGCCGTACTAGAAATTAGATACTTCCTTAAAAAAATAAAAAGAAATACAAATTTAATGATCGGTGCTTTGAAGGGGACAAATTCAGCTTTGTTTTGCTTTTTGGAAATATTTATTATGTTTTTTTTTCGACCCGGTACACACTTTTGTACGTGACCGCTTTTCGGCTATTTTTCGACCATCGAGAATTGGGCGCATAATTTATAGAAATTATTTTTATTATTCTTATCTATGATCAACTTGAAAGGGATAGTAGAAGCTCTATTTTCGTTTTTTAGAAAGTTTCGTACGATTTTTTTTCGCAAAGTTATTTCTTTTTTGGCTGAAAAAGACAAATTTTGGCAAATGCAACGAAACTCGAGAACTATAGGGTTTAAGAGGAAACATCAGAGATGTAAAAAGTTGCGTAAGTTTATACTGGATCGCTTAGAATTTTTTCAGAATTTTCCTTTAAGATTTTTTTTTTACTATTCTGGCTCGAAACTGATGAGTGGGATGGGCTCAACCCGAAAAGTATGGCGTTCAGGACAAAATATCAGGAAACGAAACTTTTTTAATTTTCACTTTTAGTTTCGCTTAATTTTTTTCAGCATTTTTTCTTGACATTTTTTGCCTGAAACTCGAAGAATCGTCCAAACAATTGTTTCTCCGAATTTCGGACAAAAAAATTTTGAAAAAATTTTCGAAACAAATGGAAAAAATTCAAGCGAATTTAATATTGAAAATTAAAAAAGTTTCGTTTCTTGATATTTTGTCCCAAACGTCATACTTTGCGAGTTAAGCCATCCTACTCATCAGAGTTTCGAGCGAAAATAGTAAAAAAAGAAAATCTCAAAGAAAAATTCTGAAAAAATTCCAGACGATCCGGTACAATCTTACGCAACTTTTTACATCTCTGACATTGCCCCTCAAGTCCTCTAGTTCTTGAGTTACGTTGCATTTTTCAAAATTTGTCTTTTTTAGCCAAAAAAGAAATAACGTTGGGAAACAAAATAGTCCGAAACTTTCTAAAAAATGAAAATGGTTTATGATGGCAACTGATAAACAGCACATTCGGTACTGCATTTTATACGAATTCCAACAAGGAAAAAATGCTTCTAAAGCACGGGAATCAATTTGTAGTGTTCTTGGTGCCGACGTTGTGTCTTATCAAACGTGTAATTATTGGTACAAACGTTTTAGAAGTGGTGATTTCGATCTTAGTAACCAGCCGCGCCCTGGACAGGCTCGAAAGTTTGAAGATGCGGAATTGCAAGCTCTACTGGATGAAGACTCAACGCAAACGCAACAAGAGCTTGCAGCTCAGTTAGGAGTCACCCAAACAGCTATTTCCAAGCGTTTGCACCAAATGGGAAAAATTCAAAAACTTGGAAGGTGGGTCCCACATGTGTTGACCGAACACAATCTAGGTCAACGTATGAACACGTGCCTTTCATTGATTGTCCAGGAACAAAAAAAATGACTTCTTGCGGAAAATTGTGACGGGTGATGAAAAGTATATTTTTTACGAGAATCCCAAACGTGAAAAGTCACGGGTAGATGCCGGGCAACCCAGTACATCGACGCCGAAACAGAACATCCACTTAAAGAAGGTTCTCCTGTGTATCTGGTGTGACATGAAGGATATGCTTTATTACGAACTCCTGGTAACTGGTCAGACGGTGACTGCGGAACGCTACAGCCGACAATTGAACAAACTGAGCGAAGTACTTGATCAGAAAAGGCTATTTACTGGGCAAGGAAGCAGGCAAATCATACTGCTGCACGACAACGCTCGACCTCACGTTGCTCGCGCGACTCAGAAGACCCTCTTGAACTTGGGATGGGAAGTTCTCCCGCACGCGGCATATTCACCAGACTTGGCCCCATCCGACTACCATTCGTTCCGGTCAATGCAGCACGCCTTAGTGGATAAACAGTTCAAAACGCTGGACGATGTGCGTAAATTCGTCGATGACTTTATCGCCTCGAAGCCCGCAAGTTTCTTTCGCGACGGCATTCGTATGTTACCTGATAGATGGCGCAAGGTCATAGAAAACGATGGACAATATTTCCAAGATTAAGTTCGTTGTTCTCTATTTTTTTTATATTAAATAAATTTGCTGAAAAATCTGGAAAAATTAAGTCATACACCTAATATTTGACAAGTACTGGGTGACGATGGGCGAACTTTGCTATAGTAATGTGGCGATAGGCAAACGCATAATTGGTGTGTGGTGGCGAGTATCCACTTTGCCCGGGGTACTCTCTTTATCCGGACTTCCCCTATAGGTGTAGATGCGTTTGTGAGCCGTTTTGAAATAAGTTAACCAGCGAGCCTACTACTGCGCATACGCATCTCTGATCGCCCTCCGAATACTCGGAGAAATTCTTCAATGAAAGCGTTCTACCCATTCGTACATCTGCAACAGCGAGGGGTCACCGGCGGCTCGGCCACTTCCGCTTTCCGTTCATGACGCGCTCCACCCTCTACTTCCCCTCTGATCCCACCCTCGTCGATAGACCGTTCGTAATGTCCTTGCTCTCCTTTCACGTGAAAGCAAGCTGTCCTTCTTCAATCTCGCCATTTGACCTTTTCAGCCCGTCTCACGTAGATAGTATCGCGATACGATTCTCAATAAATTTTATCGGCTAATACAGTTTTAATAAGTTAGACCTCAATTTCGCTGTAGTGAAATTTTTCGCGACTTTTTAAGACTTTTTTGCGAGACAAAAAATCCTCGATCATGAAACTCCCATTGCCAATGGGAATCTGCATCGAGAAGTATTTTCTTTTGTCAATCTTTATTAGCGCCGACGAAAGGCTCTTTCGGAAATCGATACAGAATTTCGTGCACGTTTCATTGCACAAATACGATTTTTTTTATTGCACAATGTCGCGGCCTAGGGTTTTAACTTGAATTTGCAACAAAGATTTTGGCAAAATTCCACACATTGATCCAGTTATGAGGATTTTTGTGAAGGGTGGAGCATTGCGGTACGAAATTGAATTATATAGGTATTGAAGGACGAGAAGGAAACAGAAATTGCTCGAATGGAAAAACCATCGGAAATTCTTTTTGCAGTAAATAGCGATGAGCAGTCGATTTTAATCAAGAAGGGTTGAGCTATGCTGATAAATTCAGTGAGCATAATAATGAGGAATTTCGGGACGAGTGAAGAAATTCTTCCATTCGATTCGAATTTGTACAGTAGATTCTTTGTCATATACTGAATGCACCCTCCAAACTTTGCAACAATTTTTAACATACGCAGATGCCCACACTCATAGCTGATCGGCAGTTTTACGCACAAAAGAGGATGACAAAATGCTAAGAATGTTTTGTGTCACATTTGAGTCAAACACTGTCAAACCATTCAGTACATTATGACAATTATGTAAGCGAAAAATTAAATGATTCATCTACACCGTTTATTAATTATTGACGTTTTTTTGTAAATGAAAACGATAAGTTTTTCGCCCAACGACGAAACGTAGAGGCGAAATGTGGCAACGTCGGATGAGTGCTAATTTTTGGTTAAGGCCTAAGACCACTCTAGAGACCAAAAAAAGGGCATATTTTGTGGTTTTTTTTAGCGAAACCATAAACTAAATCGGAATTACAAAATAGGGGTTTTATTATACACGTAATTGGCTGTACAAAATGATTTTTTTCACAGCGATACATGTCAAAATGGCGACTGTGCAGCATTTTTCCGATGACGCCTTTATTTCTGGAAGGATAACGACCGGACCAACAGCTCCTATAATTTTTGAGTTATGATGAGACACTAAAGGTTTCTTCGATTATATATAAGAACAGCTATAGAAGTACGCAGGATTTTTTTGATATATTGTTTTTTATCAAAATGGTGCATTTCTAAAACAAAAAGTATAAAATGCCATGAGAAAATCGTCAGGAAAATCTTTATAAAAAAGGAACTATGCAATATAATTAAAAAATCCTACGTAGTGTCTCAGAAAATGTAATTCTAAATATACAGTTAAAATTTCAAGTGAATCGGTTGAAATTTGTTTGAGTTATGCGTCTGGCCGACTTGAAAAATGTAGTTTTGAGGTAAACGCGTTTAAAGTTAATAGAAAGTCACGACATGAATCAAGAAGGGTTGCGCTAGAATTCGAAAATCGAGTACCTAGAGATTTTTCACACCCATAATCTTTTGGAATATAATTTTATAGGTACTAAGGTACATTTAAAAAAAAATCGGTTTTTGCAAAATCCTAGAGTGGCCTAAGACCTTAAGCTTTCATTTTTTTTTCACTGTGCTACGACCATTTTTCGCTGAGTTACAGCGTGTTGTGAATCACTAAAAAAAAAATACGATTTTTTTTCTGATCCTTTAATGTTTGTGGCAAGTGTATTTAAATACGGAAAGAGCTTGGGGTTAATTTGACCTCGTGGGTACTGTGGAGATTCGTTGGGAAGGTGCGCGCACACCTCGAAAGGTTAAGAATGTATCCAGGCACGTCAATGTCGCGTGAAAGGGGTAACAGGACGACGATGTGACCCAGTTCACGTATAATACGATGTACCCCTAGCTGGTCGGGCACAGCCTAGGTGAATGGTTTGGCCCTCGACGTCACTGCTCGTAGAACTAGGTCGTGGGATCGCTATCCCTATAAGCAGCCCCTGGTATCCCAGCAACCCCGGTCAAGGCACCTGTATCTGTACAAAAGCTCCCCTTTCGCCCTCGTCCATCTGCCACCTCGAAAGCAACGCTCCAAATATGTCCTACAGATTGTTATTTCGTCGTTTTTGTTCGCACAACGCGCATCCACGTTTACACCAATTTCTAATTATTTTTTTTTCGTAGTCACGTGCTCTTTAAGGAGGGTGCTCAGGATCTTTGCGGGGCAGACGGCCAGAGGGGAAGGCCTATGCTTGAACACGGGTACTTATAACGGCCGCCAACCCCGAATGATCAAATCTTCGGTTACGTAAAATAAACAAATTTCAACTAATAAATATGTGGAATGCATATAATTGACTGTTTAGAAATGTTATTAACCGTTTTTTGTTTGTTGACATCGCGAATACGTTATTAACCAAGTCGAAATACGGCAAACGCGTAATTTAGTTCTCGGTAACTGGTAGCACTGAGCTCAGATACGAACGCCACATAGCGAGCGCTCGTATGTCAAACTTCCTTAGCGAATGTAGCTTTTGTGTTCGACGAAAATGAATAGATGGAAAGGAAAAATCCGAAGTGAAAAACACTATAATCTACGGTTGAAGCAAGTACAAAATGGAAAACAGCGAAAAAAAAGTAGTGGTTGAGCTGGAAAACGAAATCGCAGTCGAGAGACGACGCATAATTGATTTGAAGGTTATGTCAGAACACATGCATTGCAGCTTCTGTCACGAGGAATTATTGATAAAGAATATCGAACATGAAGAAAAACATGAAAAATAACTTTGTTGTTGTCATAAGGAACAAAAATAGCAATAGTGATAAAAAAATGTGAGCAAATATGAGCAAAAAGTGAGCAAATGACCCGCCGCTCCCCCGGTCCCCCAAAAAATGTTGTCGGTCCATGTGCCAAACGTCCTGTATACATTCTTTCGAATCTCTAGGGATAGGGGGAAGCTGACCCTCCCTGTCCCTCTTTGGCGACGCCCTTGTCAAAAAGTGAAAAGTCAATCACCGAAAAAACACCCGAGTGCGGGGCAATGATTAAAATCGTGACGGAAAATAAGCTCAACTTACGAAATGTTGGAATTGATTATGGAGACACATTGAGATGAAACGAAAACCATTCGAAAGTAAAGGATAACACCTCGTGGGATGAAATTGAATTTTTTTAGAATCGATTCACGCGTTTTCACGTGACAACGAACCGGAAGTTGAAAAGTGACGAGTTACCGTACAAAGAGTCCAGCTTGCTGTATAAAATAAGCACACTCTCCCGCGGTCTTGTGAGTCGTTGATTTTATACACGAGCAATCGAATCAACATGCATAATTCCGAGTGGCAGGAAGTTTACCGCAGGAAATCTATCTCGTGGCTCGAACCCTCGGCTCGTTTTTTTTTTCCTTTCTTGAACTCCACGACGTTTATTCTACTTCCGCAGCGTGTGTTACGTCCGTGTATATCCCTTGGAAGCGTTGCCCCGTCGTTTGTGTATACACTTCCGGTCTTAATGCAGATAAGCCTCATCCGGTAAGGAATAGTCGTATACCCGAAAGGAGACGGCCCGCTGTCTGCGACTATATACCTGCGTGTGCCGAACCGAGAAAAGAGGATATACCGCTCGCGTTCCCGCGAGCCTTTTCTTTTTCTTCGAGACGACTGGAGCGAAGTCGCACCGTGAAAGCAACGAGGGTGCGACGTCACGCTGAGTTTTACGAAAAGTCCCGGAACCCCGGGACAATGAATGAACCTTTAGGGAATAAAGAAAAAAAAAAAAAAGCATCGGGGTATAACTGCCCGTTTCCGGAATGCCACGGATATTCTTTCGGTTTTTATTGTCCGGGCATCCTATGGCTCTGGTACTAAGGATCTGTATTTTGAGGAGCAGAGGGGTGTTACGGCGAACCAGGAGCAAACTCTCGTATCTTAGAATTTGGCTATTCTACAAAGAGTTTTGAAAAATAAGCATCTTTCGTGTCGTCACAAAGTTGCAGGATCAACCCGTCGCGCGGTTAAGGACAGGTACAGTGAGATCGCGATTTTCTACCATCTCCACTTTTTTCCATTTCTCTTTATTTCACCACGTTTTTATTAAGGGAAGAAAACCCTTTAGACGTCTGAAAATGAGTCATTTTTCATGAATTTTTTTTATCGAATCGTTCTCTGTTTGTCTGTTCTTTTTCTATTCATCTGAAACAGAAACCGAACATATTTTTCGATCATTGACATGTGTAGGGGAAGGATATACATATAAAAATATGAAGTAGTATAGAATTAAAGATGAAGTAGGCTTTTTAATCAAATTTTCATATTTTTGACCATTTTCTCGACTATTTTTGCCCCAAAAAAGTAATTTATTTACGCGATAACCTTCAAACTTTAGGTATATCCTTCCCATAATTTTATAGTGAGAATCCTCCCAAAATTTCAGCCAGATCGAGCAATAACTTTTCGAACTATAACATTAGCAATTTTTTAACATGTATTTTCAAGACAATCCCCTTTAAAGTTTCCCTAATTCGCAGCATGCGGTCCCGGCGCGCTCTGGACTCTGTGCTATAACTTGGTAAATATTTCATATTTCGATTTTCCAGTATACTCTCAATATATTATACTTTCGAAATAGGTGAAAAAAATCGATTTTTTTTTAAATTGCAAAGGGCATCCCCTCTTAACTCGTTTTCTTGTCTGTCTGTCTGTTCGGTACAAATTTTCCAATCGATTTTTAAACTAACTTCTGGATTAGTTAGAGACTTGAAACTTTAAACATAGCTCAGAACTGGATGACAAACAAACAAATAGACAGACAAGATAAATTTAACAAAAAATTTATTAGGTGTATGACGTCATTTTTACAGATTTTTCAGCAAATTTATTTAATATAAAAAAATAGAGAACAACGAACTTAATCTTGGAAATATGTTCCATCGTTTTCTATGAACTTGCGCCATCTCTCAGGTAACATACGAATGCCGTCGCGAAAGAAACTTGCAGGCTTCGAGGCGATAAAGTCATCGACGGATTAACGCACATCGTCCATCGTTTTGGACTGTTTATCCACTAAGGCGTGCTGCATTGACCGGAACAAATGGTAGTCGGATGGGGCCAAGTCTGGTGAATATGCCACGTGCGGGAGAACTTCCCATCCCAAGTTCAAGAGGGTCTTCTGAGTCGCGCGAGCAACGTGAGGTTGAGCGTTGTCATGCAGCAATATGACCTGCCTGCTTCCTTGCCCAGTAAATGGCCTTTTCTGATCAAGTTCTTTGATCAGTTTGTTCAATTGTCGGCTGTAGCGTTCCGCAGTCACCGTCTGACCAGTTTCCAGGAGTTCGTCATAAAGCACACTCTTCATGTCCCACCAGATACACGGGAGGACCTTCTTTAAGGGCGGGGTAAGGTTAATTCGGTGAAAAAAAGCATATTTTCAAGAATTTATTTAGACGATACCGGTAATGCTGGTATATTTAATTAATTTCCGTATAATAATACAACATCTGAACTATATTTTCCTAAATGTTTATTGCAAAATATTGATAAATACGCCGTTGGCAGCAAGTCTTCGGAAGCGCCTCGAAAAAAAGTTGTTTTGCGGTGTACGCTATAACTCGTCACTGGATCATCTGAAACAAAAAAATCAAAATGCGTTTATTAGGTGAGATGTTTCTCGAGGTAACGCTGCCGAGTTTTGTTTTATAATTATTTTTATCTTACAATAACAAATTTGCCGACTCTTTTTAGCGAATATCGCGTTTTTCACTTCCAAGTGCTGACGAAAATGAAAAAATCGATAAAAAAATACCTTTATGGTAATCAGAGAAACAATTTACATCTCCAAAATCGATTCAAGGTCTGCATTCTCAGGGAATTTATAGTCGGAATTTTGAAGATATTCAAGCCGAGTGAAGCTGCCAATAATAATTGACCAGCTATCAAAGTACTGCGCAATGCCATTTCCACTTCCAACATCGATGAACGGTCTGTATTCTCAGAGAACTTCTAGTCGGAACGTCGACGAGATTTAGTAATCATGGTTTTTCATGATATGTCAAATCAATTAGTTAATTCAGAAGTACATTTTGCTGCACAGCAGGGGTCGACAAGCTAATTAAAAAATGAATTCTAGACTCAGCTACAGCTGCGGCATTTCTCGAAGACACAGGGAACTTCTCGTCGGAATCTTTGATCGATTCACTGGGTGACTGAGATTTTCACCTTTTGTCCCATTTGGTCCGTCTGGTCCACTCGAATGGTCCACTCGAATGATGTCAATGTTGTATAAATTTTGAAATCGTACCTTTGCAAACTTAATCATATTAATCAAATACCTTTATGGTAATCAGAGAAACTTGCTTGCTGCGCAACAAGGCCGATACGCGAACGATAATCTCAATGGTAGACAATATTAAATCTACGACATTCATCGAAGTCCAAGGGAACTTGTCGTCGGATTGTTTGATTGTCAATCATAGTTTTTAATGATACGTCATATTAATCAGCTAACTTATACGTATAGGGATATCGGCTGCCTATCAAGGGCCAATAAGCTATTTAACTAAAAACTTAATAGTAGCCTCAATTAAAGATACGACATTTATCGAAGTCTGAGGGAACTTCTCGTTAGATTTTTTGCGTGGTGATAATAGATTTCAATGATACGTCATATTAAACAGATAACTTATACGTATAGGGAAATTCGTTGCGCAGCAGGAGCAGATAAGCTATCTAAAAACTTAATGCAAGACTCAATTAAAGCTTCGGCATTTATCGAAGTCTCAGGGAACTTATTGTCGGAATCTTCGATGGATTCAAGGGTCTGCTGGGATTTTTACCGTTTGTTCTATTTAATCCGTCTCGCTTTTCCACCTGAATGGTCTTAATCTGGAGACTGGTCGGAATGACGCCTCGAAGTGCAGCCCCTGCTCATGGCGAACTTCGCTTCGCGCATCTCGAGGCAGACATCCTCGACCCGTCCCGCATCACATTATGTGACACACTGCGCTTTTTCTCCTTTCGTAAATGGCGTCTTGCAGCTCTTTTGATCCGAGGCGAACAATTGCAGACTGCCATCCATTTTGTGGATACTCGAGCAGCATTCAGTAGAGATCTAGGATCGAGTTTGAGCAATATTATCTCGGCAATCTCGACGGGCAAACAAGCTAGAAAGTCAGTTTCACTGTAGGATGCTCCAATAAAAGACATCAACTTGACAAAAGACTCCATGATGCTTATGCTTGCGAGGTGAGCCGCTGAATGATGCTGCTCAGTTCGGACAGCTGCTTATATGGTGATGCTCCTCATTCGGGTTCATTGCGCCGACCAATGAAAATCGTCCGTCACGGCCGAGTGCAGCTGCCAATAATAAAATACCAGCAATCAAAGGGCTGCGTGATACAATTTACATCTCCAAAATCGATTCAAGGTCTGCATTCTCAGGGAATGTATAGTCGGAATTTTGAAGAGATTCAAGCCGAGTGAAGCTGCCAATAATAATTGACCAGCTATCAAAGTACTGCGCAATGCCATTTCCACTTCCAACATCGATGAACGGTCTGTATTCTCAGGGAACTTCTAGTTGGAACATCGACGAGATTTAGTAATCATGGTTTTTCATGATATGTCAAATCAATTAGTCAATTCAGCAGTACGTTTTGCTGCACAGCAGGGACCGACAAGCTAATTAAAAAATGAATTCTAGACTCAGCTACAGCTGCGGCATTTCTCGAATACAGAGGGAACTTCTCGTCGGAATCGTTGATCGATTCACTGGGTGACTGGGATTTTCAGCTTTTGTCCCATTTGGTCCGTCTGGTCTTTCCACTCGAATGATGTTAATGTTGTATAAATTTTTCCGACTTCTCGTCGGAATCTTTGATCGATTCACTGGGTGACTGGGATTTTTACCTTTTGTCCCATTTGGTCCGTCTTGTCTTTCCATTCGAATGATGTTAATGTTGTATAAATTTTGAAATTGTACCTTTTCAAGCTTAATCATATCAATCAAATACCTTTAGGGTAATCAGAGAAACTTGCTTGCTGCGCAACAAGGCCCGATACGCGGTCGATAAACTCAATGGTAGACAATATTAAGTCTACAACATTCATCGAACTCCAAGGGAAGTTCTCGTCGGATTGTTTGATTGTCAATCATAGTTTTTAATGATACGTCATATTAGTCAGCTAACTTATACGTATAGGGATATCGGCTGCCTATCAAGGGCCAATAAGCTATTTAACTAAAAACTTAATAGTAGACTCAATTAAAGATACGGCATTTATAGAAGTCTGAGGGAACTTCAAGTTAGATTTTTTGCTTGGTGATCATAGATTTGAATGACACGTCATATTAAACAGATAAGTTATACGTAGAGGGAAATTCGCTGCGCAGCAGGAGAAGATAAGCTAACTAAAAACTTAATGCAACACTCAATTAAAGCTACGGCATTTATCGAAGTCTCAGGGAACTTATTGTCGGAATCTTCGATGGATTCAAGGGTCTGCTGGGATTTTTACCGTTTGGTCTATTTAATCCGTCTCGCTTTTCCACCTGAATGGTCTTAATCTGGAGACTGGTCGGAATGACGCCTCGAAGTGCAGCCCCTGCTCGTTGCGAACTTCGCTTCGCGCATCTCGAGGCAGACATCCTCGACCCGTCCCGTATCACATTATGTGACACACTGCGCTTTTTCTCCTTTCGTAAATGGCGTCTTGCAGCTCTTTTGATCCGAGGCGAACACTTGCAGACTGCCATCCACTTTGTGGATACTCGAGCAGCATTCAGTAGAGATTTAGGATCGAGTTTGAGCAATATTATCTCGGCGATCTCGACGGGCAAACAAGCTAGAAAGTCAGTTTCACTATAGGATGCTCCAATACAAGACATCAACTTGGCAAAAGACTCCATGATGCTTATGCTTGCGAGGTGAGCCGCTGAATGATGCTGCTCAGTTCGGACAGCCGCTTATATGGTGATGCTCCTCGTTCGGGTTCATTGCGCCGGCCAATGAAAATCATCCGTCACGGCCGAGTGCAGCTGCCAATAATAAATTACCAGCAATCAAAGGGCTGCTCGATGCAATTTACATCTCCAAAATCGATTCAAGGTCTGCATTCTCAGGGAATTTGTAGTCGGAATTTTGAAGAGATTCAAGCCGAGTGAAGCTGCCAATAATAATTGACCAGCTATCAAAGTACTGCGCAATGCCATTTGCACTTCCAACATCGATGAACGGTCTGTATTCTCAGGGAACTTCTAGTCGGAATATCGACGAGATTTAGTAATCATGGTTTTTCATTATATGTCAAATCAATTAGTTAACTCAGAAGTACGTTTTGCTGCACAGCAGGGGCTGACAAGCTAATTAAAAAACGAATTCTAGACTCAGCTACAGCTGCGGCATTTCTCGACGACACAGGGAACATCTCGTCGGAATCTTTGATCGATTCACTGGGTGACTGAGATTTTCACCTTTTGTCCCATTTGGTCCATCTGGTCTTTCCACTCGAATGATGTTAATGTTGTATAAATTTTGAAATCGTAACTTTTCAAGCTTAATCATATAAATCAAATACCTTTATGGTAATCAGAGAAACTTGCTTGCTGCGCAACAAGGCCGATACGCGAACGATAATCTCAATGGTAGACAATATTAAATCTACGACATTCATCGAAGTCCAAGGGAACTTGTCGTCGGATTGTTTGATTGTCAATCATAGTTTTTAATGATACGTCATATTAATCAGCTAACTTATACGTATAGGGATATCGGCTGCCGATCAAGGGCCAATAAGCTATTTAACTAAAAACTTAATAGTAGACTCAATTAAAGATACGGCATTTATCGAAGTCTGAGGGAACTTCTCGTTAGATTTTCTGCGTGGTGATCATAGATTTCAATGATACGTCATATTAAACAGATAACTTATACGTATAGGGAAATTCGCTGCGCAGCAGGAGCAGATAAGCTATCTAAAAACTTAATGCAAGACTCAATTAAAGCTACGGCATTTATCGAAGTCTCAGGGAACTTCTTGTCGGAATCTTCGATGGATTCAAGGGTCTGCTGGGATTTTTACCGTTTGTTCTATTTAATCCGTCTCGCTTTTCCACCTGAATGGTCTTAATCTGGAGACTGGTCGGAATGACGCCTCGAAGTGCAGCCCCTGCTCGTTGCGAACTTCGCTTCGCGCATCTCGAGGCAGACATCCTCGACCCGTCCCGTATCACATTATGTGACACACTGCGCTTTTTCTCCTTTCGTAAATGGCGTCTTGCAGCTCTTTTGATCCGAGGCGAACACTTGCAGACTGCCATCCACTTTGTGGATACTCGAGCAGCATTCAGTAGAGATCTAGGATCGAGTTTGAGCAATATTATCTCGGCAATCTCGACGGGCAAACAAGCTAGAAAGTCAGTTTCACTATAGGATGCTCCAATACAAGACATCAACTTGGCAAAAGACTCCATGATGCTTATGCTTACGAGGTGAGTCGCTGAATGATGCTGCTCAGTTCGGACAGCCGCTTATATGGTGATGCTCCTCGTTCGGGTTCATTGCGCGGGCCAATGAAAATCGTCCATCACGGCCGAGTGCAGCTGCCAATAATGAATTACCAGCAATCGAAGGGCTGCTCGATGCAATTTACATCTCCAAAATCGATTCAAGGTCTGCATTCTCAGGGAATTTATAGTCGGAATTTTGAAGAGATTCAAGCCGAGTGAAGCTGCCAACAATAATTGACCAGCTATCAAAGTACTGCGCATTGCCATTTGCACTTCCAACATCGATGAACGGTCTGTATTCACAGGGAAGTTCTAGTCGGAATGTCGACGAGATTTAGTAATCATGGTTTTTCATGATATGTCAAAACAAATAGTTAACTCAGAAGTACGTTTTGCTGCACAACAGGGGCCGACAAGCTAATTAAAGAACGAATTCTAGACTCAGCTACAGCTGCGACATTTCTCGAAGACACAGGGAACTTCTCGTCGGAATCGTTAATCGATTCACTGGGTGACTGAGATTTTCAGCTTTTGTCCCATTTGGTCCGTCTCGTCTTTCCACTCGAATGATGTTAAAGTTGTATAAATTTTGGAATTGTACCTTTTCAAGCTTAATCATACTAATCAAATACCTTTAGGGTAATCAGAGAAACTTGCTTGCAAACATGCTTGCTGCGCAACAAGGCCGATACGCGAACGATAATCTCAATGGTAGACAATATTAAGTCTACGACATTCATCGAAGTCCAAGGGAACTTCTCGTCGGATTGTTTAATTGTCAATCATAGTTTTTAATGATACGTCATATTAATCAGCCAACTTATACGTATAGGGATATCGGCTGCCTATCAAGGGCCAATAAGCTATTTAACTAAAAACTTAATAGTAGACTCAATTAAAGATACGGCATTTATCGAAGTCTGAGGGAACTTCTCGTTAGATTTTTTGTCAATGATACGTCATATTAAACAGATAACTTATACGTATAGGGAGATTCGCTGCGCAGATAAGCTAACTAAAAACTTAATGCAAGACTCAATTAAAGCTACGGCATTTATCGAAGTCTCAGGGAACTTCTTGTCGGAATCTTCGATGGATTCAAGGGTCTGCTGAGATTTTTACCGTTTGATCTATTTAATCCGTCTCGCTTTTCCACCTGAATGGTCTTAATCTGGAGACTGGTCGGAATGACGCCTCGAAGTGCAGCCCCTGCTCGTGGCGAACTTCGCTTCGCGCATCTCGAGGCAGACATCCTCGACCCGTCCCGTATCACATTATGTGACACACTGCGCTTTTTCTCCTTTCGTAAATGGCGTCTTGCGGCTCTTTTGATCCGAGGCGAACACTTGCAGACTGCCATCCACTTTGTGGATACTCGAGCAGCATTCAGTAGAGATCTAGGATCGAGTTTGAGCAATATTATCTCGGCAATCTCGACGGGCAAACAAGCTAGAAAGTCAGTTTCACTATAGGATGCTCCAATACAAGACATCAACTTGGCAAAAGACTCCATGATGCTTATGCTTACGAGGTGAGCCGCTGAATGATGCTGCTCAGTTCGGACAGCCGCTTATATGGTGATGCTCCTCGTTCGGGTTCATTGCGCGGGCCAATGAAAATCGCCCATCACGGCCGAGTACAGCTGCCAATAATGAATTACCAGCAATCGAAGGGCTGCTCGATGCAATTTACATCTCCAAAATCGATTCAAGGTCTGCATTCTCAGGGAATTTATAGTCGGAATTTTGAAGAGATTCAAGCCGAGTGAAGCTGCCAACAATAATTGACCAGCTATCAAAGTACTGCGCATTGCCATTTGCACTTCCAACATCGATGAACGGTCTGTATTCTCAGGGAAGTTCTAGTCGGAATGTCGACGAGATTTAGTAATCATGGTTTTTCATGATATGTCAAATCAAATAGTTAACTCAGAAGCACGTTTTGCTGCACAACAGGGGCCGACAAGCTAATTAAAGAACGAATTCTAGACTCAGCTACAGCTGCGGCATTTCTCGAAGACACAGGGAACTTCTCGTCGGAATCGTTTATCGATTCACTGGGTGACTGAGATTTTCAGCTTTTGTCCCATTTGGTCCGTCTCGTCTTTCCACTCGAATGATGTTAAAGTTGTATACATTTTGGAATTGTACCTTTTCAAGCTTAATCATACTAATCAAATACCTTTAGGGTAATCAGAGAAACTTGCTTGCTGCGCAACACGGCCCGATACGCGAACGATAATCTCAATGGTAGACAATATTAAGTCTACGACATTCATCGAAGTCCAAGGGGACTTCTCGTCAGATTGTTTGATTGTCAATCATAGTTTATAATGATACGTCATATTAATCAGCTAACTCATACGTATAGGGATATCGGCTGCCTATTAAGGGCAAATAAGCTATTTAACTAAAAACTTAATAGTAGACTCAATTAAAGATACGGCATTTATCGAAGTCTGAGGGAACTTCTCGTTAGATTTTTTGCGTGGTGATCATAGATTTCAATGATACGTCATATTAAACAGATAACTTATACGTATAGGGAAATTCGCTGCGCAGCAGGAGCAGATAAAACTTAATGCAAGACTCAATTAAAGCTACGGCATTTATCGAAGTCTCAGGGAACTTCTTGTCGGAATCTTCGATGGATTCAAGGGTCTGCTGGGATTTTTACCGTTTGTCCTATTTAATCCGTCTCGCTTGTCCACCTGAATGGTCTTAATCTGGAGACTGGTCGGAATGACGCCTCGAAGTGCAGCCCCTGCTCGTTGCGAACTTCGCTTCGCGCATCTCGAGGCAGACATCCTCGACCCGTCCCGTATCAGATTATGTGACACACTGCGCTTTTTCTCCTTTCGTAAATGGCGTCTTGCAGCTCTTTTGATCCGAGGCGAACACTTGCAGACTGCCATCCACTTTGTGGATACTCGAGCAGCATTCAGTAGAGATCTAGGATCGAGTTTGAGCAATATTATCTCGGCAATCTCAACGGGCAAACAAGCTATAAAGTCGGTTTCACTATAGGATGCTCCAATACAAGACATCAACTTGGCAAAAGACTCCATGATGCTTATGCTTGCGAGGTGAGCCGCTGAATGATGCTGCTCAGTTCGGACAGCCGCTTATATGGTGATCCTCCTCGTTCGGGTTCATTGCGCCGACCAATGAAAATCGTCCGTCACGGCCGAGTGCAGCTGCCAATAATAAATTACCAGCAATCAAAGGGCTGCGCGATGCAATTTACATCTCCAAAATCGATTCAAGGTCTGCATTCTCAGGGAATTTATAGTCGGAATTTTGAAGAGATTCAAGCCGAGTGAAGCTGCCAATAATAATTGACCAGCTATCAAAGTACTGCGCAATGCCATTTGCACTCCCAACATCGATGAACGGTCTGTATTCTCAGGGAACTTCTAGTCGGAATGTCGACGAGATTTAGTAATCATGGTTTTTCATGATATGTCAAATCATTAATATTAAATCATTCGTCGAAGTCCAAGGGAAGTTCTCGTCGGATTATTTGATTGTCAATCATAGTTTTTAATGATACGTCATATTAATCAGCTAACTTATACGTATAGGGATATCGGCTGCCTATCAAGGGCCAATAAGCCATTTAACTAAAAACTTAATAGTAGACTCAATTAAAGATACGGCATTTATCGAAGTCTGAGGGAACTTCTCGTTAGATTTTTTGCTTGGTGATCATAGATTTCAATGATACGTCATATTAAACAGATAACTTATAGGTATGGGGAAATTCGCTGCGCAGCAGGAGCAGATAAGCTAACTAAAAACTTAATGCAATACTCAATTAAAGCTACGGCATTTATCGAAGTCTCAGGGAACTTCTTGTCGGAATGTTCGATGGATTCAAGGGTCTGCTGGGATTTTTACCGTTTGCCCTATTTAATCCGTCTCGCTTGTCCACCTGAATGGTCTTAATCTGGAGACTGGTCGGAATGACGCCTCGAAGTGCAGCCCCTGCTCGTGGCGAACTTCGCTTCGCGCATCTCGAGGCAGACATCCTCGACCCGTCCCGTATCACATTATGTGACACACTGCGCTTTTTCTCCTTTCGTAAATGGCGTCTTGCAGCTCTTTTGATCCGAGGCGAACACTTGCAGACTGCCATCCACTTTGTGGATACTCGAGCAGCATTCAGTAGAGATCTAGGATCGAGTTTGAGCAATATTATCTCGGCAATCTCGACGGGTAAACAAGCTAGAAAGTCAGTTTCACTATAGGATGCTCCAATACAAGACATCAACTTGGCAAAAGACTCCATGATGCTTATGCTTGCGAGGTGAGCCGCTGAATGATGCTGCTCAGTTCGGACAGCCGCTTATATGGTGATGCTCCTCGTTTGGGTTCATTGCGCCGGCCAATGAAAATCGTCCGTCACGGCCGAGTGCAGCTGCCAATAATAAATTACCAGCAATCAAAGGGCTGCGCGATGCAATTTACATCTCCAAAATCGATTCAAGGTCTGCATTCTCAGGGAATTTATAGTCGGAATTTTGAAGAGATTCAAGCCGAGTGAAGCTGCCAACAATAATTGACCAGCTATCAAAGTACTGCGCATTGCCATTTGCACTTCCAACATCGATGAACGGTCTGTATTCTCAGGGAAGTTCTAGTCGGAATGTCGATGAGATTTAGTAATCATGGTTTTTCATGATATGTCAAATCAAATAGTTAACTCAGAAGTACGTTTTGCTGCACAACAGGGGCCGACAAGCTAATTAAAGAACGTATTCTAGACTCAGCTACAGCTGCGGCATTTCTCGAAGACACAGGGAACTTCTCGTCGGAATCGTTAATCGATTCACTGGGTGACTGAGATTTTCAGCTTTTGTCCCATTTGGTCCGTCTCGTCTTTCCACTCGAATGATGTTAAAGTTGTATAAATTTTGGAATTGTACCTTTTCAAGCTTAATCATACTAATCAAATACCTTTAGGGTAATCAGAGAAACTTGCTTGCTGCGCAACAAGGCCCGATACGCGAACGATAATCTCAATGGTAGACAATATTAAGTCTACGACATTCATCGAAGTCCAAGGGGACTTCTCGTCGGATTGTTTGATTGTCAATCATAGTTTTTAATGATACGTCATATTAATCAGCTAACTCATACGTATAGGGATATCGGCTGCCTATTAAGGGCAAATAAGCTATTTAACTAAAAACTTAATAGTAGACTCAATTAAAGATACGGCATTTATCGAAGTCTGAGGGAACTTCTCGTTAGATTTTTTGCGTGGTGATCATAGATTTCAATGATACGTCATATTAAACAGATAACTTATACGTATAGGGAAATTCGCTGCGCAGCAGGAGCAGATAAAACTTAATGCAAGACTCAATTAAAGCTACGGCATTTATCGAAGTCTCAGGGAACTTCTTGTCGGAATCTTCGATGGATTCAAGGGTCTGCTGGGATTTTTACCGTTTGTCCTATTTAATCCGTCTCGCTTGTCCACCTGAATGGTCTTAATCTGGAGACTGGTCGGAATGACGCCTCGAAGTGCAGCCTCTGCTCGTTGCGAACTTCGCTTCGCGCATCTCGAGGCAGACATCCTCGACCCGTCCCGTATCACATTATGTGACACACTGCGCTTTTTCTCCTTTCGTAAATGGCGTCTTGCAGCTCTTTTGATCCGAGGCGAACACTTGCAGACTGCCATCCACTTTGTGGATACTCGAGCAGCATTCAGTAGAGATCTAGGATCGAGTTTGAGCAATATTATCTCGGCAATCTCAACGGGCAAACAAGCTATAAAGTCGGTTTCACTATAGGATGCTCCAATACAAGACATCAACTTGGCAAAAGACTCCATGATGCTTATGCTTGCGAGGTGAGCCGCTGAATGATGCTGCTCAGTTCGGACAGCCGCTTATATGGTGATCCTCCTCGTTCGGGTTCATTGCGCCGACCAATGAAAATCGTCCGTCACGGCCGAGTGCAGCTGCCAATAATAAATTACCAGCAATCAAAGGGCTGCGCGATGCAATTTACATCTCCAAAATCGATTCAAGGTCTGCATTCTCAGGGAATTTATAGTCGGAATTTTGAAGAGATTCAAGCCGAGTGAAGCTGCCAATAATAATTGACCAGCTATCAAAGTACTGCGCAATGCCATTTGCACTCCCAACATCGATGAACGGTCTGTATTCTCAGGGAACTTCTAGTCGGAATGTCGACGAGATTTAGTAATCATGGTTTTTCATGATATGTCAAATCATTAATATTAAATCATTCGTCGAAGTCCAAGGGAAGTTCTCGTCGGATTATTTGATTGTCAATCATAGTTTTTAATGATACGTCATATTAATCAGCTAACTTATACGTATAGGGATATCGGCTGCCTATCAAGGGCCAATAAGCCATTTAACTAAAAACTTAATAGTAGACTCAATTAAAGATACGGCATTTATCGAAGTCTGAGGGAACTTCTCGTTAGATTTTTTGCTTGGTGATCATAGATTTCAATGATACGTCATATTAAACAGATAACTTATAGGTATGGGGAAATTCGCTGCGCAGCAGGAGCAGATAAGCTAACTAAAAACTTAATGCAATACTCAATTAAAGCTACGGCATTTATCGAAGTCTCAGGGAACTTCTTGTCGGAATGTTCGATGGATTCAAGGGTCTGCTGGGATTTTTACCGTTTGCCCTATTTAATCCGTCTCGCTTGTCCACCTGAATGGTCTTAATCTGGAGACTGGTCGGAATGACGCCTCGAAGTGCAGCCCCTGCTCGTGGCGAACTTCGCTTCGCGCATCTCGAGGCAGACATCCTCGACCCGTCCCGTATCACATTATGTGACACACTGCGCTTTTTCTCCTTTCGTAAATGGCGTCTTGCAGCTCTTTTGATCCGAGGCGAACACTTGCAGACTGCCATCCACTTTGTGGATACTCGAGCAGCATTCAGTAGAGATCTAGGATCGAGTTTGAGCAATATTATCTCGGCAATCTCGACGGGTAAACAAGCTAGAAAGTCAGTTTCACTATAGGATGCTCCAATACAAGACATCAACTTGGCAAAAGACTCCATGATGCTTATGCTTGCGAGGTGAGCCGCTGAATGATGCTGCTCAGTTCGGACAGCCGCTTATATGGTGATGCTCCTCGTTTGGGTTCATTGCGCCGGCCAATGAAAATCGTCCGTCACGGCCGAGTGCAGCTGCCAATAATAAATTACCAGCAATCAAAGGGCTGCGCGATGCAATTTACATCTCCAAAATCGATTCAAGGTCTGCATTCTCAGGGAATTTATAGTCGGAATTTTGAAGAGATTCAAGCCGAGTGAAGCTGCCAACAATAATTGACCAGCTATCAAAGTACTGCGCATTGCCATTTGCACTTCCAACATCGATGAACGGTCTGTATTCTCAGGGAAGTTCTAGTCGGAATGTCGATGAGATTTAGTAATCATGGTTTTTCATGATATGTCAAATCAAATAGTTAACTCAGAAGTACGTTTTGCTGCACAACAGGGGCCGACAAGCTAATTAAAGAACGTATTCTAGACTCAGCTACAGCTGCGGCATTTCTCGAAGACACAGGGAACTTCTCGTCGGAATCGTTAATCGATTCACTGGGTGACTGAGATTTTCAGCTTTTGTCCCATTTGGTCCGTCTCGTCTTTCCACTCGAATGATGTTAAAGTTGTATAAATTTTGGAATTGTACCTTTTCAAGCTTAATCATACTAATCAAATACCTTTAGGGTAATCAGAGAAACTTGCTTGCTGCGCAACAAGGCCCGATACGCGAACGATAATCTCAATGGTAGACAATATTAAGTCTACGACATTCATCGAAGTCCAAGGGGACTTCTCGTCGGATTGTTTGATTGTCAATCATAGTTTTTAATGATACGTCATATTAATCAGCTAACTCATACGTATAGGGATATCGGCTGCCTATTAAGGGCAAATAAGCTATTTAACTAAAAACTTAATAGTAGACTCAATTAAAGATACGGCATTTATCGAAGTCTGAGGGAACTTCTCGTTAGATTTTTTGCGTGGTGATCATAGATTTCAATGATACGTCATATTAAACAGATAACTTATACGTATAGGGAAATTCGCTGCGCAGCAGGAGCAGATAAAACTTAATGCAAGACTCAATTAAAGCTACGGCATTTATCGAAGTCTCAGGGAACTTCTTGTCGGAATCTTCGATGGATTCAAGGGTCTGCTGGGATTTTTACCGTTTGTCCTATTTAATCCGTCTCGCTTGTCCACCTGAATGGTCTTAATCTGGAGACTGGTCGGAATGACGCCTCGAAGTGCAGCCCCTGCTCGTTGCGAACTTCGCTTCGCGCATCTCGAGGCAGACATCCTCGACCCGTCCCGTATCACATTATGTGACACACTGCGCTTTTTCTCCTTTCGTAAATGGCGTCTTGCAGCTCTTTTGATCCGAGGCGAACACTTGCAGACTGCCATCCACTTTGTGGATACTCGAGCAGCATTCAGTAGAGATCTAGGATCGAGTTTGAGCAATATTATCTCGGCAATCTCAACGGGCAAACAAGCTATAAAGTCGGTTTCACTATAGGATGCTCCAATACAAGACATCAACTTGGCAAAAGACTCCATGATGCTTATGCTTGCGAGGTGAGCCGCTGAATGATGCTGCTCAGTTCGGACAGCCGCTTATATGGTGATCCTCCTCGTTCGGGTTCATTGCGCCGACCAATGAAAATCGTCCGTCACGGCCGAGTGCAGCTGTCAATAATAAATTACCAGCAATCAAAGGGCTGCGCGATGCAATTTACATCTCCAAAATCGATTCAAGGTCTGCATTCTCAGTGAATTTATAGTCGGAATTTTGAAGAGATTCAAGCCGAGTGAAGCTGCCAATAATAATTGACCAGCTATCAAAGTACTGTGCAATGCCATTTGCACTCCCAACATCGATGAACGGTCTGTATTCTCAGGGAACTTCTAGTCGGAATGTCGACGAGATTTAGTAATCATGGTTTTTCATGATATGTCAAATCATTAATATTAAATCCTTCATCGAAGTCCAAGGGAAGTTCTCGTCGGATTATTTGATTGTCAATCATAGTTTTTAATGATACGTCATATTAATCAGCTAACTTATACGTATAGGGATATCGGCTGCCTATCAAGGGCCAATAAGCCATTTAACTAAAAACTTAATAGTAGACTCAATTAAAGATACGGCATTTATCGAAGTCTGAGGGAACTTCTCGTTAGATTTTTTGCTTGGTGATTATAGATTTCAATGATACGTCATATTAAACAGATAACTTATAGGTATGGGGAAATTCGCTGCGCAGCAGGAGCAGATAAGCTAACTAAAAACTTAATGCAAGACTCAATTAAAGCTACGGCATTTATCGAAGTCTCAGGGAACTTCTTGTCGGAATCTTCGATGGATTCAAGGGTCTGCTGGGATTTTTACCGTTTGCCCTATTTAATCCGTCTCGCTTGTCCACCTGAATGGTCTTAATCTGGAGACTGGTCGGAATGACGCCTCGAAGTGCAGCCCCTGCTCGTGGCGAACTTCGCTTCGCGCATCTCGAGGCAGACATCCTCGACCCGTCCCGTATCACATTATGTGACACACTGCGCTTTTTCTCCTTTCGTAAATGGCGTCTTGCAGCTCTTTTGATCCGAGGCGAACACTTGCAGACTGCCATCCACTTTGTGGATACTCGAGCAGCATTCAGTAGAGATCTAGGATCGAGTTTGAGCAATATTATCTCGGCAATCTCGACGGGTAAACAAGCTAGAAAGTCAGTTTCACTATAGGATGCTCCAATACAAGACATCAACTTGGCAAAAGACTCCATGATGCTTATGCTTGCGAGGTGAGCCGCTGAATGATGCTGCTCAGTTCGGACAGCCGCTTATATGGTGATGCTCCTCGTTTGGGTTCATTGCGCCGGCCAATGAAAATCGTCCGTCACGGCCGAGTGCAGCTGCCAATAATAAATTACCAGCAATCAAAGGGCTGCGCGATGCAATTTACATCTCCAAAATCGATTCAAGGTCTGCATTCTCAGGGAATTTATAGTCGGAATTTTGAAGAGATTCAAGCCGAGTGAAGCTGCCAACAATAATTGACCAGCTATCAAAGTACTGCGCATTGCCATTTGCACTTCCAACATCGATGAACGGTCTGTATTCTCAGGGAAGTTCTAGTCGGAATGTCGATGAGATTTAGTAATCATGGTTTTTCATGATATGTCAAATCAAATAGTTAACTCAGAAGTACGTTTTGCTGCACAACAGGGGCCGACAAGCTAATTAAAGAACGTATTCTAGACTCAGCTACAGCTCTCGAAGACACAGGGAACTTCTCGTCGGAATCGTTAATCGATTCACTGGGTGACTGAGATTTTCAGCTTTTGTCCCATTTGGTCCGTCTCGTCTTTCCACTCGAATGATGTTAAAGTTGTATAAATTTTGGAATTGTACCTTTTCAAGCTTAATCATAATAATCAAATACCTTTAGGGTAATCAGAGAAACTTGCTTGCTGCGCAACAAGGCCCGATACGCGAACGATAATCTCAATGGTAGACAATATTAAGTCTACGACATTCATCGAAGTCCAAGGGGACTTCTCGTCGGATTGTTTGATTGTCAATCATAGTTTTTAATGATACGTCATATTAATCAGCTAACTCATACGTATAGGGATATCGGCTGCCTATTAAGGGCAAATAAGCTATTTAACTAAAAACTTAATAGTAGACTCAATTAAAGATACGGCATTTATCGAAGTCTGAGGGAACTTCTCGTTAGATTTTTTGCGTGGTGATCATAGATTTCAATGATACGTCATATTAAACCCAAACAAACCCAAACAAACCCAAACAAACTTCTCGTCGGATTGTTTGATTGTCAATCATAGTTTTTAATGATACGTCATATTAATCAGCTAACTCATACGTATAGGGATATCGGCTGCCTATTAAGGGCAAATAAGCTATTTAACTAAAAACTTAATAGTAGACTCAATTAAAGATACGGCATTTATCGAAGTCTGAGGGAACTTCTCGTTAGATTTTTTGCGTGGTGATCATAGATTTCAATGATACGTCATATTAAACAGATAACTTATACGTATAGGGAAATTCGCTGCGCAGCAGGAGCAGATAAAACTTAATGCAAGACTCAATTAAAGCTACGGCATTTATCGAAGTCTCAGGGAACTTCTTGTCGGAATCTTCGATGGATTCAAGGGTCTGCTGGGATTTTTACCGTTTGTCCTATTTAATCCGTCTCGCTTGTCCACCTGAATGGTCTTAATCTGGAGACTGGTCGGAATGACGCCTCGAAGTGCAGCCCCTGCTCGTTGCGAACTTCGCTTCGCGCATCTCGAGGCAGACATCCTCGACCCGTCCCGTATCACATTATGTGACACACTGCGCTTTTTCTCCTTTCGTAAATGGCGTCTTGCAGCTCTTTTGATCCGAGGCGAACACTTGCAGACTGCCATCCACTTTGTGGATACTCGAGCAGCATTCAGTAGAGATCTAGGATCGAGTTTGAGCAATATTATCTCGGCAATCTCAACGGGCAAACAAGCTATAAAGTCGGTTTCACTATAGGATGCTCCAATACAAGACATCAACTTGGCAAAAGACTCCATGATGCTTATGCTTGCGAGGTGAGCCGCTGAATGATGCTGCTCAGTTCGGACAGCCGCTTATATGGTGATCCTCCTCGTTCGGGTTCATTGCGCCGACCAATGAAAATCGTCCGTCACGGCCGAGTGCAGCTGTCAATAATAAATTACCAGCAATCAAAGGGCTGCGCGATGCAATTTACATCTCCAAAATCGATTCAAGGTCTGCATTCTCAGGGAATTTATAGTCGGAATTTTGAAGAGATTCAAGCCGAGTGAAGCTGCCAATAATAATTGACCAGCTATCAAAGTACTGCGCAATGCCATTTGCACTCCCAACATCGATGAACGGTCTGTATTCTCAGGGAACTTCTAGTCGGAATGTCGACGAGATTTAGTAATCATGGTTTTTCATGATATGTCAAATCATTAATATTAAATCATTCGTCGAAGTCCAAGGGAAGTTCTCGTCGGATTATTTGATTGTCAATCATAGTTTTTAATGATACGTCATATTAATCAGCTAACTTATACGTATAGGGATATCGGCTGCCTATCAAGGGCCAATAAGCCATTTAACTAAAAACTTAATAGTAGACTCAATTAAAGATACGGCATTTATCGAAGTCTGAGGGAACTTCTCGTTAGATTTTTTGCTTGGTGATCATAGATTTCAATGATACGTCATATTAAACAGATAACTTATAGGTATGGGGAAATTCGCTGCGCAGCAGGAGCAGATAAGCTAACTAAAAACTTAATGCAAGACTCAATTAAAGCTACGGCATTTATCGAAGTCTCAGGGAACTTCTTGTCGGAATCTTCGATGGATTCAAGGGTCTGCTGGGATTTTTACCGTTTGCCCTATTTAATCCGTCTCGCTTGTCCACCTGAATGGTCTTAATCTGGAGACTGGTCGGAATGACGCCTCGAAGTGCAGCCCCTGCTCGTGGCGAACTTCGCTTCGCGCATCTCGAGGCAGACATCCTCGACCCGTCCCGTATCACATTATGTGACACACTGCGCTTTTTCTCCTTTCGTAAATGGCGTCTTGCAGCTCTTTTGATCCGAGGCGAACACTTGCAGACTGCCATCCACTTTGTGGATACTCGAGCTGCATTCAGTAGAGATCTAGGATCGAGTTTGAGCAATATTATCTCGGCAATCTCGACGGGTAAACAAGCTAGAAAGTCAGTTTCACTATAGGATGCTCCAATACAAGACATCAACTTGGCAAAAGACTCCATGATGCTTATGCTTGCGAGGTGAGCCGCTGAATGATGCTGCTCAGTTCGGACAGCCGCTTATATGGTGATGCTCCTCGTTTGGGTTCATTGCGCCGGCCAATGAAAATCGTCCGTCACGGCCGAGTGCAGCTGCCAATAATAAATTACCAGCAATCAAAGGGCTGCGCGATGCAATTTACATCTCCAAAATCGATTCAAGGTCTGCATTCTCAGGGAATTTATAGTCGGAATTTTGAAGAGATTCAAGCCGAGTGAAGCTGCCAACAATAATTGACCAGCTATCAAAGTACTGCGCATTGCCATTTGCACTTCCAACATCGATGAACGGTCTGTATTCTCAGGGAAGTTCTAGTCGGAATGTCGATGAGATTTAGTAATCATGGTTTTTCATGATATGTCAAATCAAATAGTTAACTCAGAAGTACGTTTTGCTGCACAACAGGGGCCGACAAGCTAATTAAAGAACGTATTCTAGACTCAGCTACAGCTGCGGCATTTCTCGAAGACACAGGGAACTTCTCGTCGGAATCGTTAATCGATTCACTGGGTGACTGAGATTTTCAGCTTTTGTCCCATTTGGTCCGTCTCGTCTTTCCACTCGAATGATGTTAAAGTTGTATAAATTTTGGAATTGTACCTTTTCAAGCTTAATCATACTAATCAAATACCTTTAGGGTAATCAGAGAAACTTGCTTGCTGCGCAACAAGGCCCGATACGCGAACGATAATCTCAATGGTAGACAATATTAAGTCTACGACATTCATCGAAGTCCAAGGGGACTTCTCGTCGGATTGTTTGATTGTCAATCATAGTTTTTAATGATACGTCATATTAATCAGCTAACTCATACGTATAGGGATATCGGCTGCCTATTAAGGGCAAATAAGCTATTTAACTAAAAACTTAATAGTAGACTCAATTAAAGATACGGCATTTATCGAAGTCTGAGGGAACTTCTCGTTAGATTTTTTGCGTGGTGATCATAGATTTCAATGATACGTCATATTAAACAGATAACTTATACGTATAGGGAAATTCGCTGCGCAGCAGGAGCAGATAAAACTTAATGCAAGACTCAATTAAAGCTACGGCATTTATCGAAGTCTCAGGGAACTTCTTGTCGGAATCTTCGATGGATTCAAGGGTCTGCTGGGATTTTTACCGTTTGCCCTATTTAATCCGTCTCGCTTGTCCACCTGAATGGTCTTAATCTGGAGACTGGTCGGAATGACGCCTCGAAGTGCAGCCCCTGCTCGTGGCGAACTTCGCTTCGCGCATCTCGAGGCAGACATCCTCGACCCGTCCCGTATCACATTATGTGACACACTGCGCTTTTTCTCCTTTCGTAAATGGCGTCTTGCAGCTCTTTTGATCCGAGGCGAACACTTGCAGACTGCCATCCACTTTGTGGATACTCGAGCTGCATTCAGTAGAGATCTAGGATCGAGTTTGAGCAATATTATCTCGGCAATCTCGACGGGTAAACAAGCTAGAAAGTCAGTTTCACTATAGGATGCTCCAATACAAGACATCAACTTGGCAAAAGACTCCATGATGCTTATGCTTGCGAGGTGAGCCGCTGAATGATGCTGCTCGGTTCGGACAGCCGCTTATATGGTGATCCTCCTCGTTCGGGTTCATTGCGCCGACCAATGAAAATCGTCCGTCACGGCCGAGTGCAGCTGCCAATAATAAATTACCAGCAATCAAAGGGCTGCGCGATGCAATTTACATCTCCAAAATCGATTCAAGGTCTGCATTCTCAGGGAATTTATAGTCGGAATTTTGAAGAGATTCAAGCCGAGTGAAGCTGCCAATAATAATTGACCAGCTATCAAAGTACTGCGCAATGCCATTTGCACTCCCAACATCGATGAACGGTCTGTATTCTCAGGGAACTTCTAGTCGGAATTTCGACGAGATTTAGTAATCATGGTTTTTCATGATATGTCAAATCATTAATATTAAATCATTCATCGAAGTCCAAGGGAAGTTCTCGTCGGATTATTTGATTGACAATCATAGTTTTTAATGATACGTCATATTAATCAGCTAACTTATACGTATAGGGATATCGGCTGCCTATCAAGGGCCAATAAGCCGTTTAACTAAAAACTTAATAGTAGACTCAATTAAAGATACGGCATTTATCGAAGTCTGAGGGAACTTCTCGTTAGATTTTTTGCTTGGTGATCATAGATTTCAATGATACGTCATATTAAACAGATAACTTATAGGTATGGGGAAATTCGCTGCGCAGCAGGAGCAGATAAGCTAACTAAAAACTTAATGCAAGACTCAATTAAAGCTACGGCATTTATCGAAGTCTCAGGGAACTTCTTGTCGGAATCTTCGATGGATTCAAGGGTCTGCTGGGATTTTTACCGTTTGCCCTATTTAATCCGTCTCGCTTGTCCACCTGAATGGTCTTAATCTGGAGACTGGTCGGAATGACGCCTCGAAGTGCAGCCCCTGCTCGTGGCGAACTTCGCTTCGCGCATCTCGAGGCAGACATCCTCGACCCGTCCCGTATCACATTATGTGACACACTGCGCTTTTTCTCCTTTCGTAAATGGCGTCTTGCAGCTCTTTTGATCCGAGGCGAACACTTGCAGACTGCCATCCACTTTGTGGATACTCGAGCTGCATTCAGTAGAGATCTAGGATCGAGTTTGAGCAATATTATCTCGGCAATCTCGACGGGTAAACAAGCTAGAAAGTCAGTTTCACTATAGGATTCTCCAATACAAGACATCAACTTGGCAAAAGACTCCATGATGCTTATGCTTGCGAGGTGAGCCGCTGAATGATGCTGCTCAGTTCGGACAGCCGCTTATATGGTGATGCTCCTCGTTCGGGTTCATTGCGCCGGTCAATGAAAATCGTCCGTCACGGCCGAGTGCAGCTGCCAATAATAAATTACCAGCAATCAAAGGGCTGCGCGATGCAATTTACATCTCCAAAATCGATTCAAGGTCTGCATTCTCAGGGAATTTATAGTCGGAATTTTGAAGAGATTCAAGCCGAGTGAAGCTGCCAATAATAATTGACCAGCTATCAAAGTACTGCGCAATGCCATTTGCACTTCCAACATCGATGAACGGTCTGTATGATCAGGGAACTTCTAGTCGGAATGTCGACGAGATTTAGTAATCATGGTTTTTCATGATATGTCAAATCAATTAGTTAACTCAGAAGTACGTTTTGCTGCACAGCAGGGGCCGACAAGCTAATTAAAAAACGAATTCTAGACTCAGCTACAGCTGCGGCATTTCTCGAAGACACAGGGAACTTCTCGTCGGAATCGTTAATCGATTCACTGGGTGACTGGGATGTTCAGCTTTTGTCCCATTTGGTCCGTCTGGTCTTTCCACTCGAATGATGTTAATGTTGTATAAACTTTTCCGACTTCTCGACGGAATCTTTGATCGATTCACTGGGTGACTGGGATTTTCACCTTTTGTCCCATTTGGTCCGTCTTGTCTTTCCACTCGAATGATGTTAATGTTGTATAAATTTTGAAATTGTACCTTTTCAAGCTTAATCATATTAATCAAATACTTTTAGTGTAATCAGAGAAACTTGCTTGCTGCGCAACAAGGCCCGAGACGCGAACGATAATCTCAATGGTAGACAATATTAAGTCTACAACATTCATCAAAGTCCAAGGGAGCTTCTCGTCGGATTGTTTGATTGTCAATCATAGTTTTTAATGATACGTCATATTAATCAGCTAACTTATGCGTATAGGGATATCGGCTGCCTATCAAGGGCCAATAAGCTATTTAACTAAAAACTTAATAGTAGACTCAATTAAAGATACGGCATTTATCGAAGTCTGAGGGAACTTCTTGTTAGATTTTTTGCTTGGTGATCATAGATTTCAATGATACGTCATATTAAACAGATAACTTATACGTATCGGGAAATTCGCTGCGCAGCAGGAGCAGATAAGCTAACTAAAAACTTAATGCAACACTCAATTAAAGCTACGGCATTTATCGAAGTCTCAGGGAACTTCTTGTCGGAATCTTCGATGGATTCAAGGGTCTGCTGGGATTTTTACCGTTTGTCCTATTTAATCCGTCTCGCTTGTCCACCTGAATGGTCTTAATCTGGAGACTGGTCGGAATGACTCCTCGAAGTGCAGCCCCTGCTCGTGGCGAACTTCGCTTCGCGCATCTCGAGGCAGACATCCTCGACCCGTCCCGTATCACATTATGTGACATACTGCGCTTTTTCTCCTTTCGTAAATGGCGTCTTGCAGCTCTTTTGATCCGAGGCGAACACTTGCAGACTGCCATCCACTTTGTGGATACTCGAGCAGCACGTGTTTTCTTATTCTTATAAGAGATCCACAATTTTATTGTATAAAAAAATTATATATTGTAATAAAAATGAAGGAATAAAATAAATCGAGGATCTTTCGTTGCATTCCGACGATGCAAAATTCAACGCCATCAATTTACCACATTTTCTCATGGAGAATAGCGAATTGAGTTAGACTTTTAAGTCTAACTCAATTCGCTATTCTCAATTCGCGAGTTGAGTTAGACTTTTAACTGGGCTCATTGACAATAAATTGTCAATGAGCCCAGTTGCTGTCAATAAAAGACATTGCCTGCTGCCAAATTAACCATTTTTCCCAAGACCCATTGCAAAATTGTCTACAATTTCATTTTTTCCCCGTTCGTAAAAGATGTACTGCAACTCATTGCAACCCCGAAGTAGAACTTTTTTTGGACGAATCTACGTATAAAAAATCAGCATCATCTAACATTAATCGGTGAAAAGCCTGACCCGCCTAAAGGGATTAGGCCACTGTAAAATTTTGGAAAAACGGAAAAATAATTTTTTGCCTTAAAAGGTGGTTAAGGATCTTAAAAATGATAAACCAAAAAATTATGTCAAAATCTCTAAGTACTTCAAACTGTTATAATCTGTACCTGGAGGCGGCCGCACAGCGCATCAAGCTTTCCGAACAATCACTGACTGAAGCTGCAAAAAAGGTACGGATCATAGCTATAGAGCTCTCGGAAAGGGAACAGAGGAGAAGGACATCAATGTGAAAGGCTAGTTGTATGGTTCAGGTATTGCAAATTAGAGGTATATAATAATTTTCTATGATTTTGTCATAATGAAAAATGTTTTTCGCAATGCCTGCCCCGAAAGTGCGATTTTCGATTGGTGTTTAGCGTGCGGAAAGTGGCTTATTTCTCAACGATGCTTACTTTCCCGCACTAGTGCGGGAATGTGAGACTTTCCCGCACTAGTGCGGAAAAAAATCTATTTATAGCTCACTTTACCACATTGATTCGCGAAAAAACGGTTTTTTTTCACAGTTGATAGTTTTTTGTTCTACGATTTTGGACCGATTGAACAAACTTGAATGTAGCGAAATTCATGTCATATGAAACGTCAACTTATCACAATCGTATTTTCTGACAAGGAAATGATCTGAACTGATGTGATATATTTGAATATAATTGTTATTGGTTTTGTTGAATCTCAAATCCCACTTTCGAGACAGTCATTGCAAAAAATAATGTATGGGACATGTGCGAAAAAAAACGAATTACATCGCGCGTAAGTTGCCGAATTCGCCTCGACTTATGGTGCATTTCTCACTCGTACTCGTGTGGTTACAGCACTCGCCTTCGGCTCGTGCTGCAAATCACACTCGTACTCGTGTGAAATGCACCATAAGCCTTCGGCTCATGCGGCAACTTCACGCGCGATGGAATTCGTTGTTTTCCGCACTTGTAGCATAAATTACTATTACGCCTTTTTCTCGAAAGTACGTTTTTTTTAACTGGGCGGAAACGTAACTCGAGCAAATTTTCACCAATCGATTTGAAAATTTAACTGTATCTTCAAAACTAGATTCTCCACCGAAGTAGGGGAGTGTATTGGGGCACAATGTGTCACGGGGCACTGTGAGCCACACGCGGCTTCTCAGTGGTTTGTAGCTCGTAAATTCCGAAATTTTATGTGTTGGACCGCGATTTATATTTGGTTTCGTCAGACCTAAAAGAAAGTCGACAGCAGCTCACAAAGAATTATTAAAAATTAAAAATTGATTTGAGGCTTGGAAAAACATATTTTGCTCGCCGGGAAAACGTCAAATATTGGGTGAAGTAAAAAGTTCTGAGCGTTTTCCCCTAGATGTCTTTAATGAGCCATATCTCACGATGTATACATCGCATAGGGTATACATCGCCGTGTAGATATACATCTACACGGCGACTTAAAGGTGACATTACGCTTCAAAAAAAGTTCTTTGACAGTTTTGTGTTTGGTGAAGCCAGTTGTGTGTTACAACGTTCCAAAATGGAGGTAAAAAAAGTGAAAATTCGATACATTCTTCAGTACCACTACGACCAAGGTGAAAAGGCGGAGCAGGCGGCCAAAAAAATTTATGGACCCAATACAGTATCGAATGCAACATCAAAGCGGTGGTTCCAACGATTCCGTTCTGGTAATATGGACGTCGAAGATGAGGCATGCTCTGGTAAACCAATCGTCGAAAATGTCGATAAAATCATGGAAATCGTCGAGTCGGACCGGCATGTGAGCACTTATTCCATTGCCCAGGAACTGAAGATTAGCCAGAAAACCGTTTGGACCCATTTGCATAAGGCTGGTCTCAAGAAGAAGCTCGATGTATGGGTGCCACACGAATTAACGCAAAAGAACCTTTTGAACCGAATTAATGCCTGCGATTCTTTGCTAAAACGTAACGAAATCGACCCATTTTTGAAGCGGATGTTGACTGGCGAAGAAAAATGAGTCACATACGAGAACAACAGCCGAAAAAGATCGTGGTCCAATCGCGGTGAGCCGGCCCAAACGATCGCCAAGCCCGGATTAACGGCCAAGAAGGTTTTGCTGTGTGTTTGGTGAGATTGGAAGAGAATCATCCACTATGAGGTGCTCCCATCGGGCCAAACACTCAATTCGGACCTCTACTGTCTACAACTGACCAGATTAAAGCAGGCGATCGACCGGAAGCGGCCAGAATTGAGCAATAGGAAGGGTGTTGTGTTCCATAAAGATAACGCCAGGCCGCTCACATCTTTAACGACGCGCCAAAAGCTCTGAGCTTGGATGGGAGGTTCTATCGTACCCGCCGTATAGTCCAGAAATGGCACCAAGCGATTATCACCTTTTCAAGCATTTGCAAAATTTTCTTGATGGTACAAAACTGGCCTCAAGAGAGGCTTGTGAAAATGAGCTGGTCAAGTTTGTTACCAATAGGGACGAGGACTTCTTCAATCGCGGAATTATGAAATTGCCTTCAAAATAGACAAAAGTTATCGAACAAAATGGTGCATATTTGATCTAAATCGGATAATCCTAACTATGTTAATTTCATCGTCGAAATAAAGCGAAAAAACGCTCAGAACTTTTTACTTCATCTAATATAACAACACGTTCTATAACGGCTCAGGTTTTCGGTCCTATCGATACTTTTATTATTTATGATGCACTCAGTGACTTGTGTTTTTCCATTCGTCGTTTAATTAATAGTTATTTTCATCAATAATCAAATAATTTTCTAGTGGGGTACAATGTGTCACCGAGTTGTGGGGCACAATGAGTCGGCTCCCAATGAGGAAACAAAGAAGTGACGGTGCTCCGGAGAAACGCAATGTGTCACGGGCAACTGTCAACCACATGCGATTTCTCGGAGTTTTGTAGCTTGTAAAATTCGATTTTTTTTGTGTTGAGCCGTGATTTATATTAAGTTTCGGCTAGCCTAAAAAGAAGTAGATAGCAGCACACAAAGAATTATTAAAAATACAAATTTAATTTGAGCCTAGAAAAAAAAATTTCGCTTGCCCGGAAAACGTAAAATATTGTGGGGCAAAATGTGTCATCGAGTTGTTGAGCACAATGAGTCGACTCTCAATGTTATTGGCAAATAATACTCGTCAAATTATCAGTATGTACGAAAATCTGTTATATATATTAGGCAAATATAAGAGTTTCAAGCGGCTCGTTGTACCCTACGTTTCGCAGCACTTGACACACTGTACCCACCGATCTGACACATTGTATCCGTGGGGCACAATGAGCCAATCCGCAAACTTTTTTTCGATCTTATTATTTTAGGAATTTTATTTTTTTTGCAAAAAATATGCTATTGTTATTGTGCGCCCAAAGGTCACTAAAATCGGCTATGACCTTTTGTTTTTCTAATCAGACTACTTTGGTAAGAGTAGAAATTCGTTAGAAAAAAAGTGACACACTATGCCCCACCTTCCCCTACGTAAGATTTTTTCGTTATATTGCTATTTTATTATACACAAATATCCGCCGATTTTTTCCTGATATTTATTATCTATTTTTCTAAAACGCCGCATTTTAACAAAAATCAATATATCAAAAAAAACCTTCTTACTTCTGTAGCTGTTCTTATATATAGTCGAAAAAAGGTTGGTTTTTTGTTCCAGATTAAAAATTGGCATGAGCCACGTATCCCCTACTCGTAGACCCATCTAAAGAAAAAAAGGCGTCAACGGAGAAATGTTCTGCAGCCGCCATTTATTCATCAATCACTAAGAAAAAAATCTTTTGTATAGCTCATTAGTAATATAATAAATATCAGTGCACAGAATTTCGATTAATTTTATTATTTCGCTAAAAAAAAAATCTCAAAATACGCGTATTTTTTTTTCTTGCTATAGAGTGGCCCAACCCCCAATGAATAAGACTGACAGGTCAATCCGTCGAACCGTGTCGCAAGCTCGAAGCGCGAGCTATACGTTCGTGTGTGTTTGAGACTTCGGAATGGAGGCTGCGGTGAATGGGAGTGGATGCTCCGGTGACCCAGATTGTCCCGGGGGTTGAATGAACGACATCAAGGGGTGGGCTATGACGTCATTCCCAGCTTATTTCCGTGGCGTTTGTGTGTGTGTGTGTGTGAGATTTCTCGGTTGCACCGGGAAAGCACTTCGGGTGTCAGATTTTTCCAGCCAACGAAACCCCAACCTTCCTTCCTCCCTTCTCATTCCCATTCCACCCTAGACCCCCCCCCCCACCCCTCTCTCTCTCTCTCTTTCGGCCAAGTTATCAATGTTTTGTCATATATCTATGTACGTGATACGAGACACACTATTGCACTGTGAGCACGACCTCGATGGTTTATCTTGTGAATCGAAGCCTCCCTCTCGTCTTCGCTCCTCTCCCTCGGTATAGCGCTCGAAGACTCACGGATCTCTCGTTCATCCGCGCGGCCTCGAACGCGCGACGTTCACCGGGAGTCGCGCGCGTCCCCGTTCGCGGCCTTCCTTTGCATCGCTGTGGGAAGCGAGCATGAATGAATTTTTGGCACAGTTCGCGTTGCGTGGTAAGCCTCCTCTGTGTGTTGACAGAAAGCGGTAGGGAGGTATAGGCAAACTCCAGACTTTGCCTCTCTCTCTCTCTCTCTCTCTCTCTCTCTCTCTCTCTCTCTCTCTCTCTCGCTCTCTCTCTCTCGCTCTCTCTCTCTCTCTCTGATTCACTTAGCGATCGCGGGTGCAACTTCCATTAATGCCGCCTGTCCCACTTTCCCTCGGAGCCCGGCAGCAAGCTCCGCGAACCGCTTCGTGCATTCTAAATTCTAATATACGCGCGCCCGGATCGCTCGTGCGTAAGTAAATTGCGTACGCTAAAGCCGAACAAAATATATTTTAATACGAAGATACTAAAAATTTGGACAATCTTGTTACGGTTTGTTATGGAGAATTAGCGGGCCAAATAAACAAGTTTTTTTTTATTGCATTCATAAAACATGTTTTAATTCACTTGAAAAAAAAAAAACACGCTTTTCATACATAAAAACACACTTTTTATGTATTAAAAACAACACGCTTTTTGTGCATTAAAATGAACAGGTTTTCATGCATTAAAACAATACGAGCTTGCATTAAAACACGTTTTCATGCATTGAAACACGTTTTGATGTATTAAAACACGTTTTTATGCATTAACAACACGTTTTTATGCATTAACAATACGTTTTTATGCATTGATGACACGATTTAGGCATTAAAACACGTTTTTATCCATTGGCAACACTTTTCATGCATTGAAACACGTTTTGATGCATTAACAACACGTTTTTATGCATGGGAACACGTTTTTTATACATTAAAGCACGTTTTTATGCATTAAAAACATGTTTTTATGCATTAAAACAACACGTTTTTATACATTAAAACTACACGTTTTTATGCATTAAACCAGCACGGTCTTATGCATTAAAACAACATGTTTTATGCATTAAAACAACACATTTTGTGCATTAAACGCAACGCCTTTTTAATGCATTTTAAGCGCGTTTTTCGTGCATTGAAACATGTTTTTCATACATTAAAACACGTTTTTCACACATTAAAAAAACAAGTTTTTCGTACATTAAACACACGTTTTTATGTATTCATAAAACACGCTTTTCATATTATACATAAACCACGCTTTTTCTGCATTGAAAGAAACCCGTTTTTATGGTTTAATGCATTAAACAACACGGTTTAATGCATTAAAAGCAACACTTTTTCAATGCATTTTAAGCGCATTTTTCGTGCATTAAAACGTGTTTTTCATACATTAAAACACGTTTTTCGTACATTAAACAGACGTTTTATGCATTCATAAAACATGTTTTTTTATTCACTTAAAGAACACGTTTTTCATACACAAAATACGCTTTTCATGCATTAAAAACAATCAGTATTTATGCATTAAAAACAACACGTTGTTAATGCATTTAAAGTGCATTTTTATTTGTTAAACACGTTTTTCGTGCATTAAAACCATATTGAACTATCAAGGTTTGATAAACGATTACGATTTTTTTAAATCTTTCAATCTTTTTATTTTTTTTATCTTTTTAATCTAATAAAAGATTACGACTCTTTCATAATAGTCATCAATAATGTTATCCTTTTTCAAGTTGGTACTAACACAACAGTTTTTCTTTCTCACCCTAATAAAAGTATAAAAATGCATAATTTTGCCCTTTAATTATATATTTTATGAAAACTTAGCAACTACAGAATAAAGCTATACCTCATATGCATTTTTTTTTAGTTTTACTGACAGAAAACTCATAAACCGTCATTTGACTCAACTGGACCGCTCCAACCTCCTTAAGCAGTTACTTATATTATCAAAAAAAATCTGTGCAAAATTCCACCCAAATTGGAGGTAACAACTATTCGAAAGTACAGCCAGAATTACTTTTGTTTTGCAATATCTGCTAATAAGATGCCACAAGCACTGGATAGCGTATTGGCATCGTGCGTAGTATAGGCAGAAGAAAGGCAGGTAGGTTGTAGGTTTGATTCCATTTGTAGGCCCAACTATTTTCTTCGAAATAAATCATCCCAGCCCGAGCAGAAATCTAATCAGGCTGCCTGAGGATCCATCAGGGCCGGATCAGGGATCAATAAGGCGCCCTGATCAGGTACGCCTGATTTGAGCCAGACAGGGGCCTGAGCAGGGATCAATAAGGCGCCCTGATCAGGCACGCCTGATTTGCGCCAGACAGGGGCCTGAGCAGGGATCAATAAGGCGCCCTGATCAGGCACGCCTGATTTGCGCCGGATAGAAGCCTTATCAGGAATCAATAAGGCGCCCTGATCAGGCACGCATAATTTGCGCCGGACAGGGGCCTGAGCAGGGATCTATAAGGTGCCCTGATCAGGCACGCCTGATTTGTGCCAGACAGGGGCCTGAGCAGGGACCATTAAGGCGCCCTGATCAGGCACGCCTGATTTGCGCCGGATAGAAGCCTTATCAGGTATCAATAAGGCGCCCTGATCAGGCACGCATGATTTGCGCCGGACAGATTGGGCCGGAAAGATTGGGACGGTCATCGCCAAAACCGGAACAAAAACTAAACGATCAAGTCAAGTAAAATAAAAACTTAAACTTTGAAAAAATGTTTTCATATGTTTCATATTTTTAATAACGTTAGTAAACTTGATAACGTGTAACTGCGATAATAATTTAATAAATGTTGATCTATTTTTAAACAAAAAATTAATCAAATGATTGAGCCAGATGACACGCATGTCTCAGGCTGGATGAGGCACCTGATCCGGGCCAGATAAGTTGCTTGATCCGAGCCAGATATAGTGCCTAATCCGAGCCTGGTAATAAGGTGCCTGATCCGGGCCTGATAAAGCGCCTGATCAGAGCCTGATAAGGTGCCTGATCCGGACCTGAATTTGCAAAAGCGTTACATCCCTGATCAGGGCCGGACTAAATTTGGCTGATCCGGCCCGGATTTGCTATTGTGGCAGCCTGATCCGGTCCGGATTTCACCCTGAACAAATTTCTGCTCGGGAGGAGGTCCGGGTGAATTACAATGAAAAATCATTGAGGTAGAATTCTCAGTTGAGTATTTCATTTTATTTCGGTTTTATGAAATTTCCTATGCATTTAGTTGACGGGCTGTGAAGCCTTGAATCAATACGTATGCAGTGTATAAAAACTAATCGAATTACACAGAAAATACGCATATAGCAGGCCGTATCGTATGATATAGTATAAATGACTAAATATTGTCGCAAATCACAAGCAAGTTTTTTCATCAATGTATATGAGGTATTCCAAGTGTTTTCGAACAGCCTAAAAGCCTGACCTTCTTCAATCTTTTTCAAACTTGGTGATGTTTTTGTACCATATATTTTGAGTACGTGTCATTTTTTTCAGATTTTTATCGGCTCGCTAACTCGGCTGACTCGGAGATAAGGTTTTACACGTGATAAAATTTCAAATGATCGTATCGTAGTGATCTTCTCGTCGCACGAAAAAATGTCCTCTACAAAAAAAGATGCGTTTTTCTGTGAGGTATTTTGAAAAAAAAATTCAAAATATTCCAAATACTACAACACTAATAAAAAAAAATCTTTCATTTTTTAATTTTTTAACCCCAATGACTAGTTTGATCCTGCTGAAATTTACACTGAATTTTCTTTTATTAGTGTAAAACAACATGTGTAAGTTTCATTCTGGGCTGGGCTTGCGCTCAGTTAATATCGTCGTCTTAATTTTAATGGGAAATTGTTTTTGTTGAATAACTCGGCGATTTACAATTTTTAAGTAAAAATGGTAATAACTAAACTTGTAGAAAATGGAGTGCTCTACAACTGTGGTCATTACAGTTTTTTCTCTACCATCAATATTTTTCGAATTAAACCTGAAAAAAGCGGCTATTGCATTATTTCGTTTATTTTTAACTTTAGGGCATAAACTAACATGAACAAACTTGTAGAGGATGAAATTTTGGACAATTTTTGTCCTCACTTTTTTTTCCCTAGAATCAATATTTAAGGTCGTACGGTAAAAAAACGAGGAGCGTGAAAATATTATTTCGCGAACCATTCGCTCTTTTCTTTTACCGTTGACGTACGACCTTAAATATTGTTTCTAGGGGAAAAAAGTGAGGACAAAAATTATCCAAAATTTCATCCTCTACAAGTTTGTTCATGTTAGTTTATGCCCTAAAGTAAAAAATAAACGAAATAATGCAATAGCCGCTTTTTTCAGGTTTAATTCGAAAAATATTGATGGTAGAGAAAAAACTGTAATGACCATAGTTATAGAGCACTCGATTACCTACAAGTTTAGTTATTACCATTTTTACTTAAAAATTGTAAATCGCCGAGTTATTCAACAAAAACAATTTCCCATTAAAATTAAGACAACGATATTAACTGAGCGCAAGCCCAGCCCAAAATGAAACTTACACATGTTGTTTTACAATAATAAAAGAAAATTCAGTGTAAATTTCAGCAGGATCAAACTAGTCTTTGGGGTTAAAAAACTAAAAAATGAAAGATTTTTTTAAATTAGTGTTGTAGTATTTGGAAAATTTTGAATTTTTTTTTCAAAATACTTCACAGAAAACGCATCTTTTTTTGTAGAGGACATTTTTTCGTGCGACGAGAAGATCACTACGATACGATCATTTGAAATTTTATCACGTGTAAAATCTTATCTCCGAGTTAGTCGAGTTAGCGAGCCGATAAAAATCTGAAAAAAATGCCACGTACTCAAAATATATGATACAAAAACATCACCAAGTTTGAAAAAGATTGAAGAAGGTCAGGATTTTAGGCCGTTCGAAAACACTTGGAATACCTCATATACAGGGTGGAGCATTTAACGTGACTACGCCAAATATCTCCATTGCCTTTAGAGTGACGAAAAAAATGTCAGGAGGTAATTTGATTGATTCCGAAGGGCTGGTACAGTGGTGAAAAATTCATTTTTGTCAAGGTCATGAAATGACCTTGAAATTATTTTTCACATTTAAAAAGTATATGGATATACAAAGTTGACATATTAGTTATAGAATAATGAAGCCATTTTAACGTGTAAAAATCTTGAAACATATTTTTCACAACTGTATCTGTAATTATTATCCACGATACATTGGTAAAAACATATGTGCAACTTCATTCGCTATAAAAGAACCTCGTCGACTGAATTTTAACCCCCATTCGTCGTATTTCTTGAGAATTCGCCGTATCTGAAGAGCAGACTTGAATTTTCTATGTGTAAATCAAATGGAGAATCAAAAAACCTCATGAGTCACCTGTTAGAATTAACCTACATGCTACTCCTTTCACGAGATTCTTTGTTTCATTGTCAGTATGGAGCAATATTTCAAGCGGTGAGAGCCCGAATCGGAGAGATTTTTTTTTTTTGGCTACTCTATTGTACATCTTATCGGGATGTAAAAACTTATAAAGTAATGACGAAAACGCCTAATGTAATGTTTACCTAACCCTCACTTTTGTATCAGACTATCCATTTCGGCTCCTAATACGTAGATACTCTGCGCATACGGATATGCACACAATACTGTAATCTAGTTCTAGTCTGCTCCAGTAGCTTCGTGGCGCTAGCGTCGCTAGACATTGCTTAATTTAAATCGCTATATCTCTGAAACTAGACGGTCAAAATTCATGATTTTTATTTACCCACTTCATCATATGTTCCTCTGTAATTGAGAATAAAAAAAAAAATTTGTCAAAAAGTTCGACGTTATTGCGTGAAATGTGAAATTGTCCACTGTTCCCCATAAGAATACGTGTAAAACCGTGCAATCTATGATTGCCAATATCTCGAATTTTGCAGGTAATCACTTAAAAGTGTCCTAAATGGGTCCTCGAAATAAATTTAAAAATCTATAAAAAAACGCCTTGGCGAGACTACTATCTTAACAGACGTTTACTGACGAAAGGAAACCAGAGTGCACGGAGAGAATTAAAAAGTAATTTTTGTCGTGAATTTCACGGTAAAAATTACCGTGATATATTTCAATGTGGTGACAAGTGAGAAAAGCATAATAATTCGTATGCGACAAGTTTTTTTTAACTCACTTTACAGAAAATTTCAAATACGTAGCTAAAATTTTACTATACAAGAAGGGTAGCGCGCACGATAATTTTTACCGAGAGCACAATACATTTTCCTATAACACTCATTAAATTTTATAATAAATCTTAAAATAACTGTTATAAAGGTGATACTTTTTTATAGACATTTTTTAAAGGCATCAAATAATAAAATGCACAGTAAAATTTCGCTGATATTATATATTTTTTAAATTTAAGTTTTGCGTATTTTGTTACACATCAAAATTTACTAGAAAATCTGGTAAAATTTTCTATCTGAAGAAGAAATTTTATTTTATTTTCGTGAAAATCTGTGTTTTACTCAGTAATAATAAGCGAAGTTTCAGGGTTGTCATCTGGTTACCGTTACTGCACGGTAATTTTTAACATTTAATTCTCTCCGTGTGGAGTTGAAGACTTCGTATTTCGGTACGCTCGCGTCGTTGCAGGTACAAATATTCCGGATATTGAGCATTGGCGTAGCCAGGGGGGTTGGGGTGGACACGCCCCCCCTCCCCCAGAAATTCCGGTGCCCTTCCCCCAGAAAAAATCGATAAAAAATAATGAAAGTCGAATAATCGATCAATTTTGTTTAAGGGGTTACGTGAGTTTGAAAATTTCAGAAAATCCATTTTTTTATTTTATTATCTAATAGTGCAAAATATCGATAAAAATGATTATGTCGAATTCCTATTTGATATTAATGTTGCAGAATTGTAGGTTAAGAAATGTTCTTTATGAAAAATTTGATCTCTTTTTGTGATTTAGATTACGTAGGTAGACAAAATTATGTTACCTACCTTACAACTTGTTTTTTCTAGTTTTTTAATGTTTCGAAGTTTATGGATGTGTTGCCGCATAAATAATTATAAAATACCAGTTGTTTATCAATGAAGTTGATTTTGAAAAGTAAAGGTGTATTATTTGTTCGATCAACGTAACCTCAAAACAATACAAATCGTTGTAACTTCCGATCCCGTTGACCTTTTTTTGCTTCTTTAGGAAAAATGCTTCTTCTTCTTTTTTTATTTTATTTTATTTATTTTACTTCCGATTCTCATTAAGAAAAAGGCCGGTATCAAAGTAACTCCACTCTCAGTATAACTTTGATCGAGACCAATTTTTTTTCTTTTCATTTATTTGTAAATATTTTAAATTGTAATTTGGAAGACAAAAAGACTAATAAACGTTGATATTCCCATTTTAAACAATTTTTCTTTATGATATTATTTAAAGAGATACAGTACTGGACAAAAAAAGTATGCACTAGTCGAAATTTCTTACCGCACTAAAGTTTACATCGTGGACTCAAAAATGAAGGTAATTGAATTTCTTAAGTGGCGTTTTAAAGAGGACAAGTTTACCTTTATTTTGTTTTTTTAGAAAATTCTCTACGATTTTTCTTCACCCCGGTGCGCACTTTTAAACGTGGCCATTTTTCGGCTATTTTTTCGTCGTCGAAAATTAACTGTAAAGTTTGTGGAAAATTTTTTCCTCGGTTTTTTCCATGGGAAACTTAAAAAGAATATCAAAACCGAAATTTTTATTTTTTAGAGTGTCTCGTACGATTTCTTTTCGCCCTAGTATTGCATTTTTAGCTAAAAAAGACGTGTTTAAAAAAAAACAGCGTCATCGAAGAAATATAGGGTTTTAGGGGAAATATCAAGAGGGTAAAAAGTTGCATTGGTTCCCACTGGAGTGGGTAAAATTTTTTCAGAATTTTTCTTGGATATTTTTTTTTACCATTTTTGGTTGGAACTTTGATGAGTGGACAGGCTCCACTGTGGAATTATGGGGTCTAGGACAATTAAGAAAGGAAATTTGTTTACATTTTCATTTTTAATCAACTACGATTTTTCTAGATTTTTTTTATTTTTAAAAATTAAAATAAAAAAATGAAAATGAAAAAAATTCTAAAAAAATTGTTATTAATTAAAAATGAATATGTAAATAAATTTCCTTTTTCAATATATTGTCCTAGACCCCATATTCCCAAGTGGAGTCTCTCCACTCATCAAAGTTCCAACCAAACATGGTAAAAAAAAATGTCAAAAAAAAATTCTGAAAAATTCTAGCCACTCCAGTGTGAACCCATGCAACTTTTTACCCTTTTAACATTTCCTCTGAAATCCTATAGTTCTCCGATGACGCCTTTTTTTTCTGAAAAATGTCTTTTTTAACTAAAAATGCAATATTGGGGCGAAAAAAAATCGTACGAGACTTTCTAAAAAAAACAAAAATCTAGGTTTTGATATCCTTTTTAAGTTTACCATGAAAAAAAACCGAGGAAAAAATTTTCTACATACTTTGCAGTTAATTTTCGACAGCCAAAAAATAGCCGAAAAATGGCCACGTTCAAAAGTGAGAACTAGGGCGAAAAAAAATCGTAGATAATTTTCTAAAAAAGCAAAATAAAGGTAAACTTGTCCTCTTTAAAACGCCACTTGGGAGATTCAATTACCTTTATTTTTGAATCCGTTATGTAAATTTAAGTGCGGTAAGAAATTTCGACTAGTGCGTACTTTTTTTTTGTCCAGTACTGTATATTGATTTTCATTTCAAAATTCATCAAAATAACCCCAATCCACGGTATCTTTTAAGGTATCAAAGAGTTTGATATTAATGTTAACATAAACATGTCATTAAAGCAAGTTTCATTTTTCATGCGTCTCACGTGATTACCGACTATTATGGAAATTTTGTAGAAAACAAAGAAATGAATGTGATCAAAACCAGTTTCGTCAGACTCCTCCTAGGTGCCTCCTAAAAAAAATGCTCGCGACGCCAATGATGTTGAATGAAAAAAAAGCCTCAAGACAATTTTTCACGCGTATACGTTGTAAATCTCGTTATTATCCCTGTATTGACCTTTTCAGAGGTATCGCTGCGTTCTGCGGCATTGCACAGCGTGACTGCAAAGATGAGAAACCCTATTCATCGTCTATGCATTTTTATTGAATAGCCAAAGTCACGGATATCGCGCCCATCAGTCATTGTACGAGAGTATCTTTACTCCGTTTGTTCTTTCTGCGTCGCTTCGTATTGTCCATCTTAAAGTATTTTTCGGTGATCCTTTACAGTTTTTCGTACGTCTTGAAATGTTCAATTGCGCCTTGTTTTTGGTATTGGAACGGTGTGACTACGAGTGTACCGGAGGCTCGAAACACCTGTACGACGAAACCTTTAGTACTCATTGTAATGTGACTCCCTTTGTTGCGCCCCCTCCCCCGGGGATAAAGGAAAACTCCATGAGAAACGAAGAAAAGATTTATTACGCACGTTTCTTAGGGCCCGAAGGATCCGTGTCCTTACACAGGCTGGCAAGAGGCGTATATACCGGGGACGTTTTTGAAAGACTTTTATACACACGCCCTTGGTCCCGGGTCACTTTCCCTACGGGTCTTCCATATTTTTTCGCTACTCAGTTCATTCAGAGTTTCGATGTCACAAACACCTTCCCTTCACCACTACGGTAACGAAGACGATTGTTCGAAGGATCATTTACACCTTGAACCTCCGCCCGGCTCTTTGTCATTTTACGTAGACGCGGCTGGAGAGTCTGCAACGTCCCGAAATTCGCGACGGGCTCGCCTCGGGTTCGTTTACTCAGGTTTGAAAGACGCGAATTAAGGTATTCCTTTCTGCGGAGGGCCGTATTTTGTGGGTGTATTAGAAGGGCCCTCTTCAATCGTAAGTAAAGAGTGTCCGAAAATTTACGCAAGAAGCCATTTTGATAGAAAACAGAGGTTTTCAATTGAAAATTGTTAATTTTTTATTGATTTATAAAGTATACAGTATAAGGTTATGGAATAGCATATCCATTTGTTTCTCAACAATCACGCGTGGATTTTCTGAACTCTGAATGCGACAATTTTGTCGATTAATTAAGCAAGATGAAAATGAACCTCTTCGCTGAAGATGATTTTTGTTCGAAAAATCAGAATCCACTTGTTGCTGTTCCATAATTCATTCATCGAACTCTCTTCGCTGTAAGTGGTCAGTAAGGCTTCAGTTCTTGAGTCAATTAAACTTCGTAAGTATGAAGATGCAAATCTTTCGTGAAAATACGCTGTAGAGAGCTTCTCTAAATGTCCAATTCTTGACCACGGTGCTGAATTGATGCTGGACTCTCAGCAACACGAACTTCATCGATGTTTTGTGTTGAACGACTTGTTTAATAACGGTCAGAGTGTCTAAGATCACTAATTGATCCAGTCTCCCTGAATTTTTATATCAATATGTTCACAATTGATAAAGTTAAATCACTATTTCGACCATATTTTATACGAAAATTGCGAACTGTAGCTGCCAAACCTTCATTATTTTAAAAATATTGCTTATCAATGAAAACGCGTTGTTCTTTCGTGTAGCCCTCCATTTTTAATAACCCTGAACTGTCAGCTGTCACGCTATCTTTTTTATTTTCGTTTGTAACACTTTACCGCACAAATGGCGCAAAATTCAAATCTTGCGTGAATTTTGGGACACCCTTTATATTATAGTAACGCTTAATAAAAATAATTCACAATCAATTCTACCTGTCATAAACTGGACTAAAAAATTACGCATTCCTTTTTCACGTTTAGACATTTTTACATTTTGCCTAAAAAGTTGCGGTTACGAAATTCTTCTAGTCACATTTTTCTAGGTTTAATCATTAATATTGGGAGTACAAATACATCTCCGCCGTTTGACAAAAGATGGCCCCACCAGGAGGTTATGGTTGAAATTGTAACATGTGAAACGTCATATCGTAAGGTTGGACATCTGGCAAGACCTTGAAATATTAGCGATTTTGTATCAGCATCACATCATTTTTTTCGTCCGAAAACATCAAGTTTTGAGGCGAATAAGCGTCATTTGCGGGAACTTTTGATTTACTTCTTTAATTTGAAGAAATCTGCAGCTGAGGCGCATCGATTGCTTGTAGAAGCATATAGTGAGGCTGCTTTAAGTGAGAGAAGTTGTCGTGAGTGTTTTCGAAAGTTTAAGAACGGTGAGTTTGACGTCGAAGACAAAGAACGTAGCGGAAGGCCGAAAGTGTGCGAAGACGCGGAATTGGAAGCATTATTGGAGGGAGATTCGTGGCAAACGCAAGAAGAACTTGCACTTACATTAGGAGTGACTCAACAAGCAATTTCACATCGTTTAAAATCGTTGGGAATGATTCAAAAGCAAGGAAATTGGGTTCCATATGAACTGAAACCGAGAAACGTTGAACACCGATTTTGCACATGTGAAATGTTGCTTGCCAGGCATAAGCGAAAGGGTTTTTTGCATCGTATAGTCATTGATGATGAAAAATGGATCCACTAGGATAACCCAAAGAAGAGGAAATCATGGGGACCATCTGGCCATGCTTCAACATCATCAGTCAAGCCGAATATTCATGGAAAAAAACTCATGTTGGGTATTTGGTGGGATCAGCTTTGTGGCGTGTATTATGAGTTGCTCAAACCGAACAAAACCATTACTGGGGCTCTCTACCGAACACAATTGATGAGATTGAGCCGAGCACTCAAGGGAAAACGCGCCCACTACTATTCCAGACACAAAATTATTCTTCTGCATGGTAATGCTCGTCCACATGTTGCGGCGCCGGTCAAAACCTACTTCGAAACACTCAATTGGGAAGTTTTACCCCACCCGCCGTATTCACCAGATATTGCTCCCTCTGACTATCACATCATATGAAGCACTTCACATCATATGAAGATACCAAAAATTGGGTCGATTTGTGGATAGCCTCAAAAGATGAAGCGTTCTTCCGACGCGGTATCCATATGCTGCCAGAAAGCTGGAAAAAAAGTAGTGGCTAGTGATGGACAATACTTTGAATAAAACATAAGTACCGTTCTTTCACAATAAATGCCCAATTTTTAATTTAAAAAAACGGCGGAGACTTATTTGTACTCCCAATATTTTCTTTAAACATTCGGTGGCCCGCTGTTTTTGTTGCCGTTCCGGAATCTTCAGAATTTTTTATCGCGTCTATGCATAATTCCGTAGCGAAAACCAAATAAATTGTGAATGCAAAATATTTACCAATAAAAGCCATTTTAAGGGGTTACGTTGGTTTGAAAATGTCAAAAAATCCATTTTTTTATATTTTATTATCTAATAGTACAATATGTCTAGAATATTCTTCCACAGTTTTACGTCAATCGGAGTAAAAGTCTAGGAGAGAGAGCCTTTGGGAATTCCCCTCGTTGAGAAAGACCGGCCGGGAGCGACGCCGGTATACGCATTTTTCTCAAAACACTATTTTTGAAGTCGGTGGTCACGATTTCTCAAAAACTAATGCACCGATCTTATTGAAATTTTGCACACTTGTTCAAAATAGCATTGACTAGTGATTGAACGAAGGTTTTTTTTTCGATTACAACTAATTTTACAAGGCTATACGTAGTGTAGATTGTACCATAAATTGAACTATTTTGTATACAACTCTGCCAGAACTTCAAATTTCAATTTTTTTTTAAATCCTTCGTCCAATCACGAGCTATATCTTATCTACTAACAGAAAAAAAATGGTTTTTTAATTTCAGATAAAACTATCATGAGTTATCCTGACCACCACGAGGACACTTTTTTTGAGGGGTCTCCGGAAACCAGGTCCCACCGGCTGAATTTCCTAAATATTTGGATGAAATTTTTTAAAAAATATTGTTGAAATGTTGCTCTTTTATGTGCTTAAAGTTTTGAATCAAATAATTTATTATATTTTTTTAAAATAGAGAAAATATGCTTTTTTTGGCTTCGAAACCCACGTAACCCCTTAAACAACTAAATATGTTCCATTCTATTCAATGAATTTCCGCCATCTCTTCGTGAGCTTAATTATCCTTCTTTCATAGAAGTTATGAGATCTTTGGGCAAAGAAGGCAACCAAGTAGTTTTTTGAGGGTGTCCAAAGAACTGAAGGTTTTATTATTCAAACTGTTTTGTCGCGCCCGGAACAAGAGATAGTCTGAAAGCGCAAGGTCCGGACTATACGGTGGGCGCACCAAAACATCGCATCCAAGCCGCAATAACTTTTGCCGGGTCATCAGAGAAACGTATGGTTTACCGTTGTCCTGGTGGAACACTGCGCCATTTCTGTTTGCCAAATCGGGCCACTTCTGATCGATTGCTCGCTTTAAGTTAGCCAGTTGTGAGCCAGTCTTGGTCAAATCAATCGTTTTATTGGGTGACAGCAGCTCATAATAGACGATTCCTTTCTAATCCAACCAGATACAGTCACCTTCTTTGGCTGCAATCCAGCCTTTACGATCGTCTGAGCAGCCTCCCCGAGCTTCGAACATGATCTTTTTCGACTGACACTGTTCTAGACGATCCACTTTCCATCGCCAGTAATCATTTTCTTTGAGGAGGTCGCTCAGCTATCGCGTAATATTGAGACTTTGCTGAAATTTATTGAGGATATTTGCGAACAGGTATTACGACTACGTGCAAAATTTCAAGTCATTCGTCCGCATGATTGTTGAGCAATTAATTATTGAAGTTAGGCTCTTGTACACGGGCAACATAGCAAAAGCTATACGATAATTCTGATACGACTCTTGCAACATAATAAAAATGATGAAAATTGAATACAAATAGGCGGAAGAAATTCTTGATATATTTATAAATGATTTCAACGAAGAGTGAAGCGTTCTGTTGGCCTCGTTATCGAGATATTGTGGAAACAAAACAGAAAATTATAGCTGATTTGCGTAAAACGATAAAGCGCGCTACGACACATGGCAACGTCCCAGGTAGCAAAATGTTATCTATATGGTATCCGAAAGATATCCCGAAACGGATATGGATAACTTTTTGGTTGGCCAAAAAGATGCCTTTTTGTATTACAAATAGTATCACTAATGACCGCTTCGCGGATAACTTATTTGTATCCAATTAGTTAACTATACGGCAACTTTTAATGGTTGACAAATTGACAGCCAGAGGTTAACTTTCATCGGTCGTCGGTACGTTAGCGTAAAGTTATCAAATAGATATGTCCGAATGATATCTTCTTGAAGACATCAGAATGCCAAGATGCCACAGGCATCTAAAAGTTGTCCAAAAGGCGTCCATAAAGTTGACAAAACGATATCCAAACGGTCTCAAAAAGTGATATCTAACGGATATCTATTTATTGGCGATATATATATATATATCCTTTTATTTATTAAAATCAACTTATTAATAGTCGAGAATATTCAATATAGCTCGATATTAACTATTTTTAATTTTTACATGGTAACCATCGTTAATAGACGTTTATATCTGAGCGCATATTTATAGATACGTAAATCCGTGTTCAAATATAAACTTTTTATTAACGATGTTTATGATGTTATAACCAAAAATAGGTAATATTGGGCTATATTAAATACTCTAGACTATTAATAAGTTGATTTTAATAAAGAGATAGATAAGATAGAGTTATGTCGGTTTGAAAGTGGGCTGTAAATTAAATACAAGTATTACCTAGTTAATTAAAAGTAAAATATAATTTACTATTACAAAAAAATACTTTAATGGTTTTTTCTTGTCGTTACGGGGACATCTTTTGTCGACCGCGATTTTCCCAGCCTTCAGCCGGTCGGCCCCACGACGAACGATCCCTTGAATAACCTAAAAAGTAAACGTGCGCTCTTAGAATATAAAAAAGGTACATTAAATATACATATATCTACTCATAGGAAATTAGGAAAATATATTAGATGCATACTCACGTATATATGCTTGAACACCTCTTTTTTTTATTGATTTTATTATTTCGCACTTTATTGCTCGTCGGTCATCGGAATAATGGCGCACTATGTAGGTACGCGAGCCGGTATGAGAGTATAATAGTCATCCGTTAAGTGTCATCTTTCGGACAACATTTGGATGCCTTTTCACTATCTCCCGCCAATTCCAAATACGTCAAAAGACAACATATTACCGATGTCCAAAAGATATCATGAAAAAGACATCTTATGTGATTAGTCTTTAGGATATCCTTCGGGCAACGTTTAATTAGATACAATAGATAACAGCAGACAGATAACTTTTTGATATCTGAAAATAGTCATCAATTAGATAACAGTTTGTGATATCTAACAGACATCCGTTTTCACCGCCAAAAGATATCATAAAAAAGATAACTTCGCGACAACATTAAACGGGATGTCGTTTGAAAGATGTCGAATAGTTATCTTACGGTAATGTCTTAAAGATAACCTGAAAACGGTAACTTATAGGTGTCAATTGGACATTTATGCTGCCTGGGGTTGCTGTCAAATCGGCCATCTTGAATAGGCGCCACAATTTGAAACGCACAAAGTATTGCGTCCTCGTTATAAATTTCTGACCACGGTTTCATAAAGATTATTATTATTCATAAAGAGTATATTGAAATATTTGTTATCACTATTGTCATTTTTGTTTCTTATGATAACAACAAAGTTATTTTTCATGTCCTTCTTCATGTTCGATATTCTTTATCCATAACTCCTCGTGACAGAAGCTGCAATGCATGTGTTCTGACATAACCTTCAAATCAATTATGCATCGTCCCTCGACTGCGAATTAATTTTCCCGCTCAACCACGACTTTTTTCGCTGTTTTCCATTTTGTACTTCCTTCAACCGTATAGATTATACTGTTTTTCACTTCGGATTTTTCCTTTCCATCTATTCATTTTCGTCGAACACAAAAGCTACATTCCCGACGGAAGCTTGACCGATGAGCGCTCACTATGTAGCCTTCGTATATGAGCTCAATGCTACCAGTTACTGAAAACTAAATTACGCGTTTGCGGCATTTGAACTTGGTTAATAACGTAATCGCGATGTCAACAAACAAAAAGCCATTAATAACATTTCTAAAAAGTCAATTATATGCATGCCACATATTTGTTGGCTGAAATTTGTTTATTTTACATAACCGAAAATTTGATCATTCAGGGTTGGCAGCCGTTACAGGTACCCGTGTTACGCATAGGCGTTCCCATCTTGCCGCCTGCCCCGCAAAGATCCTGACCACCCTCCTTAAGGCTATGTGTCACACGTTCGATCGGTAAAAATCCTACTGCCAAGTTTTCTCCTAGACGGATCATATTTCTGGCAAAAAAAGAGAAAGCTGTTGTTCGTCGCTCAACAGAGCGGAACGTGTTTCTTTTCTTTTTTCCCAAAAATTAACCGTTTCAGAAATCATTGGGAATCTGCAAATCAGCTATCTCTCTCGCACTCATGTCCGCTCGGTCGGTGTGCACACTTGGCCTTAAAGATAGTCCATTTGGTAAATCTGCAGAATTAGGGCTGCAGCTCAAAACCGCTCGAAATTTTTTTCTAATGTTTGTTATCACTAAAGAATGATATCCCATGTATTATTGTGGCGTGGGAGGCCGAAATTTCCCATAAAATACATAAGTTATGGGATTTTGAAATTTACTAAAACGGGGGACAAAATAACGTATTTGCGGACATTTCACATTTATGTTGAGGGTGGGGTATTTGAAAATAAACCTTCGTCAGTCACACACACATATACGCACACACACGCACACACACACACATTGTAAGAAGGAATGAAAAGAGACACCGCATAATAACATTATGAGAAGGTAAATATATTTGTAATGCCAGTATTCACGAAATAATGGATTGCGACGGATGTATTATTTCGCTTACCGATGCTATTATAACATTTCTTGAAATTAAACCTTCGTCAGTCACACACACACACACATATACGCGCACACACACACATTGTAAGAAGGAATGAAAAGAGACACCGCATAATAACATTATGAGAAGGTAAATATATTTGTAATGCCAGTATTCACGAAATAACGGATTGCGACGGATGTATTATTTCGCTTACCGATGCTATTATAAAATTTCAAAATCCCATAGGTTTAGCCATTTTCCCATAATTTATGGGAAATTTTGGCCTCCCCCACCATAATATTACATGGGATATCATTTTTTAATGATAACGCTAGAAAAAAATTTGAAGCGGTTTTGAGCTGCAGCCCTGATTCTGCAGATTTACCGAGAGATCCCAACAGGTAGAATAATTGGATTCATCGTAATAAAGCAACAACTTTGATCGATTAATGAAACCGGTCGTTTATTTCTCTACAACAATATATAATAAATTCTTATTACAGAGTAAACAGGCATCTTTTAAATTTTCTGTAAACTCTTTAAAAAAACGTAAATATCGTTCACAATAACAAGTTCAAAGCAATCGACGATCCGCGGTCAGCTCGGTGTCATGAATACGAGAGTAATCGGAGGAGAAAGTGAGATAGAGAATTGCAACGTTGTCTTACTTCTCTATGCAGGGTCGTAACTTAAAATTGTGCTAATTTTACAGTATTTATTTATCGATGTACAACTAATGAGTTTTGTATAAAATTACCAATAACACATTTATTACCAATTGGAAAATGACAAACATATGTACCACGAAAAAAAAGTGCCCTGCTTATGCGCCTACGCAACCCGGCCCTTCGTGACGGAGCCTCCTTAAGGGGCTACTTAATAATTTTTTTTTTCAAACTGTTGTATGAATCGGTACAAACGTTTTTTTTTCGCTTAAAGGCACACTCTAACAGAATAGAAAGCAATGTTTTTTTTGTTGCATATAAATGGATATTTATTTAAAAATTGGTAATCGTATAAAGGCATGGAACAAAAAGTATGTCGCTGGCGTTGATGATTTGCGCTCTCCAAGTAATCCGAAACAAAAAATTCGAAAAGATTCTTAATCCGTATGAGTGTCGCTATCGCCCGAACTAGAACTATTATTTTATATTGCAAAATAAGAAAATGACGTCGTTTTTTTTTTTTGCAAGTGTTCGAAAAACACGTTTTTTTCGTCATAATTCGGGCGAAAGTATAAGTAAAAATTAATATTTTTTAATAATTCTAGTTCGGGCGATAGCGACACTCGTACAGATTAAGAATCTTTTTGAATTTTTTGTTTCAAATTACCTGGAGAGCGAATATCATCAACGCCAGCTTTTTTAGGTCTTTACGCGCTTATAAATGATTAGATATACATTTATATGCAACAAAAACAATTGTTTTCTATTCTATAAGAGTGTACCTTTAAGCGAAAAAAAAGTTTGTACCGATTCATGCAACAGTTTGCGAAAAAAAAAATTTTAAATAGCTTTTTTTTGAGCCTTCACAGTAGAATAGCCCCTTAAGGTAGCAGTCTCGCCACAGTCACGTTGAAAAGTTTATTCTCCGCTCAATCGATGAAAGCTTCGAAATATTGCCAAATACCCTTACAATGTTGGTTGCATATCTTATCGGGATGTAGAAACTTATAAAGTAATGATGAAAACGCCTAATATAATGTTTACGTAACCCGCACTTTTGTATCAGACTATCCATTCCGGCTACTAATACGTCGATACTCTGCGTATACGGATATACACGCACTACTGTAATCTAATTCTAGTGTGCTCCAATCGCTTCGTGGCGTTAACTAGACGGCCAAAAACTAAACGGTCAAAATTCATGATTTTGTTTTACCCATTTCGTCATATCGATGGTCTCGAGCGGGTCTTTCTTATCTCGCTCAGACCTTTACGCAGTAGCATAATTGAAAGGGTCCCAGATGTACTAGCGTAACTCTCGCGTCCTCCGCGAAGTATCGTATCTCGGCAGACCCTGTTCATTCTAACGCATCTCCGGGCGCGCGTGAGATCCATCGTATCTCCCGCAGCCTTAGAACGGAGTATCGTAACTCGCCGACTGCGATATGCTCTATCGTATCTCAGATGCACCAAAACGTTTCATCGTATCTACGAATCGCAAGTTTTCAGTAAACGCGGTTTGAAAGTTTCGCGTTCTCAAAAATAAAATGTCACTGAATCATCACAACATTTATGTCTAAATATTGCGCATTATACGCAGAATATTTTTTAGACATGAAAAGCGTTGTGAAAATAGAAACATAATATACTATTATCATAATATTCATCATATATTTCGGTCGAAAGGTCTTTGGTAGGCCTTCCCCCTGACAGCCGTCATGCTTCGACGAAAGGTCTTTCATTCAAATTATTAGCACATGTATGTGTGCTAATAATTTGTATGGAACTGTATGAAAAATAGCTGCTTGTAGAGATATACCTAATGCATATTTTTTTCTAATGAAATTGTTTCATACTATGTAAAGTTTTCGGAATAAAATTTAAAAATAAAATATCTTGTGACTGGTAATCAATTTTTGTTTCAAATAAAATCGCGAAATCTCAGTCAATTTTCAAACGAATAGATATAGTGATAACTGTAATACAATTCTTGTGTCGCCCAATCTCAAAAGGTGTTAATAATATCATTGCGATTATTATTTTTCTATATTTCATGATTAATTAATTATCTGTTTAAATCAATGAATTATTATATTATTTCCATTCACGTCATAATAATAACATACTTATAACTGTTATCGTTACATAATTTATTCTTTCATTGTAAGTCGTCGAGATTTTCGACGACTTACGATAGAGTAGAAACTAGAATGGAACTTTCAGAGCGCGGGGGGATACGATATCTTGTTTTACTTTAATTAATTACAGCACAAAAAATTATCAAAATGATTTAAAATTTTGTCTGGGCATTCTTCAAGCTCGAACGAACTTAGTAGTGATGTTTTTCAAAAGTCACCAAATTTCGACTTACGATGAAACGTTTTGGTGCATCTGAGATACGATAGAGCATATCGCAGTCGGCGAGTTACGATACTCCGTTCTAAGGCTGCGGGAGATACGATGGATCTCACGCGCGCCCGGAGATGCGTTAGAATGAACAGGGTCTGCCGAGATACGATACTTTGCGGAGGACGCGACAGTTACGCTAGTACATCGGGGACCCTTTCAATTACGTTACTGCGTAAAGGTCTGAGCGAGATAAGATAGACCCGCTCGGGACCATCGATATGTTCCTCTGTAATTGAGAATTAAAAAAAAAATATGTAGTCAAGTTTCGAAGGTTATTGCGTGAAATGTAAAATTTGTCACTCCTCCCTATAGGAACACGTACAAAACCGTGCAATCTTTGATTGCCAATATCTCGAATACACAACGGTGTATCCTTTTGAAATTTTGCCGGTAATCATTTAATAGTGTCCTGAATGGGTCCTCAAAATAAATAAAAAATCTATAGAAAAACGTTCTTGGCGAGATTACTCCCTTCGGCAAATATATCTCACACGTCGGGTCGGTCAAAATTCCACAGCCAAGTTGTATCCTTAGACGAATTACATTTCAGGAACACGAAGTGATAGACATCGTTCGTCTTTCAACAGAGCGGAAGATATTTCTTTTCCTTTTTTTTCCCGAAACATCAGGCGTCTCGGAGCACACTGGGAATCTGCAATTAAGGTATTTCTCTCGCACTCTAGGCCGCTCGGTCTGTGGGACGCGCCTTAAGAGGCCGCGTGCCGAGGTCAAGATGCCGTTGCAACGAAACGAAGCCTCGTCGAGGGAAATAGGCGGAAAACTCATACAAGGAAAGTAAAACAAAACGCTGGAACATTATATTATTTCTCTCGATTCAATTTTATTGTCAAAACTTAATTCACTGACACGTCAGTCGATTATAAAATTGAGAAATTGGTAAAAAGATTAATATAAAAAATTCTACCGAGATTTCGTCACTCCGTATACAGATATATATGTGTTACATTAAGGTATAAAAAGAAAAAGAGATTCTTCCGAGATATGTTCCTGCGTCTTGCGACGCAAACAACCTTTTTTTTTCCTTGTCCTCCCTCTACATTGTAAATATTAGAAACGTGTACGTCCTCAATTTGTCAAGTCTTGCTAAACCTGACGACATGGTAAAGGTACTTACGAGAAAAATAAAATAAAACAAAGAAACTATCGATTCTTTACGGTTAAATTATTGTACACCCATTGTTCATTATCCTAGATCTAATGGCCCCGTTAGTTTACGTTCACAGTATTTTTGTATTCGTGCCTCAGTCGTAACGTCACGAGCTCAATACTAAAATGCACCAGTAGCACGCGCAACGACGTTCGTATTTCTTTTTCGTTGTGTGAAAAATTCCACGCTCGAGGCAGGAAAAGGCAGATTTGTCAGAAAAAAAAAAAACAAAAAAATCAGATAGTACAAGAAATCCCAATACAGTTCGGTACAATTTTTCCTCGTGTCACAATGAGCTTATGGACGTGATGAAAAATATTGTGAGAGAAAATCTCTTTTTTGGAAGTTTTTGCTTGACATGTAATGTGTGTCCCTCTCTGAGATTTTCGATGAATTTTTTTTTTTATCGATTCGGAATCAAGTGTAAAAAACTCCATTGATCACGTGAGATTCTTCGTTTGGGCTAAAAAGATTCGCGTTCGTCACGATCGCGTTAGAGTTATCCACAGAACATTACGTAAAGTCTCGTGAAACTTCTGCTCGCTTTTGTTTTCTTTCGCCTGTTTGTTCTAGCTCGTCGGCTCAGTCAAACTGAACCTGTTAATTTAACGCACACGACTACAATTGCAAATGTTTCATGAGAATCTAAGTGCAATGATCCTCCGTTGCGCTTAAAATAGCGTCGTTTTCGATAGCCACGTACGCGCGCTCGTGTACGCTGGCGATCGCGACGAGTATATTTCTACATTGTTAAATTACTCGCTCAGTCGAAACGTACTCGATGAAAATTTCTACCGACGTTCGATCTCGTTACGCCATACACAATCTAAATAATGGCGATCGAGCTGCCACGTTGTACCGAATATTTTGCAACAATGGAGATACTTAAAAGTACGTGGAGCCAACTGGTCGGTGCGCAACGATATCCCGTTGCCCAGAGTACCCTGGGATAATTAATATTTGGTGTTGGAATTTCTGTAAAAATAAAAGGAAATTTTATTCATCGAGCTCGGTTACGTGTGATATAATTTTGGAATTTTTTTTCTTTCTATCTATCGTCTTTTTCTCACGCACTACTATACTCGGCGAACAACGCAACGACGGGGGGGGGGGGGGGGAAACAAAAAAAAATACGAACATACATCGACAATCCACGCTTACCTTAGGATCGCCGTGATTAACAAGAAAAAGGCAATCAACAGGCCCGATGATACTGGAAGCGCGCCGGCTGCGTAGTGAGCTTGACCGCAAGCGGGCGGACAAACCGGAATAATCGTTTCTGCGAAAACATACAAGCAAAACATCTAGAAACATGCCATCTACGTAACGAGATATACATCAATACTGCAGTTCGATCATTGACAAAGAAAACATAAAACTGTAATGGGATCCCGATTATATACGAGATTACGTAAAATTATAGCGTTGAAGTTTGCATAGTTGGAATGCAACGAAGATTAAAAAAAAATATATTTTTATCAACTCATTTTGATTGTTATACAAATTTTTTTGTTTGCAGATTTAGATCGTATGTGTCTAAACAATCATTTTAAGGAACGCTTGGGACATTTTTGTGGGCAGACTCCGCAAAGAGGAAAATAAGGTCGGAAATACATGTAGCGGCATAGAAAAATCGAGTTTTTTTTTTTACGTGAAGAGAACGGGTGACTGAAGCAGTATACGATGGCAGATCCAGTCAAGTTAACGAGAAAAAAAGACGCAACTTGAACACAACACTGACGCTGATGAAGGTGGAGCGAACCTTCATCAAAATTGTTTTGAATTTCGTTTTTTTTTTGCATTATCCAAAAATATGGACATCCATAAACATACTGTTAAATTTTGGTTGGGAAATTCGAATTATTCCGATCGCTACAGCCTTTCTTGAAAAAAAAAAAAAAAGGAATTCAATCAGCTGGGTGAGATCTGGCGCTGGTGAACGACGTTTTTCTCGAAACGTTGCGTCGTTTTTCAAAACGGTGAAAGATTTTAAACGAAAAGTTTTCAAGCTAGCCGTCGTTAATTTTGCCACACCATTCTTCACGCCATTCCTTAAGGGATCATCACAGTGTAAAATTTTCAAAAAATCGATTTTTTTTGCATTATCCGATAGTATACACGGTTATAAACGTTCTGTCCAATTTTTAGATCGAAATTCGAATTATTTCGGTCGCTACAGCCTATCTTAGAAAAAGTGATTGGAGCGTGAGCTCGCACTCCGAACTTTAAACGCGTTTTTCTCAGAATGGTGTTTTTCAAAACGGTGGCCACTCTCAAAGGAAGAGTTTTCAAGCTATCCGTTTGAAATTTTAACAGAACATTCTTCACGTCATTCCTTATGTTGCTATGGAAGCTTTTTTTTTTTTTTGAAATCTTCCTATTTTTTTTTTTACGAAAAACTGTCCAAAAAAGGCTAAATTTGATACTTATTGTTCAAACCGCCGCCATTTTTTCAAATTTCACTAAAAAAAAACCTCCATAGGAACATGGCGGCTTTCCTTACAGATTAATAATCATTTTGAAATTTTTATTTCAGATAATTTTGTGAGAAATGGTGTCACCATGAGACACCATTTTTTCCCACGCAGTTTTCCGCGAATGAAAACAATATTAAACAATAAATAAATAAATTTAAATAAAAACATTTTGTATTCTTTATGGGTGCTTAAATTTGTAAAAAAAAATTAGACCGATTAGATTATCCTATACACCTAAAAAAAATCGCGAAAATCGGCTATTTTTCGGGCGGTCACACTGTGATGATCCCTTAACGTCCTAGGGATGCTTTTTCCTTTATTTTAAAATAACACATTTTTTTAAAAAGAAAACTGTCGAAAAAAAGCGTCAATTTGTCCCTTTTTTTATTTGAAATTTTGAAATAGTCACAATTTTATTTTTCATCGAAAAAAGAAAATCCTCCGTACGCCTCTACAGTTTTTTATACCGATTAATAATCTTTTTGGTTTTTTTCTTTCAAAAAATTTTTGGAGGAGTAAGATATTCCACCGTCAGGCGCTATTTTTCTCAGGCATCATTTTGCAGTGGCCAAAAAAATTATATAAAAAATAAAAATAAAACTTAAAAAAATATTTTCACTTACAACAAAAGTCATTTGAATAGACGAAAAAAAGTCGGTCTAGTAACAAATTGTGTTGAAAAAAAAAATCACTAACGTCAGCAATTGTCAAACCAGTCACACTGGAATGTTCCCTCAATCACAAAATCGTGCAAGGCAAAATAGATATTGAATTATATTATATTATTAGATCTACGAATATAAAAGATATGTATGATTGTATATATGTAATTAATCAATTGCTTTTTCAGAGCAATATAAACTTAATTCATTTCTCCCATCCCTATACGTGTATTTGAATCTTTCGCGCCATAAATTGGGTATAATGCATTTTCGAAATTCCCGCCGCGGCGCAAGGACTCGGGTACGCTACTTATGCGACGTTGCCAGATTGTTAGTTACTGAGGTATTTGCCCGAATAATTAATTTTGTTGAAAAGAATCGTCTAAAAAATCTGTAAAAATTTGACTATGCTTATTCGTTCTTCTTCGTTAAGCAAATTTCATATTTTGTGCATCAATTTTTACCTAGATATCACGATACGTCCGTTAATTCCACTGATATATATATATATATACTAACTGGATACGAATTTGCCTATAGAGCCCTGGGTCAGCGGCTATACCTAATAGAAGCTGACATTCGACCATTGCGACGCCTGGCAGTCAGCCTCCATACTACGTTGTTTACGTATATATAAGTATACCGCTCCATAAGTAATCAATTTCCATATCCGAACCGTTTGATCGATTGTCTCCAAATTTTACATCAACTTTACTTTTATAATGATCCATGTAAAAAGCAAAAATTAGCACGATATCTTGAAATTTGAAAAAATTCGAGCGATTCAACGATTTTTCGAAACTTTCGAAAATTCATAAAATCTGAACCGTTTGACTGATGCTTCTTAAATTCAATACAAACCTTCCTTTTATGGTACTCTATTTATATAAAAAAAATTAGCCGTAAATCTTAAAATTTGCGGTAATTAGAGCAACCACAGATATTTTTTGAACATTTCAAAATGCCGTAAAATTTGTAATTTTTTTTAGTAATTTCCACAAAATTTGCAGTGAATAAAGATATTACATAGATTAACATTTGTACAAAACGGGAGCGCTGTAACTTAAATCGTTCTCGAGTTATAGACTTTTTAACTTTACAGTGCCAGACGCAACACACACACACAAACATTTTTTTCGAAATATGATTTTTTGGAGTTTTGGGGCATTTTGAACGTGTTGACACTGAAAACTGGAAAAAATGTTTTCACCGTCCCAAAGTTTCCTCTACGAGGAAGCAAAATTAGCAATATTTCAAGATATTTAAAACAAAATTCATCGTAAATACCCTTTAAATCCAATAATCAATTTCAAACATTCTACATTTTTGAAAACTTTGTTTATAAAGAGTAGAAAATATGTCTAAAATTATTATGATGAATCGTAAATAAATGATTACGCCTTCAGTCCAATGTTTATATTCATTTCTCAATGACGAAATAGTACCATTATCATCATTACACAGATATTTGTATTTCCAAATTATATACTAGCAAATAAATCTTCACCCAACTTAGATCCAGTTACTTGGAATCGTTCATAACAAATTATGAGGATTTCATAATCGTAGTAAATTATTCTTGTTTTTATTTATAGACCAGTAATTTCATTTCGCATCACATCATTGTTAATATAACAATATGTAATGCGATGAAAAGCAACCCTGAAGATTCCCTACAGATGATGTTTCATTATTTGACTTGTTATTATTGCCGCAACCGACTGATCCATCATTTTCTACTCCTCAGCTCATTGATTTGTTCAAAACCACCGCGTTCTACGTAGTACCGAGGCTGACTGCCAAGCGTCGGAGTCGTTTCTATTGGGTACATCAATATGGGGGCGAACTCGCCCCAGTTAGTATATATATCAGTGGTTGATTCCCATAAGCTTACATGTAACGTAGTCTTGCGTTAATTATGGATTTTTCTCAATAACAAAGTTTCTAAACTGCACGAAAATTTTACCATTTTTTTAATATAGTAATTTACAGGTTAAAATCGAATTCAAAGAGGTTTCATCATTTTTCTGCTAACACTTCAACCTCCTTAAACATTTCAAAAATACGCCCTGACGTCGCTGATTAGACGGCAAGTCACTGAAATCATTGAGTTTTCGTAGTTCGAAACGTCAAACATGTTTTCCCCAAAACTACATTTTTAAGTTTGTGGGAAACATAACTTTAAAAGGAGCTGACCGATCGTACTAAAATTGTACACAGGACTCAATAACAACATTACCTGGAACTTACACCTAGTTATTTATGAAAATTACTTTTGAAAAGTACTTTTTCATTGCAAAAAAAAACAAAAAATTCGTGTAAAATTTCTATTTTCTTTTTCTGAAGTAACCCATTTTTTCGAATATTCAACCTTTTAAATGTTTCTTAGATATAAGTTTAGAGCATTTGGATGCTAAAATCCTAAAAATTCCTGGCTCATATTTTTCAGATCAATATTGAAGTCGATTTTGCGATATTTTTTTTATGAAAAAATGTATTTAAGACGTTCAATTATGTAATAAATTGTACATGAAGATTCATAAATGTCAAAGATCTGTTCCTTTACAAAAAAAAAACAAAATTTGCTTTTTTTTCCAGCGTCTACATGTATTTACGCCCTTAAGGAATTCAAAAAAATTAATTTCCATTGCATACCAACGATGCAAACTTCAATTTCATGTAAAATTATGGAAACACAGAACATTCATTACGAATTAACACTAATCAATCTCATCGTCATACTACCGCGAATAACGAACTTGATTATTACTAAAGGCAACACCGAGCAACAAAATTTCTTTGCAGTAGCTTCGGCAGTCATCATTTCGGAAACGTGAAATTGTTCGCAATGATTTTCAGTGACGAAGATATGGTTTGGGTTTCATTGAAATCTCGACACACCTTCGAAAGTAAAGGATCCGAATGTGATGCTGAATTCGATCTTTTATCTCTCCCATTGTCACCAGAGTATTTTTTTAATTGATCGATTTTCAAGCCAGCGAAAGGACTTATGATATATCGCAAATGAGGGTAACTTCTAAAAGAAAAACAAGACTTTATTTTTACCAACTCTCGCTATTATGGTATGTGCCATGGACAGTTTTCTAGCTTGTCGAGCGCGACAAATTTATTTTTCGTTAGTACCGATGTCTGCTGAGGTGCAGGAAACTATGCTTGTGGGAAAAAAAGAGCCTTACGCGTGTTTACCGGAACTTTTACATTTTTGGACGTTTTGCTATTTTTACCCGTTCAAAGAGTCAAAATCGAAATTTAGTCCTTCATTTTTTTATATCGTATCATATATTTTTGATAATTTATTTATATAATATTCAATGAATTTCAAAAAAAGAGTATTTCTGCCAATTTGCATGCTTTGAGATTTTACAATTTCCGAAAAAGTCTCATTTCTGTTCCCTTGAGGTTTGAATTTCGAAAAATTTCTTCTCAATTGGTGCTTAAGGCTTACGGGGATGCCCTTTTCAAAATGTTGGCCTCTCAAGTCTAGGGGTTTGGGCAGGGCGTTGAATTACCTCTAAGTCAGCGACTTAGAATTTAGAATTTAAGAGCCATTATTCTCGAGCCAATATCGACCACGAGGGCCTCATCCACGAGTCCGAAAATTACAATTTGGCATGCAAACATAAAATTACGTTCTACAAACGGGGGATTACGAAGGAGAGAGTAAATTGGATAATTTCTCCTTTTAAATAACAAAAAAAAAATTAGCACTTTGGTCAAGAATGATTTGTCAATCGCCATTTTCCAATGACCGCATGTTCATGAGCATTTCTGACTAGAATTTTGAACCGCAAGACTACAAGCGTCAAGCCGACTTGTTCTAAATCGAGAATTCCATTGCGGACGTTTGTCCTAGGCGAACATTACTTTTATTGAAGCAGCATCAGATGATAGCACTAATTAGACAACGATTTTACACTGATGAGCCCAATGACACATAGATCAATTTGAAAAATGAACAGACATTGAGACGAAACGACACGCGTTGAGGAATGTTGACGCCGCGCGTCATAGTTTTCGGAACTTTTTTCAGCTATTTTTTTTTTACGGAACACGATGTTGCAGGTGTAGAAATGTGAATTTCTAGGATGACTGGGACGTGATGCTCTTCGATTTGCAATTACGTCAAGTGAATGATCATTTTTTAGGGTGTTTCAAATACAATTTCCTTTCGTAAGTAGAACAGCATTTTTTTTTCTTCAAAATCACATCTATTCGAGTGGTATTTGTTCTTCCTCCAGCAATTGGAGGTTGATTGTGAATATTTAGTCATTCGGTCAAGTCGTTTTTCAAAAAAAACCACCGAAAACTTTTGACGGATTCCTTTATCGGCGGAAACATGTGTCATTTCGTCTTAAGGGCTCTGCATAAGCTTGAAATTTCAAAAATACGATTTTCTTGCATAAATTTATAATCTAGTCTTAACATCAATGTGCGACGAAGATGTAAAAATTTTCAAAAATTGCCAACAAATCACCTGCCCCGCAGCCATGTGCGCATTTTTCTTTTGCGTTTTTCTTGAATCTGTTTTATGAAACAGCGTGAGTCGTATCTCAAAATCTATCCGCCCGATTCACTTTAAATTCGGACAGAGCATAGTTTACAACAATTTTTTTATCGTATGACCAAATGATTGTGTTAAATGTTTACAGTGAGATCTCGATTTTCTACCATCTCGATTCTTTCCATTCTCGTTCACCCCCCCCCCCCCCCCCCCCCCGCTTGGTCCATTTCACCAACGGGACTACTTGGCGCAACGGTACATATCTACTACCGCAGCACTGGCATTTCGAGCCTCAAACGTAAAAATGACGAAAAACGTCGAGCCGAACAACGATTGTCCTATGAAAAGTGCACGACGAATCTTAGAAAAAAAAAGTTGGATGTTAAAAAAAAGATTGTCGATGGTGGAAAAGTTACTGCAATAGCCAAAAATGTTGATATACCTAGAGCAGCTCATACTTTTAAGTTACTTTATAGCCTGTTAAGGAGGATGTACTGATTTATGTTAACTTATGATGAATATTCGTATTGTCGATCTCAAAGTGCCAAATTTGTGGTAAACATTTTATTTATTGGAGATTTACTGATAAAAACTGAAAAATTAGATCCTCGACGACTCTGGAGTAGTCTCCGTTATATTCACAATGACAGTTTCACCATAAAAACAGCCTAAAAACAACCGTGCATCAAATCTATCGGAATCTTATTTAAATAGCCCCGAATTATCTCAGCAGAATTATTATAGGTAAAATTTTACGTTTCGTGGCGACTCGTCTTCACGACGATTTCCAAGCAGTAGCGAGATTCTGTAACTCGGTAGCGAACATTTTCGTTATAGTTAGCCAGCGACAGCCAATAAGAGGCTCCCTTTCTTCTGTGAACGTGCATGCGATTGGCTGTCGCTATCTAGCGAAAAGGAAAACTTTCGCTACCGAGTTACAGAATCTCGCTACAGAGCTAGGTCATGCTCGCCAAACGAATCAGTCATCACGCCCGACATTGGCAAGTCTATGGTTATTATTTCGTCATTATGATAATACTCAACCGGAAGTTGAAACCTTTTTATAATGTAGTGCTTGAACTACAGGGTGAAGTTCGAATTTTTTATTTTTTTTTCTCAATATCTATTATGTCTAATTTATAAAATTTGAGTTTTCCAACGGCCTTAGGTGGATATGTGAGCAGCAAAACTGTGATCACCGCATTTCCGGTCGACCGTCTCCATAAGACGACGTGCTTCAGAAAAAACTGAACGGTCAATGTAGCTCAAATTTTGCCAAAGGGTGCGTAAGGTATTCGTCAACATCATATAAAAATTTCAGGACCGAAAGTTGGATTCTTCTTAATGGTCGTATCTCCTTAATCAGATTGCTCATAGACTTCAGAATGCACATGCTCCCACTATTTGCTAACCCTCAACAACGCTCAAGCCACACCTCTCGGCTCGAACTCGATTTTTTATCAGTGCTCCTCCCAAGTGGTAGAGGATCGAGGTCTCACTGTATCCATTTGTTGATAACAAATCGCTTAAGTCGTTTTTTTCTTGTCCAATATAGAGTTCTTTTATTTCTACAGCTTGCCATTGTCGTAATTTTCAAGATATTAAAATGATATCCGGTCATACAAAAGTTTTATTATAATACGTAATTCTGTTTACGTAATACTTTGTTTAAATAATAACCTTAACATTGCCCAATATTTAAAAAAAAAACTCAAACTCAACAATGCTATGTAGCAATTGTGTGCAAAATTCCTACCTCGTCATCGCAATACTCTCATCAGAAAAGTATATTGAAAATCGATCTATTTTTGGGGCCCAAGCTTATGCAAATGTCTCGAGAGAAAAAAAATGCTCGCGATCGTTGTACTCATCGAACCGAGGTTCGTACGTTGATCGATGTTCTTACCAAAAAGTTCCACCTTGGTCTCGGCGACACCAAGCTTGTTTTGCGCCTTGCACACGTATTCTCCGTACTGTCTCTTCTCAATGGTGATAATACGAATCGTCGTGTCGGTATACTCGTCGGCGGTCGCAAAATTCGATATGCTGTAGTGCTGATTGTTCGATAGTTGTACGTCATCCTTGTGCCATGTTATTGCCGGTGGTGGATAAGCCTCGACGTGGCACTCGAGGTCCATGTCGTATTGAAGAGCCTGTCCGAGACGCGGCCGAGGCGCCGTAATGACCGGCGCGAATTCAACTTCCAAATTTATGTTACGCTTCGATCCACGACCCACCCCGTTTTCGGCGACGCAGTAATACGTGCCGCGATCTTCCTTGGTCACCGACGTTATCTTCAAGACGTTGCCACTGGAGAAGAAAGTTGAAGTTTAAGGTAGTAGTCTCGCCAAGGTGTTTTTCCTATAGATTTTCTTTTTATTTTGAGGATCCATTCAAGACACTATTAAATGATTATCTGTAAAATTTCAAAAGGTTTCACCGTTGTATATTCGAGATATTGGCAATCGAAGATTGCACGGTTTTACACGTGTTCTTACGGGGAGCAGGGGAAAATTTCACATTTCACGCAATAACTTCGAAACTTTTCTACAGATTTTTTTTTCTAATTCTCAATTACAGAGGAACATATGACGAAGTGGGTAAAAAAAAATCATGGATGAGTGAGGGTTAGGTAAACATTATATTAGGCGTTTTTATCATTACTTTATAAGTTTTTACATCCCGATAAGATGTGCAACCAACATTGTAAGGATATTTCGCAATATTTCGAAGCTTTCATCGATTGGGCGGAGAATAAACTTATCAATGTGACTGTGGCGAGACTACTACCTTAAGGAGTTTCGAGACAGCTTATCTTTAGGAGGTATCAGGGGGGGAGGAGGATTCTATTGTTCTCGAGCAGGGCGAAAACGACACGACTACTGTAAACAATTTAGAATCGTCGATTTAAAATTATTATTATTTTTACTCAAGCGTATTTATAACGTGTTTTCAATTTTAGATCAATGTGTATTTTTCGATTATTTTATATTGAAAAAAAAATTGATAAATTTGACGACAGCGCGCCGTTTGTGACATTTGTTCTGTTGACGCGAGCTTCAGCGAGCGTAGAAACTCATGCAGTCCAATGCAAAAAAAAAAAACAATTACATTTCTTTATTAAGGGATTACGTGGGTTTGAAAATTTGAAAAAACCCATTTTTTTATATTTTATTATCTAATAGTACAATATGTCTAGAATATTCTCCCAAAGTCAATCGGAGTAAAAGTCTCGGAGAGAGAGAGACTTTGGGAATTCCCCCCGTTGGTAAAGACCGGCCGGGAGCAACGCAGGTATACGCATTTTTCTCAAAACACTATTTTCTAAAGTGGGTGGACACGCTTTCTCAAAAACTAATGCACCGATCTTATTGAAATTTTGCACTATTCTTGAAAATAGCATTGACTAGTGATTGAACGAAGGTTTTTTTTCGATTACAACTAATTTTACAAGGCTATACGTAGTGTAAATTGTACCAAAAATTGAACTATTTTGCATACAACTCTGCCAAAAATTCAAATTTCAATTTTGTTTTAAATCCTTCGTTTAATCACGAGCTATACTTATCTATTAACAGAAAAAATTTGGTTTTTTAATTTCAGATAAAGCTATCAAGAGTTATCCTGACCACCACGAGGACACTTTTTTCGAGAGGTCTCCGGAAACCAGGTCCCACCGGCTAATTTCCCAAATTTGTGGATGGAATTATTTCAAAATATTGTTGAAATGTTGCTCTTTTATGTGCTTAACATTTTGAATGAAATCATTTATACATTATATTTAAAAAAAAAATAGAGAAAATATGCTTGTTTTTGTCTTCGAAACCCACGTAACCCCTTAAACCGAATCAATTTTGAAGGATAAATGTCAAATGTCAAAAATAGAGTATATCACTTCTCTTTAAAGATGTGTTTTATGGAACGTATATCCGTGTCACGGCGATTACTTAGTGGTCTCAAACACGCGCGTCCTTTGGCACTTATGCGGAGTTGCCACACTTCGCCCTCTACGTTTCGTCGATGGGGAAATAATGGATTGTTTTCATTTACAAAAATGTAAATAATTCATAAACGGTGTAGACAGATCGTTGAATTTTTTTGTGACATAATTGTCATAATGTACTGAGGCTTTTGACAGTTTTTTTTATAACATCCTTAACATTTATTCACTCTATTTCATGCATAAAACCGCCGATCAGCGATGAGTGTAGGCATCTCCCTATGTTAAATGGTGTTTTTTTAATTATAAATTTTATGGAAACGGCGGAGAGGATCGATTTTAAATTTGGAAGGTGCATTCAGTATGAGACAAAGAATCTACTACGTATATTAATTTGAATCGAATAGTAGAATGTCGTCACTTGACCCGAAACTCCTTAAGGACACGTGAAAACCCATTCCCACAATTGTTGAAACTCTTTCCGTTTTTTCTTGTCCCAATTGACTAATGGTGTGTACCACAACCAACGACAAAAGCAGAAACCAAACTCCACAGGAGCTGGAGAAAATGGAGATCGGATTTCGCAGAAACACGGACGAGGAATACATTAAGGCGGTACGACTATTCCCTCAAGTTCAACAAAGAGATTAAATTAATGTTAGCTCACGGCTGTTCCGATTTATGTTAACTTATATTGAATATTCGTATTGTCGATCACAAAGTGCCATATTTGTGGTAAATATTTTATTTATTGCATATTTACTAATAAAAACTGAAAAATCAGATCCTCAACGACTCTGGAGTTTCACGACGATTTCCAAGCAGTAGCGAGATTCTGTAACTCGGTAGCGACCGTTTTCGTTATCGTTAGCTAGCGACAGCCGATAGGAGGCTCCTTTTCTTCTGATCGTGTGTGCGATTGGAAGTCGCTGACCGGCGAAGGCGAGGACTGTCGCTGCCGCGTTGCAGAATCTCGCTACAGAGCTAGGTTATGCTCGCCAAACGAATCAGCTGTTACACCCGACATTGGCAAGTCTATGGGGATTTCGTCATTATGACAATATTCAACTGGAAGTTGAAACCGTTTAATAATGTAGTGCTTGAACTACACGGTGAAGTTCGAATTTTCGATTTTTTACAATATCTGTTATGTCTAATTTATCAAATTTCAGTTTTCCAACGACCTTAGTTAGATACGTGAGCAGCAAAACCGTGATCACCGCACTTCCGGTCGACCCTCTCCATAAGACGACATGCTTCACTAGCTCAAAGTGCTCGACTTTTCAATTTTATTACGAAATAACTAAACGGTCAATATAGCTCAAATTTTTCCAAAGGGTGCATAACGTATTCGTCAACATCATATAAAAATGTCAGGCCCGAAAGTTGGATTCGTCCCCGTGATTGTATCTCCTTAACGAGGAAACGTTAACGAGAAATTATAAATAGTAGAAGAATTGTCAACATTGGTCGGCTTCACAAGTTTGTATGACCCTAAAGTTTGTATCGTTTTTTGCAACTATTTTTTTTATTTGTTTCTTCATTTTTATTATTATTCGAAACCTTGTTTTCAGGGTTTCATGCCCAAAGGGCAAAACTCTGAAAACCCCTATTGCTGTCGCTCTGCTGTTATATATTATTAATTGTTAACAATTATTAATAGTTGTTAGATATATCAATACGTCTCTGAAGTCCTCACGAAGATTTCCAAGCAGTAGAGAGATTCTGTAACTCGGTAGCGACCGTTTTCGTTATCGTTAGCTAGCGACAGCCAATAAGTGGCTCCCTTTCTTCTGAACGTGCATGCGATTGGCTGTCGGTAGCTAGCGACAACGAAAACTGTCGCTACCGAGTTACAGAATCTCGCCTACAGAGCTAGGTTATGCTCGGCAAACGCATCAGCTGTTACGCCCGACGTTGTCAAATCAATGGGTACTATTTCGTCATTATGATAATATTCAACCGGAAGTTAAAACCGTTTTATAATGTAGTGCTCGAACTACACGGTGAAGTTCGAATTTTCGATTTTTTACAATATCTATTGTGTATAATTTATCAAATTTCAGTTTTCCAACGACCGTAGTTGAATACGTGAGCAGTAAAACCGTGATCACTGCACTTCCAGTCGACCAAGTCCATAAGACGACGTGCTTCACTTGCTCAAAGTGCTCGACTTTGCAATTTTATTACGAAAAAACTGAACGGTCAATAAAGCTAAAAAATTTCCAAAGGTTGCATAACGTATTCGTCAACATCATATAAAAATTTCAAGCCCGAAAGTTGGATTCCTCTTCATGATCGTACCTCCTTAAGTAATTAATTTCTGTACATTTTGAATCTCAAACGATTCTCACTTATCACGTAACAAACAATTCGTATCAAGAAATTTTCGCACGTGAAACAAATGATTATTCATTCTCCTATGAGGAAGAAGAAAAAATGATGTCATGGCAATTGTAATCATGTTCGAATGAATAGAGGATCAAACGGTCGGGTGACTCACCGGTATACGGAGCCACCAGTTGGCAGAATCGCGTTATTCTCGCGACGCCAAAGGATCTTGGGCGGTGGGAAACCTCCGGCGTAACACTCGAGCTCGACTTCTTGACCCTCCGTTTTGACTTGCGAACGCGTCGAATTGTCGCTGATGAAGGGGGGTCTGCGCACTAGAAGCTCGACCTGACCCGATATCTTATCGTTCAACGACATAACCACCTGGCACTGATAATATCCAGCGTCCGTTTCCTGTATATCCTTGATCGTTAGAGTGTAAGTGGACAACGCGGTGTCGTAACGAAGGGAATATCTGCTGTCACGAAGAATCAGCGTCGTCTGAGTCGATATTGGCACTTGATCCGCGCCATTGATCTTTATCCAGAGAACTGGAAATTCCTGTCCGTATTGCACCGAGCATTCCAACTCTACGACGCCCCCGATGTCCTTTATTTGTTCTTGCGATATGTGAGATATTGTCGGAGTTCTTTGGCCCAGAACTGCAAACACATGGAGAACGTGACGATTATTACGGTTTCGATTGGTGTGAAATTCTGTATTTCTGTTCTGTCCTTCGCGTGTAAGAAAATTTACTTCGGATGTGTGCAATTGAAATCTTTAAATTTTCTAGAGAATTCAAAACAGCGTTTCTTAGAAACTTATTTTCTTCAACAGCTTATGAAAAAAAAAAAATCAATCGTCTGTACGACGTGACGGATCAGTGGATAAAAAAAGAACGGAGATTTAAATATGTGGACGAGATTCACGAGATGGAAGGCCCGATTTTTTTTTCCTAACGCGTGTAATTACGCGCGTGACTATACTCTTTAATCCCTTTGGAGTACTTTTTCAAACAAACTGCATTCTGATTCCACTTAAGGTGTTAATGGATAGATATTGAAAAATCGCCAAAATGTTTTAAAATTTGAGGAACGATAGTTCTTGATAGAACAATACATGAATTATTTCAGAATTTTTCATTAAGGCCGGATCCTGAATTAGAAGGTCCAAAAAATCGATTTTTTTTTTATTGTTTAAATCTATTCCTGATGTATCTAAGAATGTCTAGACAAAGTTTTATAGCCCAATTCGAAATATTTCCAAAGATACAGCACTGAACGTAGTGGAGTGTCGAGCAGGTATACGGGCGCTCGGGCAGTTAGGGCGCCCGTTTTCTCGAGTTTTCGTTTTTACGATTTTTCTAATTTGGCGTATCTGATTACAGAAAAACTAGAAGTCCAATCGAAACAAACCAAAGCTTGTTCGCTTCAGTATCGTTTTCTTTTCTATTTGAACTAAAAACATTGTCGAAAAAAAAATTCTTAACAATTTTTTTAGCAAGTTGAAATAATTTTTTTTTTCACAAAAAGCACATTTTCTACTTCAAACCCGAAAAAACATTCAAATTTCAAAAAAAAAATCGTTTTTTTTAGTTCATATAGAAGAAAAATATGTCACAATTAAAATGGTTTTTGGTTGAAAAAATATAAGAAAAATATGTCACAATTAAAATGGTTTTTGGTTTTTTTGTTTCAGATGAAAATTACGAGCTCCATTTGTCACGCCGCATGGAAACAGCAGTGGCACGAATGTGCATAAAAATCGGTTGCCTGTTGATATTTTTCTTTAAAAAAAATTGTTTTCTTATGTTCAGACATGTAATAAAATAGTCTGAAAATTTCGCTAAACTTGCTTTTTTTTTTACCCGAAAAAAATTCCTGAAAATATCGATTTTTCGAACCGGCTAATTCAGGATCCCGCCTTAAATAATTCAGTAGTTATAAACATACGAATTTAACAAGGTCGCTTATGGGAACACATGAGATTGAAGTTTGCATCGTTGAAATGCAACAAAATAGATTATTTCTCAATGGCTCGATCTTCTTTTGGCGAATCTTTGGTACGAAAAACCCTCAATCGTTTTTTAAGTCGCTCATTCATAAATCGAAAATTTGAATCTGTAAAAAAAGGTTTTGTAAAATAATAAAAATGAGGAAATAAAAATACAAAAAGGAATTTTCATTGCATTCCAACGATGCGAACTTCAAGACCATGGAAAACAGCTTCTGCAGACATTAATGGTTGCAAAACGAATGGAACTAAATCGCCGTAAACTCTAAAAATATGATATCATCAAGATTTAGGATCGAGCAATTGATTATGCCAAGTTTCAAATAAATCGACTGAGTAATTGTCAAGAAATTTCATTAAAGTAATGAGGAGTATCGTCTTTTTTAACGATGAATTGGTAGCAATCATTGGAAAACCCAATATATATTGAGTTTTTGGGTCATTATTGATAATAATATGATCTGAACGTGTTGATTAAATTTAAAAATTGAGAAATTTTTATGTTGGACAGTTGAACCAGATGTACAGTCACTGACAAAACCTTGCCAGGCACGCAATCGATGTCGGGACGTCCTTTCAGGGTAGTGTAGGGTTCGGTCCCAAGTGTCACCCTCTGCCACCGTTCACCCTGGTGGGCCCTCGTTTTCGCGAAGTCGACCAAACAAAATTTGTGTGACGATTTTTGAACCTCGAAAATAACAAGAATTTTTGAAGCGACGCGATAGCCTAGCAATTAAGGTCTTCGGCTAGTACATTGCTGGTTTTGGGTTCGAGTCCTGCTACCGCTATTGTTTTTTTTCAATCCAAACGCTTGTAAACGTTATTTTTATTTATTTACTTTAATTTAAATCCAACTTTTTTATATTGCGTTTAGAATTCTTGCCCGCGTGATTGTAATCACTGTTTTAAAAATTTTCTATATCCAGTTTTTGTTCTTGTATTCTTCATCTAGTTTGTAATTATTGTTCGCTTTTTTTAAATAGTTTTTATTAACTTCTATTATTGTTAATATGAGGAAATGAAAAAATTATCGTTCTGTCGATTAAACGAAAATACAAAACACTTTATTTATGTTATGTGGGGAAGTGTGTCATTTATTTTTTGTGGATGGAAATTTCAAGGAAAGGTTAGGAATAATTCTGTCAAAGAGTTATGTGCGTACACAACACAATTTAAGGCGTTGTAGCGTATTTGACAAGCATGTAGCGTAAAAAGAAGGAAACGGCAGTGTATAAAATGGTGTGGAAAAGGAAGCGCGTGTACACAGAAGACAAAAACAAATGTAAAGGATAAATGTGAGGGGGGAGTGTAAGCATCCTTAAAGGATAAAACTACTACTACTACTAGAAATATGGCCAGCGTGTCATCTCCATAAAGTGCCGTATGAATAAAATGATTCTGAAACAGGTTGGAACGGTCCAGTTGAGTCAAATGACGGTTTCCAAGTTTTTTTTTTTTTTTCAATAAACCTCAAAAAAATGCATACGAGGTATGTATTTATTCTAGATGCCAAGTTTTCATAAAGTATATGATTGAAGGGCAAAATTCTGCATTTATGTACTTTGATTACGTGAAAAAGAAAAACTGTTGTGTTACTATCACCCTGAAAAAGTATAACATTATTTATGATTATTATGAAGGAGTCGTAAACCTTTATTAAATTAAAAGGATAAAAATATTTAAACGATTAAAAGATTAAGGCGGGCAACCACTTTAGATGCTTCAAAAAATCAATTTTTTTGTTATTTCAAAAATCGTTAGCAAAATATCTTAAGAATACACCCGGAAAATTTCAAAACGATATTTGGATTCCTTTTAACGGTATGTTAGAAGGATAAGGACATATCGACAACGACGATGAGGACACACCAAGGGACACAGCGAAAAATTATCAGAGATGTATGAAAATGTGAATAAATTATTGTAAGAGTTGCGGAAATTTCCTTTTTTTTTTCACAATAAAAAAAAATCCAAAAAATCATCTAATTTTCGGTCTCCTAAAGTGGTTGCCCGCCTTAGACGTGTTTTTCTCGAAACGGCATTTTTTCAATTTTCGGGAATCATAACTCAAAAACTAACTGATGGATCATCTTCAAATTTAGAAGACGTTTACATAATATAATTCATTAAGGCCGTCTTCTAGTCTAGAATTTTGAAAAAATCGATTTTTTTTTGCATATTTTCAATGTTTAGTATTTCAAGAATATACCCTCCAAAAGAAATTTGGAAATTCCAAATATTAACGGAGTTACAGCTGTAACTAGTGAGGTGGAAACTTAACCGGCGCTGCCAGACCGAATCGAACAATAGACGGTTTCGTCTGCTCGACTACCTGAGGCCCTACCCTTCGTGATATTCACGTTTCTTGACTACCTGAGGTCCCCTACCCTTTGTGATATGGACCAGGAATCGCCGATTAACGAAATGTAAGTATATGTACCATTATATGACTTAGACTGCCTGAAACTGTACTCGAATCTTTAAACGCGTTTTTCTCGAAACTCCTTTTTTTCGAGACGGTTGACATGATATCTCAAGTTGTAATGAGGCGATTTACTTGAAATTTTTTGTGGACCTTCTCTATACACCCCTCTATCGCCCCTACCAGATTTATCGCGATATTTTGTTACTAATTGTTTTTAAAAAATCAACAATCGTGAAAAAAAACGGCAAAAAATGACCTTTTTTTTTAAACAGCCGCCATTTTGCGATTTTTTTTTTTGCCTGTAGTAGGGACTATAATGACATCCTTACTAATTAAGAATCTATTTTTTTTTTTTTCAGATGACCAGGAGGGTTGGAATCATGTCAACCAGGAGAGGCCGTTTTTTTTCCACCCCCACTTTACCAGCCTGCATCTACCAGAATTATGTATTTTTTTTTTCGCCAATTTTTTTTATACAATGTCAAAGGATGAATAAATATGTGGTAAAAAGATAGATACGGAAATATTTTTTGTTTTTTTTTAATCGTATGTTGAAAAATCCCCAAATTTTGGCCCTCTAGACTAGAAGACGGCCTTAAAACATGAACCTAAAGTTGGAAAGATTAGATTCTTTAAAACATATTTATTATTGCAAAATGCTGGGAAAAAAAAATGCTAAAAATCGATCATTTTTTTTTCAAACACGTTCCAACATTCAATTCTCGAATTTTTTTTCAAAATTTAGGTTCATGTTCTTAAAAAACATCTCAAGAATGTATGAAAATTTGTTGGACTATTTCAGATGCGAATTGCGAGCTGCACAATTCCCCTAAATCGACAACGACGATGACACACCAAGGGGCACAGCGGATTACACCTTAATTAATGCATTAAATAACTTGAAAAAATTACCAGAGATGTATGAAAATATCAATAAATTATTATCAGATTTGCGGAAATTTCTGATTTTTTTTTTCACAATAAAAAAAATTTTTAAATCATCTAATTTTCGGTCTCCTAAAGTGGTTTCCCGCCTTAAAGTATTAATGGCTGGACTGCTCAGCAAAAAGTTAGTCCAAAATCGCTGAAGCGTGGATTTACAAGTCTAGATCGCGTCGTACATGTTTAGCCTTATAAATAGCCAATTTAATAATAAATTAACCTTTAGAGATATTAATTTTCCACTTTTAATAATAATTGAAGTCAAATTCGACGATATTGGTATGTGCTTGACTGAGGTTTTGTCAGTGACTGTACATATGTTTCAATTGATCAACAAAAAAAATTCTCATTTTTTAAATTTAATTAATATGTTCAAATCATATTATTATCAATAATTACCCGAAAAACTCAATATATATTGAGTTTTCCAATGATTGGTATTAATTCATAGTTAAAAAGAATGATACTCATTACTTTAATTTCTTGACAATTACTCAATCGATTTATTTGTAACTTAGCATAATCGCTCGATCCTAAATCGTGATTGTATTCTTTTTAAACTAGTTCCATTCATTTTGCAACCATTGACGTCTGCAGAAGCTGTACTTCCATAAGCGACCGTATTAAATTCATATGTTTATAACTACTAAATTATTGAGTGAAAAATTATAAAATAGTTCATGTATTAGAACTATCCTTCCTCATATTTTCAAGAATTTTAGCAACTTTCAATATCTGTGCCACAGTAAGAAGAGTTGTAATCTTTTATCAAACCTTCGTGGTTCAATATTGAATATACAGGGTGAGGCACATAAAGTGTTACAGAGCAATAGCACTCAAACTATTGATCATATCCAAAAATGTTTCAGACAAAAGTTTCAGTGTCGAGAAGGCCGTTATACTGGACCACCCTAGTTTTTTATCAGTGGAGGCGCTGAAGCTACGTCAAGGTCAACTCCACTTTTTTAAATGGAACCATGTATTTTTTTTTCGATGACATTATTACCGATTTTAAGACGAATTCAGCGACCTACAACACAAGTCACGCAAAGTATGAAAATAGTCGAAAAACCGATAAATATCGGAATAATCACTTTCAAAGGATCCACTAACCTTGGTTAGGGTCTACCTACAGAAGATGCTCGAAGTGATGACCCTCGACTTGTAAGCACTTGTTAATTCGCTGATGACAAGACCGTCTAACTTCAGCCAACATTTGTGGTGTAATTTCGGTACATGCTCGGCGTATTCTTTCTTTCATGGCGTCAGGCGTGGTAGGTGCTACCGCCATTACGCGTTCTTTGACAAAACCCCATAAAAAGTTCATTTTCACAATCCGATGTACTCACATTAGAAGGTAATGCGTGACTCACTGATGTGTCAACAGAAAATGCGTACTTGCTGCCGATAAGAAACATTGGTATCGTAAGAAATGAAAACAGCGATCAAACAAGTGTTTACAAGTCGAGGGTCATCACTTGGAGCATCTTCTGTAGGTAGACCCAAACCAAGGTTAGTGGATCCTTTGAAAGTGATTATTCCGATATTTTTCGATTTTTCGACTATTTTCATACTTTGCGTGACTAGAACGACCTTGTGTTGTAGGTCGCTGAATTCGTCTTAAAATCGGTAATAGTGTCATCGAAAAAAAAATACATGGTTCCATTTTAAAAAGTGGAGTTGACCTTGACGTAGCTTCAGCGCCTCCACCGATAAAAAAAATAGGGTGGTCCAGTATGACGGCCTTCTCGAACACTGAAACTTTTGTGTGAAACATTTTTGGATATGATCAATAGTTTGAGTGCTATTGCTCTGTAACACTTTATGTGCCTCACCCTGTATATGGTTTTCGATGGGCAAGATGGATTTTTTTAAACTCTAAATGTTTACAAAGGTTTAATTTACGGTGAATCATTGTTAAAAATGGTTTATCCTGGTGCTCAATAGCCAAAAAAATTACATCACCCATAGCGTGAACGATCTAATTTTCCATCTAATTTTACATGTGGATGTAAAATTACATAGATTAAATTGTTTTTTAGCTCTAGCGTTTTGTGGTGAAATTTTTTTTTTTTAATTTGTGAAGACTCAGTATAGTCCGGACAATAACATATATATCTTTTTTTTTATTCTTGTATAGCCAGTAACGCTCCAACCTCCTTAAAGTTGTAATAAGTTGTACAAAGTTCGGTGGCTTGGCTTCAAATTTTACCGGTACGCTAGGATATATTTTCGAACAACTGTTGGCGAAAATGAATCATCGAATATTCGTGTTCGTGAAAGGAATACCTTGAAGGAGCGTGAGAGCGACAATGGCATTTTTCGCTTGCAGATTTCACAATCACGCCCTTACAAAAATGGCAATAAAAAAAATACTAAATTCCTCAAAATTGCATCCAACTTATTTACGCGCCACGAATATACTTTTCACATATTTTTGGTCGCTCAGAAACATGAGAGTAAGAAAAAATCTCCGAGTTAAAGTCAACATTGCTACATGCGTTTGGTTTTTAATTATCGATCTGGGGCTCCTTCAGTTTTTCTCGCGACGAGAAGCGCGTCCTTACGAAATCCTCGACGAGAGAAACTCAGACCGAGCGACAGTGCAAAATATAATTATAAAAAAATATTCTCAACGATCGATAACGCGTCGTTTGCTCGCCATTTTCTTTTCTTTTTTTTCCATCATACTCCGTAAAGTCATTATCACAAGCAAATCTTTTGTTTTAGTCGTGGGTTCGCATAAATCTTGTGAAGCCATGTCACGAGGCCATACGACGGCAAACCGCTCGTTTGAGCGTGATTGATCGGCATTCGACGAATGATGTTTGAAAATAAATCCATGACGCTCGGTGCCCGTAAAGCTTGCCAATATCAACATGCGACGATGTTCAACAATACCGTGTCCCGCGATCGTGTCCGAGGCTTCAAAACGAACGATGCAAATAATTTTGTATTTACCTGTGTGAAGCAACGCTACGAGTACAACGAGGAACGACTTCATCGTGACACACCCAGAGGGGGGGGAAAAAAAAAAGTCACAATGAAAGCCTAACACGCCCAAATATTCCTCGTCTTATTTCTATCGGAAAAATCCTCGAGTTTCAGCGTACATGAGAACGCGTTTTTTTTTTTTTTGTTTTTCGACGAGAAGCGCTTCGCTTGCCGTGTGAGAAAAATTCACACGGATCGTAAGACACGAGACCTTTGCGACAGTCGCTCTTGTTGTTAAACAAGGTGTCCGCTACTGTTTCACAGGTGTTTATAGTTACAACTGCGTGTCGCCGAAAAAAAACATGGCGGATGACGCTACGGGCACTCGCCTAGTCAAGCGGGCACTCGCGCTCTACGCACTTCCGGTGTGTCGCGCAACGCCATAATGCGCATTCACCCGGCAATTTTCGAATGTTTAAGGTAGTTCGGTCGAATTGAGGTTCACGTTTAAGACCCTGTTTTTTTTTTTTTTAATTTAATCGAAAGAGTTGACCTCGCTCTACATGTCTGCAAAATTTTAAGTTAATTTACCATGTAGTTTGGGTGTAATTAATAAATAACTTTACATTGCTCTTATAGGGCATAAGGCTCAGATGACACGCCAACTATCGAAATTTCAATATACACGAAAAATTAATCGTTTGAGGGGCAAAAACAAACTTATCACTATAATGGTTGATATCTATAAAAGATATTTTACCAACGATTTTAGTCGATTTACCACAGGGTTTTTTGTTATTTCAATAATTAATGCGAGTCCGCGGCCTCTGTCCTTGTCATACACCGGATCTCTCTCGCTAGCAGAAGTTACTAGGGGAAAAAAACATGGCGGCGCAGTCGCGCGCGCTTTATTTGAATTTGGTCGAGTATAATATTTCACGTAAGCAGAGAATATTCCATGAATATTGTCTAACACAAGCAAATGTAAAGCAAGTATGAAGTAAACAAGGAACAATTGGTTCATATATAATATATGTAACATATAAAATATATTATATACATATAATATATGTATAACAACATTCAAATGGAAGCAGTTTTATTTTTTTTTCTGTAGCGGCAACATTCCAACCGTCTCAAGAGTCTTGATAGGACATAAATCTTGTAAAATACTTAGATACAGACTTAGATAAAAACTCTTAGGCTTTATGACACAAATATACAAATACACGTGTTATGTTTTTATGTTTCTTCTCGGACATCTTATGTTAAAAAAAAGGATGCAAAGCGGCCTGTTGAAGCACGCACCCGCTCCATTTTCTTTACAACAAAACTCGTGAATGCAATCTAGTACCTTATGCGTAAGGTTAGGTTAGTTCGCTCCCTAACGTGTAGAGAGGTAGTCAAGTTGAGTCTTTTTCGTTAGTCGACTTTTTCGGTAGTCAACTTCTTCGTCTATTCCGGGTATTAATTATTAACTTATCATTTACACGCCTAAAAGAAGCTTATAATATTTTGTTATGCAACAATTTAATTTATCATAGCTTTTATATGTTTCAATTGTACGTAAATAAATCTAAATTACGGATGAAATTTGACTTCGGCCAAACTCGACCGAATTACCTTAAAATCTCAATTGTCCGTTAGGCGAAGTGGCAGCTGTACCGCGTGACACATGAGCGCGAGAGAGACGGCTTTGCTATTATTATTTTTTCTTGACAAAAGCTTCGTAGTAATTAAGGGATTACGTGGGTTTCGAAGCCAAAAAAAAAGCATATGTTCTCTATTTTTTTTAAATATAATATATAAATTATTTTATTCAAAATCCTAAACACATAAAAGAGCAACATTCCAAGAATATTTTTACAAAACTTCATCCAAAAGTTTGGGAAATTCAACCGGTGGGTCCTCGATTCCGGAGAGCCCTAAAAAAAAAAGTGTCCTCGTAGTGGTCAGGATAACTCATGATAGCTTTATCTGAAATTATTGGGAGTACAAATAAGTCTCCGCCGTTTGACAAAAGATGGCTCCACCAGGAGGTTATGGTTGAAATTGTCAGGTGTAAAGGCCCCTCTACACTACTCGCGAAGTTAATCAAAGTTGGGCGAGTCGGGCGCGACTTCGGTCCTTTGACTCGGCCCAAAATACCGACACCGATCGGAAGTCGCCCGAAGCGAAGCAAAGCGAGGCGAAGAAGCACGAAGTGCCTCTCTACACTCTCGTCCTCGCCCAACTTCGATTAACTTCGCGAGTGGTGTAGAGGGGCCTTAAAACGTCATATCGTAAAGGCCCCTCTACACTACTCGTTCGAAGTTCCTCGCCGAAGTACTCGCCGAAGCTAGCCGAGTACGAGGAGCGCCACCACACTACTCGCTCAACTTCGCGAGAACCCGTCGCTTAACTTCGCGAGAACTCGTGCTCGCGACTTCGGTCCATTGATCCGGCCCAAAATACCGACACCGATCGAAAATCGCCCGAAGCGAAGCAAAGCGAGGCGAAGAAGCACGAAGTGCCTCTCTGCACTCTCGTCCTCGCCCAACTTCGATTAACTTCGCGAGTAGTGTAGAGGGGCCTTAAGATTGGACATCTGGCAAGACCATAACCTTGAAATATTAACGATTTTGTATCAGTATCACATCATTTTTTTCGTGCGAAAACGTCGAGATTTGAGTCGAATAAGCGTCATTTGCGGGACCTTTGGATTTACTTCTTTAATTCGAAGAAATCTGCAGCTGAGGCGCATCGATTGCTTGTAGAAGCATATGGTGAGGCTGATTTAAGTGAGAGAAGCTGTCGTGAGTGGCTTCAAAAGTTTAAGAACGATGAGTTTGACGTCGAAGACAAAGAACGTAGCGGAAGGCCGATAGTGTACGAAGACGCGGAATTGGAAGCATTATTAAACAAAAAAACGATTAATAACATTTCTAAACAGTCAATTATATGCATTCCACATATTTATTAGCGTAATTTTGTTTATTTTACGTAACCAAAAATTTTCGCGATTTTCGCGATTTTTTTTTTAGGTGGATAGGATAAACTAATCGGTCTAATTTTTTTCTACAAATTGAAGCACCGATAAAGAATACGAAATTATTTTTTTTAAATTTCTTTATTTATTGTTTAACATTGTTTTTATTTGCGGAAAATTGCGTGGAAAAAAATGGTGTCCCATGGTGGCCAGGATTGCGGCCGCAAATTTTATCTGAAACAAAAATTTCAAAATGATTATTAATCTGTAGGAAAACCGTTATGTTACTATGGAGGTTTTTTTATCAAATGAAATTTGAAGAAATGTCAGCGGTTTGAACAAAAAGTATCAAATTTAAACTTTTTTTCGACAGTTCGTAAAAAAAAATAGGAAGATTTAAGAAAAAAAGTTTCCATAGCAACATAAGGAATGACGTGTAGAATGTGCTGTTAAAATTGAAAACGGATACCTTGAAAACTTTTCCTTTGAGAGTGGCCACTGTTTTGAAAAACACCATACCGAGAAAAACGCGTTTAAAGTTCGAAGTGCGGGACCTGGCGCGCCGTCCGCGCCAGGTCTCATGCTCCAATCACTTTTTCCAAGAAAGGCTGTAGCGACCAAAATAATTCGAATTTCGATCTAAAAATTGGACAGAACGTTTATAACCGTGTATACTATCGGATGATGCAAAAAAAAATAGATTTTTTTGAAAAATGTTCACTGTGATGATCCCTTAATATCTTTAGTGCAAGGGGTTCAAGAGAATGACAATAACAATGATGATGATGGCGATTCATCTGATTCGGAAGCGCATAACAAAACCGTCTCACAGCCACGGTCTTACATACAGGTCTGGAAACTCTGCCAGAATTCGCATGGTGGGGGTAGGCCGCTTACGGACGAAAATATTCGTTGATAATTGACACTACGCGGCGCTGAAATCTTGCCCCCAGTTGAACATAACCGCCAAAAATAATTTTGTAAACAAAAGCGACTCATTAGTGGATTTCCTGTGCTATTGACTTATCGAAAGTGAAAAAATGCCGAGAATCTGTGTTGTGCCGGGGTGCAAAACTGGAAGCAGAATTGAATTATCGAAGCACTCGTTATTTCGCGTGTTGTAATAATAAATTGCGACGTGGTATAAATGATTTCATCATTTTGTTATTTACTCATAGTTCGAAACCTTTACCAACGACCAAAAAACCGATAAAAAAATAAAAACATTTATTTAAAAATTAATTAGAATTTTTATTTGAGAGAAAGAAAATAATGACATACAAAAACAATACAATGTGTATAAATAATTAATACATAACCAGAAACCTATGCAAATGCAAAAAAAAAGCCCACTCTTCGGGGATCGAACTTGGCTCCTTCAAAACGGTAGCTCAGCACCCTATCCGTGCGACTACGATTATCTTTACATGAATAAGACAGTTTTCTAATATTTAAGTTATAGCCACGCTTGGGGTTTAATTAGATTTGGCGGCTTGTTGGGTTGGTTCACCGCTTAATTTTATTCATTATAATTAGCTATATTGGTAGATATACCACCAATATATATATATATATATATATATATATATATATACTGCAGAACCAATAATTGACATGAGGTGTTACGGAGACAGGCAGATGCAGAGTATTGCGGCGATTAGCTCTGTCTTTTTTCAATACCTTCATCTGCCCCCGTACCACACTTCGCCACCAACTCTTTTAAGATAGCAGCGCTCCTAGCGGCCAGTGCATTAAAAAATTTTCGTCAGTAAGCGATCCCCCCCATCCGACGGAGTTTCCAGACCTGTATGTAAGACCGTGCTCACAGCGAAGCATTCACCGCTTTAGAAACCGCCCTGGAATGGTTTGAAACCCAACCAGAAAATAGTCTCATACAGCTGCTGTTCTTGAAATGAATTCGTGATTTAGCGGCCAAAAAACGCGCAGTTACTATAAGACAGCCAAAAATAGATCATTATTTTAAGCCACAATTGTGATAAAACCGCATAAGTAGTGGTGGTATAAAAATTGAAACTTTGTTCATTGTTGATTGCTAGCGAATAAAGAATTTAGGGTGGTTGGATTAATAACGAGAATTTTCGAAACTACAGTCGAACCTCGATATAACGCATGTCTAGGGAAGTGCAAACAAGTTCGTTATATGGAGTTTTTGTTAAATTGAGGTTTCGTTATATGGAGGTCATGTTCGAACAAATTCGTTATATTGAGGTTTTAATAAAATAAAGACAAATAAAAATTTCTCTAATATAAACCTTTCTTTCCTTAAAAAAATACATTATTTCTATAAAAATCGGGATATTTTTTAAAGGCAAAAAGGTTAAAATTAGAGCAATTTTAACAAGCAATTAGCAATAAGAGCATAATGTATATAACATATTATCTTTAAAAGCGGATTTTTTTTTTAAATTTAACAAATATTTTGTTGAACTTTAAAAGTTTGCAAGTCTATACAGGCTCCATAAAAGCGAAGTGGTGGAGAAGAGAACGAAAGGAAGGGTTCGTTTACCGAACGCTTCATTATACAAAGGTTTTGTTCACAAAAATGTCTTGTATAGAGGTTAAGGGCCCTGAAAAAAAATTCGTTATATCTATAGATTTTCTTCATTGTATAAAGGTTTCAGCTGTCTATCGGAAGGGAATGGACAAATCTTCGGTATATCGAGGATTTCGTTATATCGAGATTCGACTGTATTTATATTACATGAGTTGATTTTCCCGGAAATCCGAGATATATTAGATGAATTAAAAAGTTCTGAGCGTTTTTTCGCTTTATTTCGACGATGAAATTAACATAGTTAGGATTATCCGATCCAGATCAAATATGCGCCGTTTCGTTCGATAACTTTTGTCCATTTTGAAATCAATTTCATAATTCCGCGATTGAAGAAGGCCCCGTCCCTATTGGTAAAAAAAACTTGACCAGCTCATTTTCACAAGCCTCTCTTGAGGCCAGTTTTGTACCATCAAAAAAATTTTGCAATTGCTTGAAAAGGTGATAATCGCTTGATGCCGGGTCTGGACTATACGGCGGATGCGATAGAACATCCCCATCCAAGCTCTCGGAGCTTCTGGCGCGTCGTTAAAGATGTGTGCGGCCTGACGTTGTCTTGATGGAACACAGCATCCTTCCTATTGGCCAATTCTGGCCGCTTCTGATCGATCACCTTCTTCAATCTGATCAGTTGTTGACAGTAGAGGTCCGAATTGAGTGTTTGGCTCGATGGGAGCAGCTCATAGTGGATGATTCCCTTCCAATCCCACCAAACACACAGGAAAACCTTCTTGGCCGTTAATCCGGGCTTGGCGATCGTTTGGGCCGGCTCACCGCGTTTCGACCACGATCTTTTTCGGCTGTTGTTCTCGTATGTGACCCATTTTTCATCGCCAGTCACCATCCGCTTAAAAAATGGGTCGATTTCGAATGCACATTTTAGCATTTTAGCATTTTCACATTTTCACATTTTCGCATTTTTCACATTTTCACATTTTCAAAATTTAACTTTTTCACATTTTCACTTTTTCACTTCTTCACATTTTCCCTTTTTTACATTTTTCACATTTTCTCATATGCGCGTTATTACATTTTCACTTTTTCACATTTTCGCATTTTCACATTTTCACGTTTTCGCATTTTGACACATTTTCACATTGTCATATATCCATCACATTTTCAGTTATTCACATTTTCAGTTTTTCACATTTTCACTTTTTTACATTTTCACTTTTTCAGACTTTCACATTAGCACTTTTTCACATTTTCGCTTTTTCATGCTTTCACATTTTCGCTTATTTGCATTTTCACATTTTCACTTTTTCACATTTTCGTGTTTTCATATTTTCACTTTTTCGCATTTTCACATTTTAGAATTGTCACTTTTTCATGTTTTCAGTTTGTCACTCTTTTACATTTTCAGTAGTAGTAGTAGTAATAGTAGTAAACGTGTTTATTGACAGTGTCTCGTATACATATGAGGGGTAAGGTTTACATATTTATAGTGTTTATTTTTATTAATTTTTTTGATAGTATGGCACTGCCAATGAGCCATCGACCGTAGTCCTTCAGCTCGTGTCTTGCTTGGTCAAAGTGATATCTATTTATATAATCATTTATTTATAACTTTTTTGCGTTGGTAGATGCGATAGAGAAAGTGAGGAAAAAAATGTAAAAAAAACAATAATAATAATAATAGTTTCATGCCAATGAATGTATGTATGTGTACATCAGGGTAAGATAGAAAGTCGTTTTGCCCTTCGACCATGATATTGGCCGTGCGCTCTAGTTTTGTACGATTCTCTCCAACAACTGTATGATTGTATTGGTCGGATGTTTATGGACTCTTGTAACATTTCTTGCAGGTTCAATACTCAGTGGTACTATGTTTATTAGCTGCTTTCCTGCAAATTGTTTGGTCAATGCATCTATTCTATTTATAATTGGTGTTAGTCCCGTTTTTCCGTAAACCAATTGGTTTTTTCTGCAGCGGGATTATGCAGTGGGTTTGTTGGATGGCAGATGCGAGTAAGCCGTCTTAGCGCGATGATTTCCGCTGTTCTTATTTTACGCATTGCTTGCTCTTTGCAGGTTCGGAACATTGGGTGTCCATATTCCAAGATAGGACGGCATATACATTTGTAGATCTTAGTAACTTCCTTACTTCTAATTTCTTTGTTTCTGAAAGTAATGCTTCGAAAATGCGTGGCTCTATTGATGGTTTTTTGTTTGCTCTGTTGTAAATGTTTGTTAAAGTTGAGTTTGTGGTCGATGGTTGTTCCAAGATCTTTCACTTCCGGTTTTGGTGGAATTTCTACATCCATCATGCGTATTTTTGGAGAGGTTTGGGTGATTCTGTGGTTGAAGATTATAAATTGGGATTTGTGTGGGTTTGCTTTGAGCCGCCAATTATTGAACCATTTTACAGTATAGTTTATCTATTCTTGTAGTTTTTCGAGGCTTTTTTGTAGGTTGTTCTGATGGGCCACCAGAGCTGTGTCGTCAGCGAATTGGAGTGTATATTGTTTGAGGTCTATGAAGTCGATGTTTTGACCAAGGTGTGTGTATACGTCGTGGCAGTAGATGTTATAGAGCAGCGGAGATAATGGGGAGCCTTGGGGTACCCCTTGTTGCGAATTAAATGCCTGTGATAGTGAGATTTGTATTCTAACTGTTAAGGAATGTGTTTCCAGGAAATTTCTTATTATATCCAAAAGATGGCGAGGACAGTGGAGACGATGTAGTTTATACAGGAGTCCTTTATGCCAAACGCTATCGAACGCTTTGGAAATATCAAGGAAAAGTGCGGCCGTTTTTTTATTTGAAAATTTGCTGGCTTCTGTATTTGATGTTATTACTGTAAGCGCATTTAATGTAGATAGTCCATTTCTAAACCCAAATTGATACTTTGGGAGGAAGTGTCCGATTACTCGTTCTAGCCTGGCTTTTATTATTCTTTCGAATAACTTTCCTAGAGAGGGCAGTAGGGTTATTGGTCGGTAATTCTCCACTCGGCTGTCATCTTGGTTAGGCTTAGGTATTGTCACTACTACACCTGTTTTCCACTGCGAAGGAAAGATCGCGTTTTCCAGGCAGTTGTTGAACATTTCGGCTATATGATGGAGGCTTCTGGCATCGACCCTTTTTACGATCATTATCGGAATGTTATCAATGCCCGGTGCCGTGTTTTAACATTTTCTCATTGTAGTCGCGAGTTCCGCTGCTGTGACTCTCTCTACTTCTTCGTCCTGTATATTTGGTTGCGTTAGGAATTCTTCGTCCCAGTTAAACGCTAGTCTAAGGTTTTCTTGATTGAAGTTGGCGTTGCTGTCGAAACTATAGGTCATGGCAAAGTGTTGGGCAAATGCGTCAGTTTTTTCTGTAGCCGATGATATCGTTATTCCGTTTTTTATAATATTGGATGCTTGTTCTGGTTGGTTATACTTCATTAGTTTTTTCGCCATTTGCCAGTAATTTTTGCCTTTGGATTCTTCTATTTGCTGATACACCCTTAGCCATGTGTGCGTTTTAAACTGCAGGATCATTTTTTGTATATTTTTGTTGAATTGGTTGAATTTGCTTTTGAAATTGCTGTTTTGGTTCCTTTGATACTCTCTGTAGAGTTGTCTCTTAATTTTTATTTGTCTAACGATGAATGGTGGGAGTTCGTACACGATGAATTGTTTTTTGAATTTCGGTGTGTTTTTGTTGATCACACCTGTCAGTTTGTTATTGAACGTATTAATGCTCGCTTCACTTATGTTTACGTTTACCAGTGTGTCTAAGAATTGGTTTATTTGGTCGTTGATCTGATCTAAGTTGGCCCTATTGAAATCGGGTTTCGCGACTGGTGGTATGTCTTCAGTGGGTCTGTTGGTATCCACGGTTATGATAATAGACAGGTGATCAGATCCAATGTCCGGGATTGTTTCCGTGGTTACTATATTGTTTTTCATGTTTCGGGTACAGAATAATAAATCCGGAGCAGTATTTCTATTGTTAGGCATTATGAATGTAGCTTGTGTGTTCATTTGTACAAAATTTGAGTTTTGCAGGAAATCTCGGATTTGTTTTCTTTTTCTACTGTTTGGATTAAAATGTCCCATAAGTAAGGCATATTTATATTGCTTGCTTTTAGTGAATATTGTATTTTCGATTATCGAGCTGTTATGTATATATACTACTATGAGATGTAACCGATCGTCCTTGAAGGGTAGCGAGACGTGGAGCGTTTTCTTTTCTCATTCCGCTGTTTGGATGAAATTGGAACAAAGAACCGCCTCTAGTATTTGTGTTAATGATATTGCCGTGGTGTATCACCGTCGTCCAGTCCCTGTATTTCAGGTTGGTGTTATGATCTGGTTTAGTATCAACAAATGCGGTACCATTCATTTGAAATTTTTCTATTACGTGTTTCATGAGATAGCTCTTGTTCTTATAGCTATTGATATTACCGTACAGTAATTTGAGCTCCATTACTAGGTACTGGGTAGCTAGCTCCATTTATCGGTTGAGTAGGGGAGGGGGCTTCAGGGTTATTTAGATCAAGCATAAGGACGTATATCCAATTGCCGATGAATGCTACTGATGTCCCGTGATGTCTACCAGACACCGTGTCTACTGAAGCCGTGATGTCTACTTCGTATTCTTTCATAAATCGTTTTTAGAGCTTTTAGATTAGTCCCTCTCTGTTTGTTGTTGAAGGTTTGTTGATTTTCCGGGTGATTGTGTTAATGATGTGGTCGTGAATTGTGATTGGTTTATGAATGCGGTTGTTTTGTGCAAGATTTGGGATTAGCTTTGTACTTTTTTTGTTGAGTGATTTTACCTGTGTATTTGGGATACCTTCGATCAGCTTTTTCGGATGTCGTGGGCATTTGATCGACCAGGCAACATGGTCAGACGTATTGCAGAAAGTGCATTTAGTTAGCAGGCTAGTTGTGCATCTTTCGGTTCGATGTTCTCCGTTACATTTACTTCACTTTACTTTGTTGGAGCAGTTTTCTGTAGTATGTGTGAATAATGAGCATTTTGCACACGGTTGAGGGATCGGTGGTGGGGGTGTGCTTGGAGCAGCTTGAAAGTGCTTGTTGAAGAGAAATAAGGCTTCTCTCATCAGTTTTTGAAAAGATTCGGCATTCCCTGTTATGACTGGTATTAGTCTTGTAGGATTAGATGTCGCACGAGATATAATCCGTTTACAATAGCGATGGGGAATGTTGTGGTCGTTTAATGTTAGGCTTACCACTGCATCCTCGATTTCCAGATCAACTTGTGTTATTACCGCGGTAAAAGTTTCTGGCGAACCTCGATCTACACGTTCGTTGGTTTGATTTCTTGTTTCGGCATAGCTGTCTATCACATTGTCTGTGACCAGTAATTTCAGTTTCGTTGTTATGCGTTCTTTTTGAGTGTTGGATTTTAACAGGAAGCCTTTCTTCGTTTGAAGGATAATATCCTGGGATTCTGACGAAATTTTGCTCCAGTGCTGTGACATTTCGACGCTCGTTTTTATTTTAGTTGAGTTAATGAAGAAAAGTGAGTTGTAGGTTTTTGGGTTGTAGGTATGTCAAGTGGAGATATTGGTGCTTGTTGTTGGAGTTGGTTGCGTCTCGCTGGATCGAGGGCTCGCTGGGGTATTTTGGCCTTGGTTCTCCCTGATAGATGCTCCGTATTCATGTTGGCTGTCTGAGGCGGTACTTTTTGACGCTTTACGTTTGACCCTTTTTTGGGGGGCCTTCCTTTAGGTTTCCCCACGACTCGCGTTTCGGACCCTGATGCAACTGGCTCTGAGTGTCCATCGCTTTCTAGTAGTGCTAGAAAGCATAGTACTTTCGAATGAGCAGCTTTTTGAAAAATCGATCTTTTTTTACCTACCCAGGTGTATGTAAACCATTAATGGACATTATTGCATCATAGGAAACAGCGATATTTGGAAAAAAATAAGAATAAACATTTTTCTATTTAGAAAGAAAAATAGAAAGAAAAATCTTACCACGATAGGTCTGGCGGCAAAAGATGCTTAATTTATCACAATTCATTTACAAAAAAAAAAAATTCAGATCAAAAGTGGCGTTCTTTGAAAAAATCGCAATTTTTTACAAAAAACTAAAAAATCATATCGAAGATGGCTTTGAATATTTTACAAATATTTGTTTTCCCACAAAGAACATTTCAAAACGAAGAATTAAAAAAAAAAAGATCTTAATCAGTCCATTTTTCAGAAAGTTATGAGCGTTTGAAAAAAAAACGAGCGATATTTTTCAAAAATTCACTACGTATTTGTGATTATGCTAAAAAATTTGGAAATAATCAAACAAGCGTTTTAAGATGAAAACAATAGCATATTAAAGTTTCAGCCAAATCGAAAGGGGTCGGGCCAGATAGTGGTCCATTTGGCGTGGAATGCCCCAAATATATGTATATATGTATGCATTTATTGCCGTTATCAAGGGTCATATGGAAATCATACCACTCAAAGATATTTGTTTGCCTCTTAGATTTATCTCCATGGCTTCGTAATAGCCTGACTATATTTGTGACATCTGCCAACCGCGTCACCTGATAATGATTATACAACAGGCACTATTGCGTGCTGCGCAAATTTCTATCTATGAAAATACGCATCTACATTATCTTCGGAATATCTCGTTTCGATTACAGCGTTTGGCGAGATGTACTTTCATCGCGAGCGACCACTTTGCCAATAATCAGTGATCGTTTGAGCTTCACGGAGGATAGCACAGCACGTCAGCAACTTGGAATTAGCGTAGATCATATTCCAAAATATTTTCGATATAAAGAGAGTAATAAAAGATTGAAAAAAAAGTACGTTTTTTAAAATGGAGTTTCTGAGTTTCGACGTTGCTAACAAGCAACTCACTCTCGAAAAGTGTTCGATTCCAAAACCTGAAGAGAACGAAGTTCTGATAAAAGTATCGTACGCCGGTATATGCGGAACTGATATTCATATACTCGATGTAATTGAATTTTATTGCGAATCATTGTGATCGTTTGCAGAGGAAACTTTATGGCTGAGAGTCATATATTGATGACAGTAAGTTTTACTTTTTTCTTCGTTCTCAGGGCTCGTTTCCTTGCAAAGATAAAGGCAAGTTGACTCTTGGCCACGAATTTTCTGGCATCGTTCAAGCGATCGGTAGGAAAGTTACGACGTTAGAAGTGGGCCAGCGGGTGGCCGTGGATCCGAACAGCGGCTGCAACAAGTGTGACTTTTGTCACAATGGGAAATATCATTTTTGCGAGAAGGGCGGAATCAACAATACTATTGGGATATTTCGGAATGGTGGCTGGGCTACTCATGCTCTCATTCCTGATAAACAGGTCATTTTTTTTTTTCGTACTTATATCTATATTAAATTTTACACTTATTTTTTAACGTTTCATTTATATTGCACGTCGATTTTCACGTATTATTGTCTCTTATGAAATTTCACGGTAGGACAACAATATTCCAAAATATCTCATGTCTAAAAAATTTCTCTGCCGAAATATCTCTGTTCGTAAAGATCACTATGCCACAATAACTCACTTCTGAAATATTACTGCTCTTAAGGGATAACACCACTCTAGCGGCAAAAAATAAGGCCTAACTTTGACAATTTATTTTGGGGTATGAAAAAAGGAATAGGATTTCTTTTAAGAGGGTTTTATTTAACACATATTAAAGTATAACAAAAAAATTATTATAATTTTCATACAAAATCGCGGCGACAGAGCCCATCTTGAAAAACGTGTTTTTTACAAATAGCTTCACGGGAGGACGGTTTTCTCGTAAAGTATAAGACCTGGAACAAAAACCAAAAAAAAATTATAATCTATATATCATTAGCTATGGGACTACGTAGGGATTTTTTTTAAATAAAATTTTGAAAAAAATGGCGTACTTTGGAAGAAATAAATCGATTTTTTGCCCAAAAAATAAGCACTAAAATGTTTATAAAAAAAAGTTTACATTTAATCAAAAAACGGCTACGTAATCCCATACATAATGTAATTGTGAAGCTACTATCAAAATTTCAAATCGAACCATGCAAAGGTGTTCGAGTAATCCGTCCTCCCAGTTTGAAAAAAGTGGTTTCGAGAAAAACGCGTTTAAAGTTGTTAAAGTCATACGATGTATTGTACGAGTTTAAAGTTGAAAATCGATAATTGAACCTTTTAAAAAAAAATTCGCTACAGGACCAATTGGATATTGTTTTATGACCCCAAAGTATTTTTTAAGCAAAAAAAAAACGATTTTTCCAAAATCCTAGAGTGGTGTTATCCCTTAATTCTAATAAAAGATAATTAATCGTATTTGTGGTTTATCTTACCGTTTCGTAACGCTAAATATCTCCTCCACAGGTATAGAAAGTCTAAAATTTGTATCCTCTTTCGCTATTGCTGGCCCAATTAATTAGAAAAGTTCATTGAAGCTGGTTACGCTCATTCCATAAAAAGTGATTTTTTTTTCTCGGGAAATCTATTAGATGAAGTAAAAAGTTCTGAGCGTTTTTTCGCTTTATTTCGACGATGAAATTAACATAGTTATGATTATCCGATTTAGATCAAATATACGCCGTTTTGTTCGATGACTTTTGTCCATTTTGAAGGCAATTTCATAATTCCAGTAGTGAAGAAGTCCTCGTCCCTATTGGTAAAAAAACTTGACCAGCTCATTTTCACAAACCTCTCTTGAGGCCAGTTTTGTACCATCAAGAAAATTTTGCAAATGCTTGAAAAGGTGATAATCGCTTGGTGCCAGGTCTGAACTATACGGCGGGTGCGATAGAGCCTTCCATCCAAGCTCTCAGAGCTTCTGACGCGTCGTTAAAGATGTGTGCGGCCTGGCGTTGTCTTGGTGGAACACAACACCCTTCCTATTGGCCAATTCTGGCCGCTTCTGGTCGACGGCCTGCTTCAATCTGGTCAGTTGTTGACAGTAGAGGTCTGAATTGAGTGTTTGCCACGATGGGAGCAGCTCATAATGGATGATTCCCTTCCAATCCCCCCAAACACACAGCAAAACTTTCTTGGCCGTTAATCCGGGCTTGGCGATCGTTTGGGCCGGCTCACCGCGATTGGACCACGATCTTGTTCGGCTGTTGTTCTCGTATGTGACCTATTTTTCATCGCCAGTCACCATCCGCTTCAAAAATGGGTCGATTTCGTTACGTTTCAGCAAAGAATCGCAGGAATCAATTCGGTCCAAAAGGTTCTTTTGCGTCAATTCGTATGGTACCCATACATCGAGCTTCTTCTTGAGACCAGCCTTATGCAAATGGTTCCAAATGGTTTTCTGGCTAATCTTCAGTTCCTGGGAAATTGAATAAGTGCTCACATGCCGGTCCGACTCGAGGATTTCCATGATTTTATCGACATTTTCGACGATTGGCCTACCAGAGCGTGCCTCATCTTTGTCGTCCATGATACCAGAACGGAATCGTTGGAACCACCGCTTTGCTGTTGCATTCGATACTGTATTGGGTCCATAAACAGCACAAATTTTTTTGGCCGCCTGCTCCGCCTTTTCACCTTGGTCGTAGTGGTACTGAAGAATGTATCGAATTTTCTCTTTTTTTACCTCCATTTTGGAACGCTGTAACACACAACTGGCTTCACCAAACACAAAACTGTCAAAGAACTTTTTTTTAAGCGTAATGTCACCTTTAAATCGCCGTATAGTATGACCCGATGCGATGTATACATCGTGAGACATGGCTCACTAAAGACATCTAGCGGAAAACGCCCAGAACTTTTTACTTCACCCAATAGTAATTTGGGATGCATCGTGTAAAACTTCACGGAGAGAATTAAAAAGTAATTTTTGTCGTGAATTTCACGGTAAAAATTACCGTGATATATTTCAATGTGGTGACAAGTGAGAAAAGCATAACAATTCGTATGCGACAAGTTTTTTTTTAACTCACGTTACAGAAAATTTCAAATACGTAGCTAAAATTTTACTATACAAGAAGGGTAGCGCGCACGATAATTTTTACCGAGAGCACAATACATTTTCCTATAATACTCATTGAATTTTATAATAAATCTTAAAAGAACTGTTACAAAGACGATACTTTTTTATAGACATTTTTGAAATGCATAAAATAATAAAATGCACAGTAAAATTTCGCTGATATTATATATTTTTTAAATTTAAGTTTTGCGTATTTTGTTACACATCAAAATTTACTAGAAAATCTGGTAAAAATTTTCTATCTGAAGAAGAAATTTTATTTTATTTTCGTGAAAATCTGTGTTTTACTCAGTAATAATAAGCGAAGTTTCAGAGTTGTCATCTGGTTACCGTTACTGCACGGTAATTTTTAACATCTCCGTGCTTCCTTGCAATAATCAATCACTGTAAATGGGATGCACCCAATACTCTCGGTTTCTCTTCTTGATTCTTCTCCTCCGTTGTATAAAAGCAATAATAACATTCCTGGATAATATTACATTGACTTTCATTACGCGACCGCTCTCTTCAAGAGCAACTTACCAACTGGCAAATTAAGCGAGAGCAATCGGCCGACTGTTGGCTGGTCTGTGCACTCACCATCAATCAGACTGTTTAGTTGGCCCAGTGTGCGCGCTAGCAACCCAACCCGACTTAAGGGATCATCACGGTGTAAAATTTTCAAAAAATCGATTTTTTGCACTATCCGATAGTATACACGGTTATAAACGTTCTGTCCAATTTTTACATCGAAATTCGAATTATTTCGGTCGCTACAGCCTTTCTTAGAAAAAGTGATTGGAGCGTGAGACCTGGCGCGGACGGCGCGCCAGGGACCCCGGCCCCGGCTTCCCGTTCAACCTTTATTCCTTTTGTCCTGTTCCTTTTTTTGTCCAAACAAACCCAAAAACGATCAATTCGAGGAAGCAGAAGGAATATTGTATGGACCTGGCATCGCCGATTGATCGTAAGTAGACGATTTATCTGTAAATCCCGCACTCCGAACTTTAAACGCGTTTTTCTCGGAATGGTGTTTTTCAAAACGGTGGCCACTCGCAAAGGAAGAGTTTTCAAGCTATCCATTTGAAACTTTAACAGAACATTCTTCACGTCATTCCTTATGTTGCTATGGAAGCTTTTTTTTTTTAATCTTCCTATTTTTTTTTTTACGAAAAACTGTCGAAAAAAAGGCTAAATTTGATACTTTGTGTGCAAACCGCCGCCATTTTTTTCAAATTTCACTAAAAAAAAACCTCCATAGGAACATAGCAGCTTTCCTACAGATTAATAATCATTTTAACATTTTTGTTTCAGATAAAATTTGCGGCCGCAATCCTGGCCACCATGGGACACCATTTTTTTCCACGCAATTTTCCGCAAATAAAAACAATGTTAAACAATAAATAAAGAAGGGTTTGATTTCTCAATGGTTTTTTTTTACCAGAGAAAAATTGTGCAAATGAAAAGAAAAACTGAACAAGAAAAAACATAGGGCTTGGATTTAAAAAGTTACAAATGTCCAAGAAATTCTCAAGCCTGAAAAAAGTACCCTATCTCTTTGATACTCGAAGTTATGATGTCCTCTGAAGTTTCAGGACAAGAGAAAATAAATTGTTTATTTCGGAAAAATCTTGCCGTGAAAAACGCTAATTTTGAAGGGAATTTTTTTCGCCGTTTTCTACGAGTACAAGATTTCGGACGAATGAAAAATTGAAATGAAAAAATCATTCCTTCACAATACGAGAGTTGTAACATCCTCATGATAAAACTTTCAAACCCATTGAACGTTTTTGAAAAAAGCTAAATTTCGAAATATTTAAGGATTTTTTGAAAATTCACATCAGTCTTATTTTTATGGAACATTTTCGAAAAGAAATTACGTCTTTGCAGGTTTACGTGTTACCGGAAGGACTGGAAATGTCACAGGCAGCTCTGACCGAGCCATTATCTTGCATCGCCCATGGCTGGGACAAGATAAATCCGGTGACCGTGGGCGAAAAAGTTCTCGTCATAGGTGCCGGGATAATCGGTATTTTGTGGTCGTGCCTCTTTCATCTGCACGGTTTCAGAAAAAGTGTCGTTATCAGCGAGCCACAGGAGAATCGTAGAAAGGACGTGAAAAAACTCGGTAAATTTATAAAAACTTTTTATCCACTGCAGACGGAAGAATTTTTTTTTTTTTTCAATCGAAATCAATGATAACAATGATTGATGGAATGAACCGTTTGAATATACTGAAACGTGTCGTGTATGAAGAGTCTTGTATTACATGCTGTTGAAGTTTGCATCGTTGGAGTGCAACGAAAATCTATCTTTATTTTTTCATTTATTTATTTTTTATTATTATCTAAACTCTTATTTCGCAGTTTGTAGTTATGGGTCATTAATAAGGATCTTCAAAAAACATTTCAATGATATTCGTAGCCTAAATGAGCCAACAAAAAAAGTTGGACAATATGAAAAAAATAATAATTTCGTTCCATTCAAACGATGCAAACTTCAATACCATTGTATTAAGCTTGAATACTAGCCCCGTCGGGTTGGACAAAAAAAAAGGCTGCAATTGCAAAAATTCCCGCAAGCAATTTTATTGCTCTAAACTTTGGGGGAGGGGGGCGGGTCACTGATAGTCCGAATTCAAAATTGCGACCAGATTCCGCCGTTGTGTTAGCCGTGATTTTTAATTTAAGGGGGAATCGTTTTTGCTCAATAACTCGGTTATTTTCAACATTGCATAAAAAGTTATAAGAACTAAAGTTGTAGTAACTTCAATTTTATGCAACTTTGGTTTGTATCATATTTACCGTACGATCGATATTTTAGTAGTTAAACGTAAAAAAATTGGCGAAGTACAATTATCGCATTACCTCGTCTATTATTAACTTTAGGACAATAATGAAAATGAACAAAGTTGTAGAGAATGAAATTCTTAACAATTTTGGTCTATATGATTTTTTTTCGGTCGGTCACCTGCCCGTGCCGTCGTGTCTAGGGTACGCTGGTCGGTTTAGTCCCGTTAGGCTTTGCATAGTCATAGGACCTTAAATATTGGATTTAGGAAAAAATTATAAAAACCCAAAATTGTTGAAAATTTCATTCTCTACAACTTATCTTATATTCATCATTGTCTTAAAGTTAACAATAAATGAGATAATACGATTATTGTACTTTGCTGCTTTTTTTACGTTTAACTAAAAAAATATGAATTGTACGAAAAAAATGATAAGAAGCAAAGTTGTAGAGAATTAAATTTACAATAACTTTAGTTTCTATAATTTTTTTCGAGAAGTTAAAAATAAACGACTTATTGAGCAAAAACTATTCCTCTTCAAATTCAAAATGGCGGCTAACGCAATGGCGGGATCTGGTCGCTATTTTGAATTTATACTATCAGTAATCCCCTCTAAAGGTTAGAGCAATAAAATAACACATGGGAGTTTTTGCAATTTCAAATGTCTAACCCGACTGGCCTATACAGCCTACGGAAAAGTTCAATCAATAACACGATGAGCCAACAGCGACTTCATCCGAGAAAGATTTCCATGACATTTGTCATTGTGACGTTTATCGTGGAGTGACGTGTCAGAGTATAAGGTCGCAAGGTTGTGCACAAATTGCATACGCATGGCAGAATATTGCGGAGTTTGCGCTTGCTCAAATCTAAACAAGTCCGATTTACACACATTTACGTATATGGCTTTATTCGTTTTATCTTGATTCTGCACTCGCTCCCGTTAACTGCATGCGATTCCCGATTTCTTTATGCATCTTAACGGGCCTGCATAAGTTTGCGGCCAAAAAAAAACAGGTCGATTTTCAATTTCGAGGCAGTTGTAGGCCAGCGTGGAAACCCGGAGGTTCCGGGTTCAAACCTCCGCTCGTTAAATTTTGTTTTCTTTTTAAAATACTTGTAATTTATCAATAAATTGTGATTAAATTGTCTTTGTCATGTTACTATTCGTGTAACTATCAATACATTAGTTTAATATAATAATTATTATATAAGAAATATTTTTAAAAAATTCTTGCTTTGTACTTTCAACGTATCTATTTGTTTTTCACATTTTCAGGTTTATTTTATTTTATTAAAAAATTTCTTATACAACGAAGTTGTACAATTAGTTTTTTTTTTAATTTGACAACAATTTTTTACTTCAGCATATTGAAGTTTTCCGTCCAAAATTTTTCAATTACAAAAAGTAAATCTGAAAAAGTGAAAAGCAAATAGATGCGTTAAAAGTACGAAGCAATGATTTAAAAAAAATGTTTGTTATATAATTATTATTATATTAAACTAATTTATTGATAAATCACACGAACAATAATTTGAAAAAAAATAACATAAACGAATCACGAGCGGAGGTTTGAACCCGGAACCTTCGGCTTACTACGCTGTCCAAAAACATTGTGCCTCTAAACCACTATTGGTGCTTGGAGGAGTTTATATAAGTTTGGGCAGCACTCCTTTTCAATATGCTTCTTAAATTTTTAGAATTTTGAAACTGAAGTACGTTTTATATGACCATCGCTTTAACTTTTAAGGCTGACGTATCAATTATCAAGATTTTTCTATAATTATTGATAAAATCCTCTCCGTTCTTCATATTCAATTTAAAAAATTCATCAATTGCATGAGCTAACGGTTGATTCTCAAATCAGCGTTTTAGATTTACAATGATATTATCTAGTACTCGGTAGAATTCTTCTGGTTGTGTTTTGACCGGCAAATTTAATGTAGGGTAGAGAGGGACATGTTGAGCAAGTTTGGAAGTAACGCCCTATAATTTCTTAACAGTCTGCCGTATAAAAACTGAAACCTACTTTGGTCAATAGAAAATTTATCTGGGAAAAAAAGTCTATAGACAAAATTCCTGTCGTCCTTATTATTTCACAGATAATCGCTCTCAAATGACTAACAATAAGGCCATATTTGATCAACCTGCCCCGATAGTGGGGTACTTTGAGCATGGGTATGAGGTAAGTTGAGAAAAGTAAGAATTGCATTAAAAAATCAGACGTATGCAACATGATTTGGTACAATGCAGTAATAAACCAACACTTACTTGTTAATTAGTGACATTTTTAAACATTAACATTAATTGCAATGAACTTTGAAATTTTTTTCTCATACGATGGTAGAAGAACATCTTTCAATCACGTTTTTATTTTATTTTTGGGTTCAAAAATAATGAAAGGTGTTACCGTCTCGTGCGCCGCATGGCAACGGGTGATGGCGTGATGTGTTCCCTCCCCCATACTTTTCTTTCCATCATTTGATGCACCCGCGTGCGGTGCTTAGTTTTCCAGATATTTCGATTGCCCAACTTACCCGACTGCTCAACATGCCCCTCCTTAACCTATTGTTTTTGTCCACAGTTGACTTAATTGCGAAATTTGAATATCTATTCAATTTACGTTATGAAATAGCTACTTTTTAAACAAATTATGAAATTACGAGGAAAGAAACAGTTCAAGTTTTATTGAATTATTTCTTTATACTTTTTTGGTTGAAACTTTAAGCAAACTAATTGATTTGACTTAAGGCGGGCAACCACTTTAGGAGACCGAAAATTAGATGAGTCTTTGGATATTTTTTATTGTGAAAAAAAAACGGAAATTTCCGCAACTCTGACAATAATTTATTCATATTTTTATACATCTCTGGTAATTTTTTCAAGTTATTTCATGCATTAATTAGGGTGTAATCCGCTGTGTCCCTTGGCGTGTCCTCATCGTTGTTGTCGATTTGCGGGAATTGTGCAGCTCGCAATTCTCATCTGACATAGTCCAAAAATTTTTTATACATTCTCGAGGTGTTTTTTTAAGAAAATGAAACTAAATTTTGAAGAAAAAAATCGAGAATTCAATGTTGCAACGTGTTTGAAAAAAAATGATCGATTTTTAGCATTTTTTTCCCTGGCATTTTGCAATAATAAATATGTTTTAAACAATCTAATCTTTCCAACTTTAGGTTCATGTTTTAATAAATTATATTATGTGAACGTGTTCTAAATTTGAAGATGATCCATCAATTAGTTTTTGAGTTATGATTCCCGCAAATTGAAAAAAATGTCGTTTCGAGAAAAACACGTTTAAAATTTCACAAACGAAAAACTCAAAGTCAAATGTGTTTAATCAAATGATAAAGTGTTTTACCGATTAATCAGCGATTCCAGCACCATACAGCAGTCCTTCCTCTTCCTCATGCAACTCATTTGAAGCTTGCATTTGCTTTTTACGAGCTTTTCAATCTTTTTTTGTCTCTAATAAACTTTTTCTATTTTGCCGAGCCACGCACATATGATCCATTTGCTCGGCATATCCACAGCTCTGCCTGCCAACTACGATTTGTAGTTCATTCATAACCATGCGTAGGGCTGAATTTCCTTCATTGAATAAAATGGCAGCAAGAAATGCCGCTACCTCGACTATTTTGTACCCAGAATGGAGATGCTTTGGAGCTAATGGCCAAACGGTCGAGTTTGGGTTTCTTTGGGTTATGAAAACCTAAATTTGTATTACAAAAACCCAAACAAACCCAAACAAACTACCTAACTGAGCGCTCGTGGATACCTGAGCGCGCTTGGGAGTCGAGCGGAGAGTCTTTATCATTTGTATACATACCGTTAGAGGGAATCCGAATATCGTTTTGAAATGTTCAGGGTGTATTCTTAAGATATTTTCCTAACGATTTATGAAATTTAAAAAAATTGAATTTTTGAAGCATCTAAAGTGGTTGCCCGCCTTAAGGAAGTACGACTACTCCCTCAGGATCAACAAAGAGACTAAATTTATGCTACCCCACGAGTGTTCTGATTTATGTTAACTTATATTGAATATTCGTATTGTCGATCCCAAAGTGCCAGATTTGTGGTAAATATTTTATTTATTGCATATTTACTAATAGAAACTGAAAAATTAGATCCTCAACGAGTCTGGCGTTTTCACGATGATTTCCAAGCAGTAGCGAGATTCTGTAACTCGGTAGCGACCGTTTTCGTTATCGTTAAGTAGCGACAGCCAACAAGAGGCTCCCTTTCTTCCGATCGTGCATGCGATTGGCTGTCGCTAGCCAGCGACAACAAAAACTGTCGCTACCGAAAGTTACAAAATCTCGCTACAGAGCTAGGTTATGCTCGCCAAACGAATCAGCTGTTACGCCTGACGTTGGCAAGTCTATGAGTACTATTTCGTCATTATGATAATGTTCAACCGGAAGTTGAAACCGTTTTATAATGTAGTGCTTGAACTACACGGTGAAAGTCGAATTTTCGATTTTTCACAATACCTATTATATCTAAATTATCAAATTTCAGTTTTCCAACGACCTTAGTTGGATACGTGAGCAGCAAAACCGTGATCACTTCACTTCCAGTCGACCGTGTACATAAGACGACGTGCTTCACTAGCTCAAAGTGCTCGACTTAGCAATTTTATTACGAAACAACTGAACGGTCAATATGTCTCAATTTTTTTCCAAACGGCGCATAACGTATTCGTCAACATCGTATAAAATATTTCAGCGCCGAAAGTTGGTTTCGTCCCCATGATCGTACCTCCAAATTGTTTTGGCCCGTCTTTTTCTGAGTGGGGGAGGGGGGGGGGGCGTGCCCACCCAGCCCCATTCTTGCCTACACCAATGTTGACTAGTACTTTCGTTCACATCCATTTTACTTAGGTACCATTTACTTAGGCGTTATGTAACATTCAGACGAGTCCATCCTAATACTTTACTTTGGCAAGCAGACTTGGATTACGAGGTCAAGAGCCCACCGGAATTGAAGGGAAGGACGTTCGACCTAGCAGTAGATTGCAGTGGCTCCGGGCCCGCGATGGAGGCTGCTATTCCTATGTTGCGTCGAGGTGGTCGCCTCTGCGTATTTGGCGTTGCCAATCCCAAAGCAACCCTCACCCTCAACCCATTCGAGGTATATTCGTTGTGTGTTCCATTGAAAAAAAAAAATCAGAAGCTTGAAAATAAAAGCCAATAATTCCAGCTGATACGTTTCCACCGCGCTCTTCCAGATTTACATGAAGGAACTGACCGTTCTGGGTGTGAACATAAATCCTTTCACGTTCCCAAAAGGTTTGGCCCTCGTGCAAGCGATGGCCGATCGTTATCTCAATTTCGAAAAATTAGGTGTCCGAGTTTACAAGCTCTCCGAGTACAAAGAGGCTTTGGAGGCTCTCAAGAAGGGGCAAGCCAGCAAGGCTGTCTTCAAGCTGTAACAGCACAACAAGAGATTGATAATGTATTGTTGAGTTTTTAATAAATTTATCCTCTGCTCCTTACAATCCACATGCCTCAAGTTCCACTCATTCCAATAGATTTGGGCGTTTTATCATTACACGAGGCCCAAAGCCATTGGAGGCAATTGCATTCAATTGCCTCATTAACTTGAAACATTAATAAATATTGGGTGAAGTAAAAAGTTCTGAGCGTTTTCCGCTAGATGTCTTCAGTGAGCCATATCTCACACTGTATACATCGCATCTGGTCATACTATACGGCGATTTAAATGTGACATTACGCTTTAATAAAGTTCTTTCACAGTTTTGTGTTTGGTGAAGCCAGTTGTGTGTTACAGCGTTCCAAAATGGAGGTAAAAAAGAGAAAATTCGATACATTCTTCAGTAACACTATGACCAAGGTGCCAAGGCGGAGCAGGCGGCCAAAAAAATTTGTGCTGTTTATGGACCCAATACAGTATCGAATGCAACAGCGAAGCGATGGTTCCAACGATTCCGTTCTGGTAATATGGACGTCGAAGATGAGGCACGCTCTGGTAGGTCAATCGTCGAAAATGTCGATAAAATCATGGAAATCGTCGAGTCGGACCGGCATGTGAGCACTTATTCTATTGCCCAGGAACTGAAGATTAGCCAGAAAACCGTTTGGAACCATTTGCATAAGGCTGGTCTCAAGAAGAAGCTCGATGTATGGGTGCCACACGAATTGACGAAAAAGAACCTGTTGGACCGAATTGATGCCTGCGATTCTTTGCTGAAACGTAAGCAATCGACCCATTTTTGAAGCGGATGGTGACTGGCGATGAAAAATGGGTCACATACGAGAACAACAGCCGAAAAAGATCGTGATCCAATCGCGGTGAGCCGGCCCAAAGATCGCCAAGCCCGGATTACCGGCCAAGAAGGTTTTGCTGTGTGTTTGGTGGGATTGGAAGGGAATCATCCACTATGAGCTGCTCCCGTCGGACCAAACACTCAATTCGGACCTCTACTGTCAACAACTGACCAGATCGAAGCAGGCGATCGACCAGAAGCGGCCAGAATTGGCCAATAGGAAGGGTGTTGTGTTCCATCAAGACAACGCCTGGCCGCACACATCTTTAACGACGCGCTAGAAGCTCCGAGAACTTGGATGGGAGGTTCTATCGCACCCGCTGTATAGTCCAGACCTGGCACCAAGCGATTATCACGTTTTCAAGCATTTGCAAAATTTTCTTGATGGTACAAAACTGGCCTCAAGAGAGGCTTGTGAAAATGAGCTGGTCAATTTTTTTACCAATAGGGACGAGGACTTTTTCGATCGCGGAATTATGAAATTGCCTTCAAAATGGACAAAAGTTATCGAACAAAAAGGCGCATATTTGATCTAAATCGGATAATCCTAACTATGTTAATTTCGTCGTCGAAATAAAGCGAAAAAGCGCTCAGAACTTTTTACTTCATCTAATATATCGCTGAGGACGTCGACATCGATTTTCATGAATGTTTTAACGTATAAACACGACCGCGAGAAACGTAAAAGCGGATCGACGATGTATCGTGACGTCTGGAAGTGCTTAGTGACGTAGCGAAAAGATGTAGGTACAGTCAGCTATATTCATACCACACATGCATAAATAAATGTATGTCTACTATGTGGCAAGGTCATTTTGAACCTATTGTATCTACGTAATTTTAACATCAGCAGAATTTCAATCAGATTCATTTTTTTTAAACAATTGTTGCCGTTGGCTACAGGACAGTACTCGAAATCAACTTTATATAAATATGCTTATTTTTATGTAAAGGTTATTTTGAAACCATTGGAGTTTACATAATGTTGAATATGGAAATAATTAGTTACTATGGGGAAAATTTTCGAAATGAAGTGTCTTCAGAATCGCCTCTTTGCCAATATTGTCGAATCACTATTTCAAAAACAATACAGTGATATTATGATGGCAATTTATTTAAAAATATATATAAATTATTCTCGGACCATTCTCAAACTTTGATGAAAATACTTGTGTTTGGTTCTAGATTTTATGAAAAAAAATTCAGAATTTTAAACCTGGTCGGAATTCATTTTTACTCGAAAGTTATGGAAAAAAGCTATTTTATGGGGGAAAACAAGTGATAAAAATCTGAAAAAAATAACCTCTTTTTTTGGACCAAAATATGCCAGAAAAAAATTCGTCAACTGAATCCGAGGGGGTCAGGCCAATGACCACGTGAGTTGATATATATATATATATATATATATATATTAGGGTGATTCGTTTCAGGGCAACTTTTTTTTTACCCATCGTGCCCGAAAACCTTTAATTGGTACCCAAAAACGAAGTTTCGTGAAAGGGGGGTGTTGTCAAAAAATATTTAGAGGTCGCGAATCAAAATTGAAGGTTTCCCATTTGATTAACATTGAAAAAAATGTTTTTCTCATTATTAGTGTTACCATTCTGCGAATTTTGATATCGCGATATTTTCCAAGTGAGTTCTCATAGGAAATATGATACTCTACAATAAAGTTCATTGAGCCATGTCCGTAAATTCAACCGTTTCAGCGGTATCATTATTTCAAGTGAATATTGTATGAAAATATCTATTCAAACGGCTGTAACGCCTAAGCTATTAAATATATCGAAAAAATTCAAATGAGAACTTTGTAGAGAAAGTAATTTGCTACAAAAAAGTCTTATAAGCCGAGCCCGTAAATTCAACTCTTTCTCAGCTATAGGTGGATGAAGTAAAATAAATAGATTTTTTTTGTTTTATTGATTTATTTGCATAGGGAATTCTTTGCGACATTTGTTGAATGGTTTTTCTGATGATTTTTTACTAGCTGCAAAATATATTGACGTTGTTCTTCATTTTCCGTCAAACAACCACTGTATTTAGTCGCCAACGCTACTGCACGTTCTGCGGTATCATTAACGACTTGCAAATTGCGCAGTGTATCTACGCAGCGTACAATGTACGCTGCGTATCTTTTTAAGAAAGGAAATTTGTTTACATTTTCATTTTTAATTAACTACAATTTTTCTAGATGTTTTTTTTATTTTTGAAAATTAAAATAAAAAAATGAAAATGAAAAAAATGAAAAAAAAAATTCTAAAAAAATTGTTGATAATAAAAAATCATTATGTAAACAAATTACCTTTCTCAATATATTGTCCTGGACCCCAGAATTCTCAAGTGGAGCCTCTCTACTCATCAAAGTTCCAACCAAAAATGGTAAAAAAAATGTCAAAAAAAATTCTGAAAAAATTCTAGCCACTCCAGTGGTGAACCCATGCAACTTTTTACCCTCTTGACATTTCCTCTGAAACCCTATAGTTCTTCGATGACGCCTTTTTTTCTGAAACATGTATTTTTTTAGCTAAAAATGCAATACTGGGGCGAAAAAAATCGTACGAGACTTTCTAAAAAACCATAATATAGGTTTTGATATCCTTTTTAAGTTTACCATGGAAAAAACCGAGGAAAAAGTTTTCTACAAAGTTTGCAGTTAATTTTCGACGGCCAAAAAATAGCCGAAAAATGGCCACGTTCAAAAGTGCGCACCCGGGCGAAAAAAAATCGTAGAGAATTTTTTAAAAAGGCAAAATATAGGTAAACTTGTCCTCTTTAAATCGCCACTTGGGAAATTCAATTACCTTTATTTTTGATTCCGCTATGTAAATCTTTGTGCGGCAAGAAATTTCGACTAGTGCGTACTTTTTTTGTTCACTATTGTATATACAGTCCAAACCGGTTATAGACGACATTGAAGGAACCCTGCAATGACGACGCTACAGCCGATAGTCGTTATAAGCGATATATGGATTGGTTATAACGACATTGAAGGGGCTATGCAGTACCGACGTTATAGCCGATTCGTCGGTGTATGCAATGTCGTTAAAAGCGGTGTCGACTGTATTGGAACGTTGAATAAGTTTTTGCTATTTTCCAATGGATGGTCTTACCAGAACTGCGTGCGTGTAGTTTAAGATGGTAACGCATCTATAAAGAAGTACTATAAGCAAGCTTGAAATTCAGTATATGCCATTTCGCCGAAACGTAAACATTTTTTTTCATAGTGTTAAACATGTCAAATTTCTGCCAAAAAAAGAATATTTGCGGGGAGTTTTACTGTACTACTTTATGTTTAAAAAAAATGTGCAGCTGAAGCACACAGAACTCTGGTTAAGACTTACGGCAGCCGTGCTCTGACGGAAACAACATGCAGAGATTGGTTTAGACGCTTAAAAAATAATGGTTTTGATGTTGAAGATAAAATACGCTCTGGCGCACCGGAAAGGATTGAAAACGAAGAATTGGAGGCATTACTTCATGAAGCCTTATGCCAGACGCGAGCTGAACTTGCAGAATTATTAGGAGTCGATCACACAACAGTTTCAAAACGTTTGAAAGCATTAGGAATCATTCAAAAGCAAAGGCATTGGTGCCGTACGAGTTGAAGCCGAGAAACGTCGAACGGTGTCTTTTCACGTATGAAAAGCTGCTTCAACGGTAGAAAAGGAAAGATTTTTTTGGATCGTATCTTGACTGGTGATGAAAAATGGATACACCACGATGACCCTAAGCGTAGAAAATCGTGAGGTAAGCCCGGCCATGCATCAACGTCGTCGGCAAAGCCAAATATCCACGGTTTCAAGCTTCTCCTCTGCATTTGGTGAGATCAACTGGGTATAGTTTATTATAAGCTGCTCAAACCGAAAGAAACCATCACGGGAGATCGCTGTCGACTACAATTGATGCGTTTGAGCCGAGCATTGCAGGAAAAATGGCGGCTATACGAGCAGAGATACGACAAAGTGATTTTGCAGCATGACAACGCTCGGACACATGTTGCAAAACCGGTGAAAACCTACTTGGAAACGCTTAAATGGGAAGTCTTACCCTACCCGTCGTATTTGCCAGGCATTGCCCCTTCTTATTATCACTTGTTCCGATTGATGGCACATGGCCTGGCTGAGCAACACTTTCAATCTTATGAAGATGCTAAAAAATGGCTCGACTCTTGAATAGCCTCAAGAGACGTGTCGTTTTTCCAACGTAGAATTACTAGCGATGAACAATACTTTCAGTGGCATCTTTTTTACTATTTTTTTTTTAAATAAAGCATCAATTTTTACGAAAAAATAGGAAGAACTTATTCAACACCCCAATATATATGAACATTGGAGAATTTGATCAATTCGATAAAACATTTGTTGTATTGAACATATAAAAACGTTCCGTGACTGACTGGCTGACACATAGACAGCGCTCAGCCTAAACTGGTGAAGATAAAAACATGAAATTTCTACGATATTGTGTAATAATAAAAGATTTTTAGAAAATCATCTTCTGGTGCAATAGGGTTTAAAAGTTTGCATGGAAAATTTTATTCCTCGCGTATATCAACTTGAAACTTGATATAAATATTCTTCAAAACAAATAATAAAACGCATATTTTGGGATTTTTTTAAAGAACCCCTAATAAGGGGTGCAACTGGTAATAAAGTTCCTATGGGCCAAATTTCACGATGCCGCGGGCTAGTTATCAATATTTTTCTCTCGTTTTTTTATCTCGAAAATACCTCGTATGGTGGTAATGAGTTGTTCGTCCAAAATGGCATCGCAACGCAAGAACAAGCGATTGTCATTTTATTAACAGTTAGGGAACGGTCCTTCTCATACATAGTGTTACGAACAATTGCAAATATGTCCGCGTGCAAAACTATTATTCTGTGATATCGACAGATTCTTTTCGTCTGATAAAGAGGTGGAAGAGAATTTTTATTAATCTACTTATTTGAAGGATCAATGCCCTGGTAGTCGATCAAACTAGATCAGATTAGGTTCGTTGATGCTCCAGGAGAAAAGTTCTTTGGCATATGGTCGTCATTTACAACAATAAAAAATACAATAATGAAAGACACTCGATATAAAATGAAAGAAAAACTAGTAAAAATGAGAGAGAGAGAGAGAGAGAGAGAGAGAGAGAGAGAGAGAGAGAGAGAGAGAGATTTAGATTTATTATTGTGCTCTAGGACAAATTAGTCCTCTGGCACGCAACGAAGATACATTATTATTGAACAATATAAGGTGGGAATAACGTGATTCTATATAAGCAAAGATAGTGATAAAATAAGTAAGCGAGAGTAGAATAATTTGAGAGAAAAAGTTACGAAGCTACGGGTTGAAAAGCTGAATTTGAGTTTGAGTTAGTCAGGATTCTCAAAACATCGCGAAAAGTGGCCCGACTCAGGTGAATGTTGGACTCTGAAAGAGCATTCCACAGGTAAGCTCCTGTGGTGCGGAAGGAGTGAAGCATGTATTCCGTACGGAAATGTGGGATGAGCAGATGGGATGGCCGTGCACGCAAACGTGTGTCTTCGTTGGCGTTGTTAATAGTGAAGGTGTCCCTGAGGTAAGCAGCTCGACCAGTTGTGAGTACTTGATGAAGTAGACTCAACGTATCGTGTTCGCGTCTGTCCTGGAGACTGGGTAGCTTCAGCCTGGCCCAATAAGGTGAGATATGCATGTCCCACCGTAGGTCGAAGATAAAACCGACGCACGAGTTGAGGGCAACCTTAAGAATTCCATTGTATTCGTTGGCGATCCCCAAGGTGATGATGCAGCAGTAGTCATAGAGCGGTACAATGAGTGCATTGATGAGCCTGGCACGTGTTTCCCATGAGAGGAAATTACGGCAGACCTTCAATTGGTAGAGGCGTGAGTTGGAGCATTTGGCGACATTGATAGCGTGATCTTTCCACCGGAGAACGTCGTCGACCCAGACACCCAGGATTTCAACCGTGGGGCTGTATGTGACTGCATTATTCCCATTGATAATGTGGGGGAGTGAGGAATAGTCCATCAGTACCTTGGATGTGAGATACATCGCGACTTAAATTTGTCGTTTCGAAATGCATCATCCATTGACTATAAGATGAACTCATAAGAGGGCAAATTTGAAGTTTACAATGAATATTTGCAGATTGACGTCATATGGTAGTCATCCAATGATTTTTTTTTTTAGGTGTATTCAACGGGTTAGCACTGGTAGTTGACATGCCATGCAAGCAATATGACGACGATATGCATATTTCTCAGTGATACATTCGATGAGCGCAATATGACGGCGATATGCATGTTTTGCAGTGATACTTCCTATGAGCGCCATACGACGGCGATAGTAAGTATAAGTGCAACAAAGAGGCTCTTGGAATAGAGACGTTTCGGAAGAGAGATGTTTCCGAGAAGAGATATTGTGAGATGAATTTGTTGGAATAAGGATGTTTTGGATGTCACATGAGATTTTGAAGAATAGAGAAGTTTCGGATACGAAATATTGTGGAATGCAGATATTTAAGAGCAGTAATATTTCAGAAGTGAGTTATCGTGGAATAGTGATCTTTATGAATAGAGATGTTTCGGCAGAGAGATGTTTTAGACATGAGATATTTTGGAATAGAGATGTTTCTGATTAAACCTTCTCCAGAATAGAGATATTAGATGAAGTAAAAAGTTCTGAGTGTTTTTTCACTTTATTTCGACGATGAAATTAACATAGTTAATTTCATCGTCGATTATCCGATTTAGATCAAATATGCGCCGTTTTGTTCGATAACTTTTGTCCATTTTGAAGGCAATTTCATAATTCCGCGATTGAAGAATTCCTCGTCCCTATTGGTAAAAAACTTGACCAGCTCATTTTCACAAGCCTCTCTTGAGGCTAGTTTTGTACCATCAAGAAAATTTTGCAAATGCTTGAAAAGGTGATAATGGCTTGGTGCCAGGTCTGAACTATACGGCAGATGCGATAGAACCTCCCATTCAAGCTCTCGGAGCTTCTGGCGCGTGATTAAAGATGTGTGCAGCCTGGCATTGTCTTGAGAGAATACAACACCCTTCCTATTGGCCGATTCTGGCCGATTCTGGTCGACCGCCTGCTTCAATCTGGTCAGTTGTTGACAGTAGAGGTCCGAATTGAGTGTTTGGCCCGATGGGACCAGCTCATAGTGGATGATTCTCTTCCAATCCCATCAAACACACAGCAAAACCTTCTTGGTCGTTAATCCGGGCTTGGCGATCGTTTGAGCCGGCTCACCGCGATTGGACCACGATCTTTTTCGGCTGTTGTTCTCGTATGTGACCCATTTTTCATCGCCAGTCACCATCCGCTTAAAAAATAGGTCGATTTCGTTCGTTTCAGCAAAGAATCGCAGGCATCAATTCGGTCCAAAAGGTTCTTTTGCGTCAATTCGTGTGGCACTCATACATCGAGCTTCTTCTTGAGACCAGCAAATGGTTCCAAACGGTTTTCTGGCTAATCTTCAGTTCCTGGGGCAATGGAATAAGTGCTCACATGCCGGTCCGACTCAATGATTTCCATGATTTTATCGACATTTTCGACGATTGGCCTACCAGAGCTTGCCTTGGAACGCTGTAACACACAACTGGCTTCACCAAACACAAAACTGTCAAAGAACTTTTTTTGAAGCGTAATGTCACCTTTAAATCGCCGTATAGTATGACCCGATGCGATGTATACATCGTGAGATATGGCTCACTAAAGACATCTAGCGGAAAACGCTCAGAACTTTTTACTTCACCCAATATTTAAGAAGCGAGATGTCTGAGAATGGAGAAATAAAGAATAGAGTTGTTGTCCTGCCATTCAAAATCATATAATTTATTGCGCCTCATAGTTTTTGCGCCTCATAGCTTCGCACCGACTCAAGCGTTCCGAATTTCATACCTGTGGGCCGCTTCTCTTCGTCGTCCTATAACTTTGCGGATTTATCGACTTGAAATTTGCTAAGCGTATTCTTAAGCATTGGCTCTTTCCGATAGAGAAAAATCAACATTTTTTTTGGCCTAACAAAACAAAAGTCTCCCTTAATTCAACCATGCTAAAAAAAATGTTGTTTGTACAGAGAAACAAAAATTTAGGAGCGCCGAATCCATCCATATTTTTTCGTTGCTCCATAGAGGATAGAATGCTCAATAAATGATAATTTAGACGCTCATCGTGCCGGAAGCCCCATCCTATATCCATATGTGGAAGCATTTTGACGTAGGCCTGTCCGTTTCCGTATATAATGTTGTCGACGTGGTAACCATAGTAATTTTCCGTGAGTGGAGTTGAGTATTTGCCTTCCGTCGCCAAACCATCGTCGTACGGAGTTGCCTTCGTCAAAAAAAAAAAAAAAAAAAAAAAAAAACCAACACCACAGAATTCTTTTTCCAAGATTCTAGATGTTCCAGAGAAACACGATATCAAGGTTGTCGAAAAATACCTATTGCGTATGCAATATCGCTTCAAGCGAGGTCGGTCATATACTCTCTGCGCAAGTTCAAGCGTCATCAAACACTGCGTCGTTTTGCCGGAAATTCTCGACATGACAGCGCGACGAGTACTCGATATTTCTACGATCGTAGATATAGATATTGTATAGGCTTAAGCCTTGGTAAAAAGCGTGTAAAGGCGAACACGAACGATGTGGCTTCGTGCTGTGGCATCAGCTGTAGTAACGTGGCCGAGAATCGTCCTCGTACGGTCAGTACATGGCATGACATCGACTCGATAGCGAGCACGCGTTTCCTCGCTTCCGCGGCCAGACATAATCGGAAACTAACCTTTTCGATATATAGACGAGACGTAGATACGAGAAACGGATTATTAAACGGGAGGGACACTTATTTCGCTTCTACGGTGTTCATGATTTATGATACCACGTTTATGTGTGTGTTTGTGTGTTTCCGAGTCTACGTGGGTGTCTTCGATCGGGATATCGTCAAACGTCACTCGCTTGTATGCAAATCGATCGGTATAAAAATCTATTTTTCGCCGGAAATTTTGATTTCTTATGACGGAAAACGATATACGCGATGGGCTCGTTACACTGACGTGAACCAACGTTGATTTCCTCCTATGACCGATCGTGCTCGTAATCGAATTGGGCCAAAGTTCAAACATCACAAGATCGTTCGATCGTGAGGGCGAGTCGAAGGCGCGCAATTTATCGGCAACGAGGAAAAGGGCTGAAGGGATCGATCGATCGATCGATCGATCGTCGAATCCTGAAACTTATGATAGTGGATAATCGAGGAAAATTTTTTGGAAAATCGTTAAGTTCAACCGAAGCAAACTCGGGGCTTGGTGAATGGGCAAATTGGTGGTGGGCAAAGTGACAGTAGCACTGTGAATCCAAGTGTTGGGTTTGTTTGGATTTGTGAGCTTTTGGTCACTTTTTACACGTTTCTGTGTGTGCAATTTTGGGATTCGCTTCGTGCGTTTTTTTATTACACACTTGAGTGTATTATTTCTATAGATAATTTCGTGTGTTATTTGATTTTTTTTTTTACACACTGAATGCGTGTTTGGTTCAAGGCTTCACAGCTCGTCTATTAAATGCATAGAATACTGTGCAGTCATTGGCGCAGTGATCCAATTGGAATAAGATACTTGTTCCTACTTCCTGATAGGGATCCAATGGGCCATCGCATTGGATCCATTCACTAGAACGTCACGCTCGTACATTGGATTCTAATGGGGATTCCCCATTGGAATCCAATGTTCGAATCGTAAAGGATTGCCACATTATTGAACCGAATCCGATACGATTCTTCATCGATCCCATCGCATTCTGTACGTAAAAATTTACAAGCTTTTATTTAACTTGACTTTCTGTGAGATGCAAAACGGAAAATCGATATTTCATCCACTTCCCGACTTCTTAGAGCTCTGAAATTTTGCAAACATGCATCTAAGAGGTGGCAATATGGATAATATCCATAAAATTTTTGAATTTTTCGTGTAAAATTAGCGATATCTAATGAATGGCTCTACGCACTCTCGAATCAGAGGTTAAGGCTTTAGGCCACTCTAGAGGCAAAAAAGGGCATATTTTGTGATTTTTTTTTTTCAGCGAATCCATAAAATAAATCGAAATTACAAAATAGGGATTTTATTATACACGTAATTGACTATAGAAAATTATTTTTTCACAGCGATACATGTCAAAATGGCGACTGTGCAGCATTTTTCCGATGACGTATTTATTTCTGGAAGGTCAACGGCCGGACCAGCAGCTCCTATAATTTTTGAGTAATGATGAGACACTAAAGTTTTTTTTCGATTATATATAAGAATAGCTATAGAAGTACGTGGGATTTTTTTGATATATTGTTTTTTGTCAAAATGGCGCATCTCTTAAACAAAAAGTACAAAATGTCATGAGAAAATCGTCAGAAAATTGTTTATAAAAAAAGGAACTATGCAATATAATTTTTTAAATCCTACGTAGTGTCTCAGAAAATGTAATTCTAAATATACAATTAAAATTTCAAGTGAATTAGTTGAAATTTGTTTGAGTTATGAATTCGGCCGACTTGAAAAATGTAGTTTTGAGATAAACGCGTTCAAAGTTAGTAGAAAGTCACGACATGAATCAAGAGGGGTTGCGCTAGAATTCGAAAATCGAGTACTTAAAGATTTTTCACACTTATGATCTTTTGGAATATAATTTTATCGGTACTAAGGTACATTTTTAACAAAAAAAAATGATTTTTGGAAAATCCTAGGTGATTACCATCTAGAGGCATGAAAAATGCATAAACTTCGGGAATTTTTTTTTTATAAAATAAATACTTTTGGAAATGGGTTTCAACATATTTTAGTTTTCTAACAATGGAGAGTAAGCTCCAATTTTATTTATAAAAAAAAATCCGAAATGGCAGCTCCAGCTCTCGTCAAATAAAGCCATGCACGGCGCGGGGCGCTCTACAGCCTTGCCAGTAGCCATCTGACACAAAAATGGGTTAAATATTAGCAAACTAGGCTGAATTCGGGGGGCCTTATCGTTTCTTGTTTTCTGAAAAACCCCGGAATAACAAACGCATTTAACACTTCGTGGTGAGATTTCCAAATTCAATCGCGGTGGTCACACTTGGGTCTATTCTACCCAGTCATTTTTCAAAAAAGTATTGTGACCAATCTATCCGTCCGAAGTGGTTCAAAATATTACGGAATATGCTTTGAACTTTTTAGATGATGTACGAAAAATTTATTTATGAGAAATAAAATGGCGACATGTTAAAAAAAAACCATAAAGACGTGAAAACGCAAAAAGGACGCTTTTTCGCTCAAGAAATCATAGCTCCGTGAATTTTAAACATTTTTACCTAAAATTTGGACATTATACTCCTTAGATATGCTACTTTTGGGAAAAGAAATAGTAGCATAGTGCGCGTTCTAAAAAATTTCATTTTTTCCGAAATGTGAAGAGGGTAAATTTTATGGTATGAGGATACTTCAAACTCCAGGTAAGATGGTGAATACAGTCCCATTCGAAGCCGAAAATTATTATATATTTGCGCTAAAAATTGATCGACGGGTCGATTCGACCCAGGATGACCACGAAGGGTTAAAGTTTAAGGTATTACTAGATGGATAGTAAAAAATCGTCAAAATTCTGGAAAATGTTGGAATGGTAATGCTTCATAAAATAATAATATATGAATTATTTTTAAAAAATGGCCTAAGTAACTTAATAATTATAAAGATATGAATTTAACACGGTCGCTTATGGGACAACAGCGTCTGCAGACGTTAATGGTTGCAAAACGAATGGAACTAAATCGTCGTAAATTCTGAAAATATAATATCATCAAGATTTAGGATCAAGCGATTGATTATGCTAAGTTTCAAATAAATCGACTGAGTAATTGTCGAGAAATTAAAGTAATGAGGAGTATCGCCTTTTTAACGATAAATTAATAGCAATCATTGAAAAACTCAATATATATTGAGTTTATGGGTAATTATTGATAATAATAAGATTATCCGAATATATCAAATAAATTAGAAAAATTGAGCAATTTTTTTGTTGGACATTTCAAACAGATGTACAGTCACTGACAAAATCTCAATCAAGCACACGCCAATATCATCGAATTTGACTTCAATTATTATTAAAAGTGGAAAGTTAACATTTCTGAGTGTTAATTTATTATTAAATTAGCTACTTGTAAGTCGAAACATGTACGACGTGTTCTAGACTTGTAAATCCACGATTCGCCCATTTTGGACAATCTTTTTGCCCGACACTCCATCCAGTAATACCTTAACGTTAAGGCTGTAAATTCTAAAATACTTTCAATATGAAAATATCCTTTGACCCACGTGTTCAAAATATTAGGTGTATGACTCAATTTTTACAGATTTTTCAGCAAATTTATTTAATATAAAAAAATAGAGAACGAACTTAATCTTGGAAATATTGTCCATCGTTTTCTATGACCTTGCGCCATCTCTCAGGTAACATACGAATGCCGTCGCGAAAGAAACTTGCAGGCTTCGAGGCGATAAAGTCATCGACGAATTTACGTACATCGTCCAGCGTTTTGAACTGTTTATCCACTAAGGCGTGCTGCATTGACCGGAACAAATGGTAGTCGGAAGGGGCTAAGTTTTGTGAATATACCGCATGCGGAAGAACTTCCCATCCCAAGTTCAAGAGGGTCTTCTGAGTCGCGCGAGCAACGTGAGGTCGAGCGTCCCGAGCAGAATTCTAATCAGGCTGCCTGAGGATCCATCAGGGCCGGATCAGGGATCAATAAGGCGCCCTGATCAGGCACGCATGATTTGCGCCGGACAGGGGCCTGAGCAGGGATCAATGAGGCGCCCTGATCAGGCAGGCCTCATTTGTGCCAGACAGGGGCCTGAGCAGGGATCAATAAGGCGCCCTGATCGGGCACGCCTGATTTGCGCCGGATAGAAGCCTTATCAGGTATCAATAAGGCGCCCTGATCAGGCACGCATGACTTGCGCCGGACAGGGGCCTGAGCAGGGATCAATAAGGCGCCCTGATCAGGCACGCCTGATTTGCGCCAGATAGGGGCCTGAGCAGGGATCAATAAGGCGCCCTGATCAGGCACGCCGGATAGAAGCCTTATTAGGTATCAATAAGGCGCCCTGATCAGGCACGCATGATTTGCGCCGGACAGATTGAGCCGGAAAGATTGGGACGGTCATCGCCAAAACCGGAACAAAAACTAAACGATCAAGTCAAGTAAAATAACAACTTAAACTTAAAAAAAATGTTTTCATATGTTTCATATTTTTAATAACGTTAGTAAACTTGATAACGTGTAACTGCGATAATAATTTAATAAATGTTGATCTATTTTTAAACAAAAAATTAATCAAATGATTGAGCCAGATGACACGTATGTCTCAGGCAGGATGAGGCACCTGATCCGGGCCAGATAAGTTGCTTGATCCGAGCCAGATATAGTGCCTAATCCGAGCCTGGTAAGGTGCCTGATCCGGGCCTGATAAAGCGCCTGATCAGAGCCTGATAAGGTGCCTGATCCGGACCTGAATTTGCAAAAGCGTTACATCCCTGATCAGGGCCGGACTAAATTTGCCTGATCCGGCCCGGATTTGCTATTGTGGCAGCCTGATCCGGTCCGGATTTCACCCTGAACAAATTTCTGCTCGGGGTTGTCATGCAGCAGTATGACTTGCCTGCTTCCTTGCCGAGTAAATAGCCTTTTCTGATCAAGTTCTTCGCTCAGTTTGTTCAATTGTCGGCTGCAGCGTTCCGCAGTCACCGTTTGACCAGTTTCCAGGAGTTCCTAATAAAGAACACCCTTCATGTCCCACCAGATACACAGGAGAACCTTCTTTAAGTGGATGTTCTGTTTCGACGTCGATGTACTGGGTTGCCCGGGATCTACCCATGACTTTTTACATTTGGGATTCTCGTAAAAAAATATGCTTTTCATCACCCGTCACAATTTTCCACAAGAAGTCTTTTTTTGTTCCCGGACAAGCAGTGAAAGGCACGTGTTCATACGTTGACCTAGGTTGTGTTTGGTGAACACATGCGGGACCCACCTTCCAAGTTTTTGAATTTTTCCCATTTGGTGCAAACGCTTGGAAATAGCTGTTTGGGTGACTCCTAACTGAGCTGCAAGCTCTTGTCGCGTTTGCGTTGAGTCTTCATCCAGTAGAGCTTCCAATTCCGCATCTTCAAACTTTCGAGGCTGTCCAGGGCGCGGCTGATCAATAAGATCGAAATGACCACTTCTAAAACGTTTGTACCAATAATTACACGTTTCATAAGACACAACGTCGGCACCAAGAACACTACAAATTGATTCCCGTGCTTTAGAAGAATTTTTTCCTTGTTGGAATTCGTATAAAATGCAGTGCCGAATGTGCTGTTTATCAGTTACCATCCTAAACTCTGCTATTCTGAGATGGTTATGTAACTCACGTAGACTTGTCGTTCGGTGTTCTGAAACCTTGCGTCTGATCCTTTCAAAACCACAAAAGACCGCGAAAATATTTCTATTTTAAATATAATTTTAAGCTCGAAGAAAAAATCTGTAAAAATTAAGTCATACAGCTAATACTTCAAGGATGCAAATTAAGTGATAAAAGAAATGGAATATTTTATCGTCGTGTACGGTGACCTGCCCTGAATTCCTTAAATTACACACCTTGCGTGTAACAAGTAACACACGTGGATTTGCAGTGAGAGCGGTCCATTCTTCAATGGCAAAAGGGATAGTATTATTTTTTGTTCGCGAAAAAAAAAAGAAATCAATGAAGACGATCGATACTGGACGATGATCTTCTTGAATGTACGGTCATGGTTTTGCGCGATCGCTCAACCGAGCGGGTTAATTGTGCTCATTTTTGTAGAACCCACCGTGACAGTCAAGAGTCCCTTGTCCGTGTGTTGTACGTAAACGGCAAAGGAGACAAACCCACACACACACATACATACGATTTCCAGTGGATTCCTAGCCTATACGGTAGAGTTCATTAATTATTTGCAAAGGTATAAAACGCCCGTGGACACCCGCACATCGTAACGTGGAAAAGAGCTCATAAAAGCGTGGCGCGAGGTCAGAACGCGCGCACCAAAGCTCGCGGCAACTTAGTAGCGCTGCTATAGCCAAAGTCAGCGTGGTAACTCCGCGCTGAACGATAAAAGTTCGCGATCGATGTCCGGTAATCGTGATGAACAGCGGAAAGAATACGAGACCGGGTCGTACGAGACCAGGGTGAAGGAGGAAGAAGCGGCGCGATTACGCGTCACTTTGGCGAGCGTTCTTGCAGCTCTCCCACCATCGCCCGGAAGCTTGCCTGACTGCAGCCCAAGCTTTTATCGCCCGTCAACGCCTTACAGGCTGCCGGAAGCCACGGTTATGGACGGTGATAGGATTCTCGTTGAAAACGAGAGTCAGGTATATACCAATAGGAAACATCTCTGTACTTCGTAGTGGTTCTTTTTTTTTTTTTTTTTTGCTTCTTTCTCTCGTCAAAGCTGTGTCGAGTGCATCGGAAACGTGCGCTATTGAACGCAGTACGTGAAGCCTTTTCAGCGTGTTATCGAGTGTTGTTGTTGTTTTTTTTTTTTTTTTGCCGATTTTGAGGCCCGCGCTATACCGGCTAATCTTGAAAGTGCTGATTTTTTTTTTTTCACGTGGACACGGCTGATAAAAGTTCATCTTGAAATTTTCGATAGCGAGGGTGCATTGATTTTTTTTTTGAAAGCAGGTATTAAGCAGTGTTGGGCGTTGATCAATTAAATTTCTAATCGGTTCATTAATTGACTAAAAAAAGAATTGCAATTAACTATTAATTGCATCTTGCAATTCATTTATTTGGATTAATCTATGTTAATTGCAACTCGCAATTGAAACAATTGCAATTAACTTTTTTAATTGTTCTAAGAAACAATTAGAACTAACAATCAACCTATTTAACTTTACGGAAATCAGATACGACGTTTTTGTTCGGGTTTTGTAGGCTTACGCAGTGATACAGTAATCAGTTTTTATTGTTAGTTTTTAATCAAATACATCAAAAAGATTGAAAACTGATTAGTTTCTGATTGTGGAAATTCACGATTACCATTTGATTAATGGTTAATTGCGTCTACGGCAATTAACAATTAATTAATTGTTAATCGTGAGTGTTCACAATTATAATTAATTGACTGTTAATTGTTTTCGTGGTGATGAACAATTAATTCATTGTTGATCTTAACCCTAGCAATTAAATTTTGCCCAACACTGGTATTAAGGCAGTATTCTAGTCTAGTGGCCGGATAAAAAAAATAGTACATTATGACACGAGGACAAAAAAACCTTTTTCTAACGAGTGTTGTAGTCACACGAGGTTAGAATAAGTTTTTTCGTCGAGTATTATACGAAATTTTATTGTACGCGGTGTGAAAATGGGGTTTTAATCACGTGCGTAAAACGTCCATTATCGTACCAAGTTGAATAAAAGAACAAAAAATCTTTTTTCACAGTCTTTTTATTGATGTTTCAAGAACTTACAAAAACAAATTGGACCGATGAAAATTAAAATTGAAAAAGTTATAGGCCTCTAAACCTGGCCGTGAAAAAAAAGGGTAAAGACGGTTGACATGATTTCAAAGCTCCCATTCATCTGAAACAGATATTAAACCAATTTTCAGGATCGATAAGAATGTCATTCTAAGCAGGTACCAAGGAGAAAAAAAAATGGCGACTGTCTGAAAAAAAAAGTTAATTTTCTAACCTATTTTTTCGAAGTTTAAAATTTTGTTTGAACAGTAATAATAATAGTTTCGCAATACCCGAGATAGGGACGATAGAGGGATATATTCTGAAGGTACATACCAATTTTGAAGTCAATCGGTTGAATAGGACTCGAAATTTTATGTCAACCAGGTTGAAAAAAAGTACACGGAGAGAATTAAAAAGTAATTTTTGTCGCGAATTTCACGGTAAAAATTACCGTGATATATTTCAATGTGGTGACAAGTGAGAAAAGCATAATAATTCGTATGCGACAAGTTTTTTTTAACTCACGTTGCAGAAAATTTCAAATACGTAGCTGAAATTTTACTATACAAGAAGGGTAGCGCGCACGATAATTTTTACCGAGAGCACAATACATTTTCCTATAACACTCATTGAATTTTATAATAAATCTTAAAATAACTGTTATAAAGACGATACTTTTTTATAGACATTTTTTAAAGGTATAAAATAATAAAATGCACAGTAAAATTTCGCTGATATTATATATTTTTTAAATTTAAGTTTTGCTTATTTTGTTACACATCAAAATTTACTAGAAAATCTGGTAAAATTTTCCATCTGAAGAAGAAATTTTATTTTATTTTCGTGAAAATCTGTGTTTTACTCAGTAATAATAAGCGAAGTTTCAGGGTTGTCATCTGGTTACCGTTACTGCACGGTAATTTTTAACATTTAATTCTCTCCGTGTAGTTTCGAGAAAAACGCGTTTAAGGTATTACTGGGTAAATATTGAAAAATCGGCAAAATTCTTGAAAATTTGCGGAATTATAGTTCTTGATAGACTATAATAATACATGAATTATTTTAGAATTTGTCACTAAATAGATTTGTAGTTATACTTATGGAAAAACAGCTTCTGCAGACTGAAGGGCTGAAGTGTTCGCGATTAAGTTTATATTATACGGAGATGAATGAAGTTTCCTCGAAAGGGCATTTTCAGTTGTTTGAATCCGAGAATGCAGAAAAAATCTAGACGTCTCAACTACAGTTTATTTATCAGAAATATAATTTTTATTTTTCTTATCTGTCGGTCTGGTAAGATGTGCTATTTATTTCAAAGACTTATTTCAATTAACTTATTTACAGACTTGTTTCATTCCAATTCACTCATAATTCACAATTTAGACGTTTCAACTGCAGTTTGGGTGAAATACAGTTTTTTTTTCTTCCTATTTGTCGATCTGGTATGAAATGCTATTTATTTCAGACTTATTCCGATTCACTTTTAATTCATAATCTAGACGTATCAACTACAGTTTATTTGGCTAAAATATCATATTTTTCTCCTTATCTGTCGGCCTGGTAAGATATGTTTTTCATTTCAATTCACAATCTAGACGTTTCAACTTCATTCAATTCACTTAATTTCCAGACTTATTTCAATTCACAATTTAGACGTCTCGACTATAATTTGTTTGGGTAAAATATATATTTTTTAATTCTTATCTGTCGGCCTGGTAAGAGATGCTACTTATTTCAAAGACATTTCAATTCGCTTATATACAAACCCCTTTCATTTCATTTCACTTTTAATTCACAATTTAGACGTTTCAACTATAGTTTGTTTGGGTAATTTTTTTTTCTTATTCTTAACTTTTGGGCTGGTCTGATATGCTAGTTATTTCAAAGACATTATAAGTGATTATCAATCACTTATATACGGAATTATTTTATTTCAATTCACAATCTAGACGTTTCATCTACAGTTTATTTGATTAAAATATATATTTTTTCTTCTTCATATCTGCCGGTCTGATAAAATATGCTATTTGTTTCAAATACTTATTTCAATTCACTTATATGAAGACTTATTTGATTTCAATTCACTTTTAATTCACTTATTTGTTTCAAGTGAACGTGTGAAAAATATGAAATGTGTGAAAAAAGGGTGAAAAATATTTTTCTTTCCACACAGCACATTTACCAAGTTCAAATAAATTTATTTTACGATGCAACGTTAAATGGTAGTCATTCTAAAAAATATGAATATTTTCATAATCTCCCGGAATAAGAAAATCAATTAAGGTAATATTTTAGTTTCGTAAAAGTATTGAAATTTACGACAGAAGGAAGTTTCTTGTTCTTGCTTCTTGTTTCTTGCTCTTCTCGCGATCGATTTACAAAATGATCAGTTTTCCAATTCCACCGTATAACCAGCTTTGATAAGAATAATATTGATTAAGATTTATACCGAGAGGCGACGAAAAATCGACTGATACATCGTTGGAAAAATAATTCCGCAGAAGTCTCACAGTCGGAGAACAAGTCGTAACGAGCCTATAGTGGAAGTGGAAGAGTCAAGCCCTACGAAATCGCCGTTCAGTGATATCGTGCGTTCGATCGGTTCCCCAAATCCGTCTCTTGCCTCATCGGAAACTTCGACACCCAGGAGAGATTCGTACTCCGTAGAATCCGACGACAACATCATCATCGTGCCGTGGAATCGTGGCATGGAAATTTGCGAACGTTGCCCAACCGCCGCAAGAGAACACTTTTACAAACCCGACAAGAATGGAGTTACGATCAACGTCGAAAATCTCACCGGGCCTCATCCGGACGATTCGAGGACATCGGGAAAAACATCAAGGTCCAAAGTTTTTCCAAGTGCCACGGGTCTCGCGGCCCGTGATGCTTTCGGTGAGTCTGCACGATGTAAAACCTTCGATACATTGGCTTAGACAGCATTTTTTTCCGGGCGAAGAAGCCCAGGAGGGGCTGGCCTGACAAGAATTGATTTTGTTCACAATCATGTTTGTTTTTATATCAAATTTACATGATAGTCGATAATATGAAACTCACTTTGAGGGGTAACATCACTGCAAACGTCTAAAATTAAGCGATTTTTTTTTGGGCGGAAGGACAAGTAAGAGGATAATAGTATTGAAGGATGTTATTAGCCATATCTTCGAGTAAGCAAAAAAAAATTTATAGCGAAAAATTATAAAAAATGATGACGCTGGAGCCATTTTCGCGAGGCATGTTGACGCTCTGCGGCACGCAGTATAACTGACGCAAATTTGAATCTATAAAAAATTTAAAAATTTCTATTCATTTGCATGAGTATAGTCAGAGAAATACGTAGGGGATTTTGAAAATATTAATTTTTGTGTAAATGACAAGCATTCAACGTAAAAAATCAATTTTCGACATAAAAAAAAGACAATCATATGTTATAATTAAATAATGTTACAATAAACTCATGGAAAATCCCGTACGTATTTCTCTTCGGAATGTTATTTTACATATCGACGGCAGTATGGAAGAACGTGCTATCTCAAATTGTGATAGAAGAACGTGCTATCCCAAATTGTGATAGAAGAACGTGCTATCCCAAATTGTGATAGAAGAACGTGCTATATCAAATTATGAGAGAAGAACGTGCTATCTCAAATTATGAGCGAAGAACGTGCTATCTCAAATTGTGATAGAAGAACGTGCTATCTCAAATTGTGATAGAAGAACGTGTTATCTCATATTATGAGTGAGGAACGTGTTATCTCAAATTGTGATAGAAGAACGTGCTATCTTAAATTGTGATAGAAGAACGTGCTATCTCGAATTGTGATAGAAGAACGTGCTATCTCGATCAGTCAACATATTTTCATTGATACAGCACTGGTATTTGAGGCACCTCAGTATACAGAGCACTTTTTCTGTTAGGTTATTTAATTTTCTAATATGATTTAGCTCGATAATAGAAAAAATTAAGATATGTTTGAATAAACAACTTTTTTTTAATCATCAATATATTTATGTATATGGAATTTTTAGAACCTACAGTAACTGTAGGTTCTAAAAATTCCATATAAATAAATATATTGATGATTAAAAAAAAGTTGTTTATTCAAACATATCTTAATTTTTATTATCGTGCTAAATCATAATCTATTATCGAGCTAAATCATATTAGAAACTTTTTTTTGATCATCAATATATTTATTTATATGGAATTTTTAGAACGTACAGTAACTGTAGGTTCTAAAAATTTCATATAAATAAATATATTGATGATTAAAAAAAAGTTGTTTATTCAAACATATCTTAATTTTTTCTATTATCGAGCTAAATCATATTAGAAAATTAAATAACCTAACAGAAAAAGTGCTCTGTATACTGAGGTGCCCCAAATATCAGTGCTGTATCAATGAAAATATGTTGACTGATCGAGATAGCACGTTCTTCTATCACAATTCGAGATAGCACGTTCTTCTATCACAATTTAAGATAGCACGTTCTTCTATCACAATTTGAGATAGCACGTTCTTCTCTCATAATATGAGATAGCACGTTCTTCTATCACAAATTGAGATAGCACGTTCTTCTATCACAATTTGAGATAGCACGTTCTTCTCTCATAATTTGAGATAGCACGTTCTTCTATCACAATTTGAGATAGGACGTTCTTCTATCACAATTTGAGATAGCACGTTCTTCTATCACAATTTGGGATAGCACGTTCTTCTCTCACAATTTGATATAGCACGTTCTTCCATACTGCCGTCGATATGTGTTCAAAATTTGGAGTGAAGAGAATGAAAATTATTGGAGTTATGCTGCGTGCCATTTTGAAAAATTGTGTTCCGAGAAAAACGCGTTTAAAGTTTTGAGGTGTGTTATAGACGTGATAAAATGAAAAATTTAGCTGTTTAAAATTTTGTACCATTGATCAGTTATTCCAGGACCATAAATCTGCCCTGCTCTGTTCAAATATTCATCCTCATTTTTTTGCCTGGTTGATTTTATGCTGGTGCGTGCTTCTTTTGCCGCATCTGTCAAAGACAGCTCACAGCGTGGTTTATCCGTCTAGGATCAGTTTCAAGACAAAAATTGTAAGCTTGGAGGCCAATATCCATCTCCAAGACTTTTATAATTCGTAGGAAATTAGTCAAACCGTCGTTAATATTGCACACAGCAATATCAGTTTGTACATTTAATACTTTTTTGCCACTTGAGTGGGCCTTTGGAGCCAAGCTCCAAACAGTAGCATTGAAACTTATGTTGCTGTTGCGTGTAACCTCCCAAGCAACGATTTAGTCACTCATTGTAACTTTGAACAAGTCTGAGGCTACAAATAAATGATAAAAAAAAAATTTCATCAAGTCTTGTTGCCAGCCACTGCTACCGGGCAGTGACTGGCTCGTGTGCGGGCCTTTTTTTACTGGTACCAAACTTTTTTCCCGTATTCTAGATGGTTCAAAGCATCTCTTAAACCAATAAGAAAAATTATTTTTTTGAAAATTATACAGTGGTGTTACCCCTTAAGGAGGTACGATCATTAAGAAGCATCCAACTTTCAGGCTTGCAATTTTTGTGTTGACGAATACGTTATGCATCCTTTGGAAATATTTGAGCTACATTGACCGTTCAGTTTTTTCGTAATAAAATTGCAAAGTCGAGCACTTTGAGCTAGTGAAAGCACGTCGTCTTATGGAGACGATTGACCGGAAGTGCGGTCATCACGGTTTTCCTGCTCACGTATCCAGCTAAGGTCGTTGGAAAACAGAAATTTGATAAATTAGACATAATAGATATTTGAAAAAAATAAAAAAAATTCGTACTTCACCGTGTCGTTCAAGCACTACATTATAAAACGGTTTCAACTTCCGGTTGAATATTATCATAATAACGAAATAGCATAGAGATGACTTGCCAACGTCGGGCCTAACAGCTGATTCCTTTGGCGAGCACAACCTAGCTCTATAGCGAGATTTTGCAATTCAGTTGCGACAGTTTTCGTTGTCGCTAGCTAGTGACAGTCAATCGCATGCACGATCACAGGAGCCTCTTCTTGACTGTCGCTAGCTAACGATGACGAAAACAGTTGCTACCGAGTTACAGAATCTCGCTACTGCTTGGAAATCGTCGTGAAGACTTCAGAGTCGTGGAGGATCTAATTTTTCAGTTTTTCTTAGTAAATATGCAATAAATAAAATATTTACCACAAATTTGGCACTTTGGGATCGACAATACGAATATTCAACATAAGTTAAAATAAATCAGAACGCCCGTGGAGTAATATAAATTTAGTCTCTTTGTCGACCCCGAGGAAGTAGTCGTGCCTCCTTGAAGAGGTTGCTCAGCTATCGCGTAATAATGAGACTTTGCTGAAATTTATAGAGGATATTTGCCAACAGGTATTATGACTCTGTGAAAAATTTTACATCATTCGTCTGCATGATTGTTGAGCAATTAATTATTGAAGTTAGGCTTTTATGTACGGGCGACATAGCAAAAGGTATTCGCTGTGTGCAATGTCATACTATAGCGTCTGGCTAGGACTTAGGACGCTCATGGTGGCCGAAATTCGCACATTCTACCGGACAGTCCATCGTTGTCTTGTTACGTTTCGGACGGAGATTTAGATTGGACTCGCGAAGTTGCCGAGTTAGAGCGTGAAATTTGAATTAAGATTCGCGCAGTGAGTCTTTGATTGGCTTCCACGTGAGTTCCGAACACAATTTAATAACAATTTTGATTTAGAGAATTTTTACGTGCGTGTTTCTGGATTGAGAGACGGATTCGCCCGAAGGATTGATCGTCGATTGAATAAAAGGCTTAGACGCGTAGATTTGGTCTTAATACAGATTATTAAGTTTATTAACCTCTTATTCTTACAAACTTATAACTCGGTACAAAAAAGATACGCGTATAATTGTTCAACGGATACAAAGCGCAAAAGGGTTTAATGTTGTAAGTCGACTATTCGATTCGGAGATCAAGAACAGAGTGCGTGCTCCTACGTGAAAGGAAAAATTAGGAAGGTTTAATTTTTGGGGGAAGGAGCTTTTGGGGGAATGCAGTTTTGTTGTACGTAGCTTAGGGATTGGATAATGAGTAATATGAAATTAGGTCGACTTCGGTGATAGGTTGGCATGACGTGGGAGAGAGATTTTTATTCATTTCCCGAGCAGAAATCTAATCAGGCTGCCTGAGGATCCATCAGGGCCGGATCAGGGATCAATAAGGCGCCCTGATCAGGTACGCCTGATTTGAGCCAGACAGGGGCCTGAGCAGGGATTAATAAAGCGCCCTGATCAGGCACGCCTGATTTGCGCCAGACAGGGGCCTGAGCAGGGATCAATAAGGCGCCCTGATCAGGCACGCCTGATTTGCGCCGGATAGAAGCCTTATCAGGTATCAATAAGGCGCCCGGATCAGGCACGCATGATTTGCGCCAGACAGGGACCTGAGCAGGGATCAATAAGGCGCCCTGATCAGGCACGCCTGAAATGCGCCGGATAGAAGCCGTATCAGGTATCAATAAGGCACCCTGATCAGGCACACATGATTTGCGCCGGACAGGGGCCTGAGTAGGGATCAATAAGGCGCCCTGATCAGGCACGCCTGATTTGCGCCGGATAGAAGCCTTATCAGGTATCAATAAGGCGCCCTGATCAGGCACGCATGATTTGCGCCAGCCAGGGGCCTGAGCAGGGATCAATAAGGCGCCCTGATCAGGCACGCCTGATTTGCGCCGTATAGAAGCCTTATCAGGTATCAATAAGGCGCCCTGATCAGGCACGCATGATTTGCGCCGGACAGATTGGGCCGGAAAGATTGGGACGGTCATCGCCAAAACCGGAACAAAAACTAAACGATCAAGTCAAGTAAAATAAAAACTTAAACTTTAAAAAAATGTTTTCATATGTTTCATATTTTTAATAACGTTAGTAAACTTGATAACGTGTAATCGCGATAGTAATTTAATAAGTGTTGATCTATTTTTAAACAAAAAATTAATCAAATGATTGAGCCAGATGACACGCATGTATCAGACTGGATGAGGCACCTGATCCGGGCCAGATAAGTTGCTTGATCCGAGCCAGATATAGTGCCTAATCCGAGCCTGGTAAGGTGCCTGATCCGGGCCTGATAAAGCGCCTGATCAGAGCCTGATAAGGTGCCTGATCCGGACCTGAATTTGCAAAAGCGTTACATCCCTGATCAGGGCCGGACTAAATTTGCCTGATCCGGCCCGGATTTGCTATTGTGGCAGACTGATCCGGTCCGGATTTCACCCTGAACAAATTTCTGCTCGGGTTATTAATTAGAGCGCTGCTGTGATTGGTACAGTCGTTCTGTCTCTATCGTATAGATTTGGGACGTATAGGTTTCTCTATAGGAGCGGATGACGTGATTTGACTCGCACGAGTTTTCTTTGTCGGGTGGATTTAGGTCGTAGGACAAAGAGGGATTGTGGCGGAGCTTTATCTCTGGGTTCCTGTTTCGGCGGTCGCGAGAGTATGATTTCTCTTTTGAGGTGCTAGTGTATTGCGTTTGTCATCGGCTGTGTTTATGGGAGGCAGGCGATGGCGACGTTCTTTGCCTTTGGTCGTCTGAGAATTTTGGCTAACGCTTGCTTGGTATTGATAATTTATAGTTCGCTGATCGATAAATGGAGATGCTATTTTGTGCGCATATAGGTTGGGCGTTCTGAGAAGAGCGGGAAAAAAAGTGAGGCTGAGACGTAACAGTCTTATAGAGCTTAGCAATGGAAAAGCCATGCAAAGGAAACGTTAGTTGTTGTGTAAAATCGTGCAAAAATATATTGAGATCCACGAGTAGAGAAATCAAATTTTATTCGTTTCCGGCAGCAAAAGCCGCGTAAAAAAAACTGTGGATAGATTGGATTAATAAAACGAAGTAAGTATATTTTTTGAGGTTATGTTGATTCGTCTTTTGAAAGATATGCATGCCAGTAATTTTGTCACGCGAATGACAGTTGTCACCTAACCCCAAAACAGAATGAAAAGTAGCGAAAAACGTATTTTAAATGTTTGGTGCTGTAACACAAATTTTTTATATTGCACTGCTGTGGTTCTACTTACCGTAAAAAAAACTAGTTTATTATAAATATTCAAATTATTGAACGTAAATAAATAATTTTAATGTTCGTGCGTTTGCGTGTATAATATTTCGTCAGTAGAGAATTTTCATATTACACCGGCACGCGACGCCACTTGGTTCTGCGCACGCAGCGAATACGATACTTCTGATAGGACTCTTGCAACATAATAAAAATGTTGACAATTGAATACAAATAGGCGGAAGTAATTTTTGACATATTTACGAATGATTTCAACGAAGAGTGAAGCGTTTTGTCTGCCTCGTTGTCGAGATATTTTCGAAACAAAACAGAAAATTGTAGCTGATTTGCGTATAAAACGATAAAGCGCGCTACGACACATGGCAACGTTGCTGTCAAATCGGCCATCTTGAATAGGCGCCATAATTTGAAACGCATAAAGAATTGCTTCCTCGTTATAAATTCCTTACCACGGTTTCATAAAGATTATTATTATTCATAAAGAGTATATTTAAATATTTTTTTATCACTATTGTTATTTTTGTTCTTTATGATAACAACAAAGTTATTTTTCATGTCTTTCTTCATGTTCGATATTCTTTATTCATAACTCCTCGTTACAGAAGCTGCGATGCATGTGTTCTGACATAACCTTTAAATCAATGATGCGTCGTCCCTCGACTGCGAATTCATTTTCCGGCTCAACTACTACTTTTTTCGCTGTCTTCCATTTTGTACTTGCTTCAATCATAGATTATACTGTTTTTCACTTCGGATTTTTCCTTTCCATCTATTCATTTTCGTCGAGCACAAAAGCTACATTCGCGAAGGAAGTTTGACAGATGAGCGCTCACTATGTGGCGTTCGTATCTGAGCTCAGTGCTACCAGTTACTGAGAACTAAATTACGCGTTTGCCGTATTTCAACTTGATTAAGGGGTGAAATCAGTTTAGGAGGCCGCCATTTTAGTGTTTTTCGTGAATTTTTTTAACAGGGAAGGAATAATCAGAATTTGTTTAAACTTGGAAGATATTTTATTAATGTTTTGAAGTACACGTTGTAATTTTTTCAAGTCATTTCCGCCGGAAATAGTGGAGTTAGAAGCTGCTGTCCATGGACAGTCGCCATCAGAGTTTGCTGCTCGTGGGAAATCCGGAGGTCACAATTTTTATCTGGAATCATTTCCATTTTTTTTTTTTCGTTAGCAACATATTTTCTAAGAATATGAACTAAACTCTGATCGAAAAAGTTGAAAATTGCATGTTTTTGAGGTGTTTGAACAAAATGTCATGTTTTTATACCATGTTTTTTTCACCTTATTTGCATTAAAAAAAATATTTTAGACAATAATATCATCCCAAATTTTCAGAACGATTGGTCAATAACTTTTCGAGCTAGAATTCCCACGAGTGGAAAAAAAGTCGTTTCGAGAAAAACGCATTTGAAAAAAAAAGTACCGAAAACGAGAAATTCAGGGCAGTAATAAATGATATAAACTGCCACCGGTTAATCAGCTATTCCAGCACCATATAGCGATCCTTCTTCTTCTTCAAACGCATCATTTCGGGCTTGCATCTCCTCTTAACGAGCTTGCCGAGCTTCCTTGGTCTCCAACGCGCTGCGTCTATTCTGTCTTTTCACGCGCCGCTCATCCATTTCCTGGGCAAAATTGAAGCTCTGCGAGCCAACTACAAGTTTTAGTCCGTTCATCAGCATAAGAAGGGCTGAATTTCCTTCATTGAATAACGCAGTAGCCAAGAATGCTGCAACCTCGACTACTTTCAGGCATCGGAACAAATCGGAATTTTGTTTTGAAACTCTGGCAACATATTCTTGAATAGTTTTACTAACAATTTATGGAATAAAAAAAAGTCGATTTTTCGAACCGTCTAAACTGGTTTCCCCCCCTTAATAACGTATTCACGATCTTAACAAACAAAAATTGGTTGATAACATTTCTAAACAGTCAATTACATGCATTCCACATATTTATTAGCTGAAATTTGTTTATTTTACGTAACCGAAGATTTGATCTTTCGGGATTGGCAGCCGTTAAAGGTACCTTTCTAAGCATAGGCGTTCCCCTCTTGCCGCTTGCCCCGCAAAGCTCCTGAGCACCCTCCTTGATCACACGTCCCGTGCGAAAGTTGAGTCAGAGCTTTGATCGGGTCCATCTTAAATTTCCCTAACTTGATTAGAGCCCTAGCCTGGACGCCTCACATGGCCTGTGCAGAAATGTCATCGAACATTCCGTACTTTGTGTCGGGCCCTGGCCAGGCTTGCCTCGTCCGATTCACCTGACCGGGCCCTTTAATAGAACATACCAGAAAGATCACTAAAACGTTTTTTTATGGCTTACACTCTATCCCGTGCGGTAATTATGTTCGTACTTTGGTCGGGCCCATCTTAATTTTCCCTAACTTTATTAGGGCCCTAGTCTGGAAGTCTCACATGGGCCATCAGTGGCCGATCATACTTTGTTACCGAGGGCCATTGAAGGCAAAATAATCAGGGCCTTTAAAATTGCCTCAACGGTGCCTCATCAAAACTATTGCAGCCATATGCGCACGCGTGCGTGTGTGTGCACTGTGAAAAAGAAATGTGTTATTTTCAATACATTTGAGGCTTAGAATTCTGTCGCATATTATTGACACGTTTAATCCCGCGTTGTTCCAATGAACGCACTGCATGCGTGTTGATTCAATGCATCACAGCTTGTCTACTAAACGCATTGTTTAATTATTATATTTAATCGATCTCGAAAATTATTATGCCACAAATTCTTCATTCAAGCAATTTATACTGATTTGTCCCTGTAATAGTAACGTCTGGTAGTATTGGGGAAATCGCTACCAGGGAATCTACAACTGCACCCCTTATAGACCCTTACTTGGTCTCCGTACTTAGAACATCGTTTTAGTCAACCCACCTACCATACCATTCCCTAATAGGAGCCCGGTCTGGCTCTTTTACGAGAAACTCTACTATGGAATCCACAAATAATCCATTGAAGGTCCCGAATTGTATTAGGTATACCCTGCCAATTTTCCGCACGGGATGAAATAGCTACTTTTTATACAAATTACGAATTTTTCGGGGCGATTTCGGGGGGGGGGGGGCGTGTCCACCCCAGCCCCCTGGTAACGCCAATGCTTTGACACGATACTTGTTGATTTGGGACGATATGACATACGATTTCGCCACGGTTGAGAGATTCATGAACATTTTTTCGAACTTTTTTCAAAAAATGGGTCGACGGATAATTTAAAATTTGCCAAGGAGACGTCTCGTTACTAGAGAAGGGACCTATACCTCCTGGATATTTGCAATTCCATATAAAATAAAATAGATAGATTTAATTGCCACAGAAAGCTGTATTCGCAACAGGGAAGAAAATGGTCGTTTGGCTGCGAGCTAATTGCAAATCGAAGATAACCAGGCCCTAGCCATACCAGATTCACGCATTTTGACACTTCAACAATTGCATTCTGGAAAAAAATAACCGCAAAAAGTTTAGAAAACTCTTGTGTGGGATGTATACGCCACAGGACTGTCGGGTGATTTTCCAAACGATTGTTACTTGACGAATAACTTCGAGATGATATTCTGTCCAACAGAAGTGACCGGAAATGATTTTTGGCATTTTACCAAAAACCTAAGGAAATCGAAAAATTTCATCAATTGGATACTTCCGCATTCACCTGAATGGATATTTTTGCAATATCGATGAAATAAAAAATGTACAGGCCTACAAAGCACCGAAAAACAAATACGAAACAGAAATATTACAGCAAACATAAATCGCTCAATAAAAACAAATGGCGATAATGGAACAAGCGGCAGCATTGAAAAAAAATGTATTTCATTTCCGCATTCCTTGCACGTAGCGAAGGCCATTTTTTCATACAATTTCTCTTCACGTCAGTGGGTTCGAGCAAAACGATTTTGCCTTTGACGTGCGCAGCCTCTGTTCATGTAGTTCAAAGATAGCATCAATTTTTGCAGCTCACAGTAACTCGGATATTTCTAGATATACTGACATATCTACCGGAAGATAAATCACATTGACACATATACATAAGTATGTATGAGTGTTGCACAGGAAGTTTTGAATGTAGGATGATTGGAGATCTTAACTGCATGTAATTTATCACAAGTCCGTCTCTTGCCTATCAGTTTTGTAGCTGTAATTATTCACGAATAGTCAATTGCATACAACCTTAAGTCGCGATCGTGAAATTCGTAGCACTAAATAAATAAGCATACCAATAAAAAAGTAATAAAAAAAACATTGCTAATTCCAGGAGTTTCCGAATTTCTATGGAAATTTACTAGGAATAAACTTTCTCAGACTTCAATCTATATACAGTACTGGACAAAAAAAGTACGGACTAGTCATCATTTCTTACTGCGGTAAAATTTACATAGCGGACTCAAAAATAAAGGTAATTGAATTTCCCGAGTGGCGTTTTAAAGAGGACAAATTTACCTTTACTTTGCTTTTTTTAGAAAATTCTCTACGATTTTTTTTCGCCCCGGTGCGCACTTTTGAACGTGGCCATTTTTTTGGCTATTTTTTGGCCGTCGAAAATCAACTGCAAAGTTTGTAGAAAATTTTTTCCTCGGTTTTTTTTCCATGGAAAATTTAAAAAGGATATCAAAACCTACATTTTTATTTTTTAGAAAGTCTCGTACGTTTTTTTTTCGCCCCAGTATTACATTTTTAGCTAAAAAAGACATGTTTCAGAAAAAAAGGCGTCATCGGTTTCAGAGGAAACGTCAAGAGGGTAATAACCCGAGCAGAAATCTAATCAGGCTGCCTGAGGATCCATCAGGGCCGGATCAGGGATCAATGAGGCGCCCTGATCAGGCAGGCCTGATTTGTGCCAGACAGGGGCCTGAGCAGGGATCAATAAGGCGCCCTGATCAGGCACGCCTGATTTGCGCCGGATAGAAGCCTTATCAGGTATCAATAAGGCGCCCTGATCAGGCACGCATGACTTGCGCCGGACAGGGGCCTGAGCAGGGATCAATAAGGCGCCCTGATCAGGTACGCCTGATTTGCGCCAGACAGGGGCCTGAGCAAGGATCAATAAGGCGCCCTGATCAGGCACGCCTGATTTGCGCCGGATAGAAGCCTTATCAGGTATCAATAAGGCGCCCTGATCAGGCACGCATGATTTGCGCCGGACAGATTGGGCCGGAAAGATTGGGACGGTCATCGCCAAAACCGGAACAAAAACTAAACGATCAAGTCAAGTAAAATAAAAACTTAAACTTTAAAAAAATGTTTTCATATGTTTCATATTTTTAATAACGTTAGTAAACTTGATAACGTGTAACTGCGATAATAATTTAATAAATGTTGATCTATTTTTAAACAAAAAATTAATCAAATGATTGAGCCAGATGACACGCATGTCTCAGGCAGGATGAGGCACCTGATCCGGGCCAGATAAGTTGCTTGATCCGAGCCAGATATAGTGCCTAATCCGAGCCTGGTAAGGTGCCTGATCCGGGCCTGATAAAGCGCCTGATCAGAGCCTGATAAGGTGCCTGATCCGGACCTGAATCTGCAAAAGCGTTACATCCCTGATCAGGGCCGGACTAAATTTGCCTGATCCGGCCCGGATTTGCTATTGTGGCAGCCTGATCCGGTCCGGATTTCACCCTGAACAAATTTCTGCTCGGGAAGTTGCATGGGTTCACACTGAAGTGGCTAGAATTTTTTTAGAATTTTTCCCTGAAGTTGCCGACAAGGCAATTCTAACCTTGCTCCTTTTTGTAACAAACTATCAATGTGGAGTAGGCTTTTCCGCTTTTAAGCCTATACGAAAAACAAATTTCGATCTAGGATGGATGCTGCCTCAGATATACGAATACAATTATCAGGCTTTATACCAAACTTTAAAACAATAATTGATAAAACAGAAAAAGCAGTTCCATTCGTCTCATTAATCTTTGTTTGAAATATCTTTTTTAATAAAAGTTTTTACTTCCATTTTAAATTGCAGTATGTTTTTTTTATCATTTCGTACGGGGTTCCGTAAAGTTAAAATGATTTATTGGGTGTTCCGTGGCCTTAAACGTTTAAGAATCGCTCTTGTAGACAATCCACTTTCCATGGCCAGTAATAATTTGTTTCAAAAATGGTTCGTTTTGATGGCGTTTGAGTAGCAAAGCGTAAGGCGAAATTCGGTCCATTACATTCTTTTTGCTCAGTTCGTCCGGAAGTGAAACATCAAGCTTGTTCATCATCCCAAGCTTCCGTAAATGTCTCGAATCAGTTGAGTGGTCAATGTTGAGGTCCATGGCCGATCTGTGTAGTCGTCAAATGCTGGTCGGAGACTGGTCGACCGGATCGAGGAGCATCTTGACGATCAAAATATCCACAACGAAATTTCGCAAACCACTTCCAACACACACTTTTGCTTACGGCATTCTCTCCTTACACGGCGCATTTCTTCACGTGAGCTTGCGTCGCGTTTTTGCCTTTTCGGTAATAATAAAGCGAAATGCATCGAAGGTTTTTTCCTTCCATGTTCAAAATATAACTAAACTTCCTATACCCCACGGATCTCGATGGATACTTTTTTTAAATGTCAGCACAAACTTCAGCTTTCGCTCTATATACGATACTTCATATGGCTCTCATGAAGAGTACAAAATTCCTGGAAGAAAATAAAAAAAATGGAAGGTCCATCTTTTGAAACGTTAAAAAATAGAATCTTTAAAAATAAAGGCATTTATACTTCCGGAAAGTAAGAATCATCGATTGGAGAAACTGCAATTTTTTTTTTATTAGGAAATGTTCATTCTATCTTTACGCAAGATATTTTAAAATTGAGAATACCGTTAATAGTTAAGGCAGTCGTCTGGTATAGAGGGTAAAAAAAATCGATTTTTTCCCCTTTAATCGATGGTTTAACTATTAGAGAACATGTTCCTAAAGCCCTAGAAGTAAAGTCGAAGTATTTTCGAAGATACAGACCCGAGAACAGGTAAGCGTCGAGAAATTGGAATCTTTCATGCACCCTCCTCGTGCCATTCAACCGAATATAGAGAAACATATTCTTCCGATTTATGAAAATCTCTCCAGCGACGACCTTTTATCGAGATGTTTGGGCGGACACACGCAAAACTCCAACGAGAGTTTTAATTCAACAGTATGGCGTATGGCTCCAAAACACTTGAATTCGGGGCCCAAAATCGTACAAATTGCCGCCTATATAGCTGCAGGCATATTTAATGAAGGCTATACAGCAGTCTTGATGATGATGTGGTTGCTGGGATTGAGTATTAGCCAGCAGTGCAAGATGTTCGCCGATCAGAACGACGCGCAACGAATCACGCGGGAAAACCAGCGTCAAAGTAACAGCTCTAAGGAGGCTCGTACTGCTCGTAGACTCGAAAAAATGAATAAAAACGAGTTTTTTGAAGAAACGGAAGGACTACTATACGGACCAGGCATAGCTGATTAGCACTAGATTCCTGTAAGTTACCAATAATCAATATTTTCCCGACCAAAAACTTTAAAGCGCCCTTTCTCGTAATCTCGTTTTCGTACACGGAGAGAATTAAAAAGTAATTTTTGTCGTGAATTTCACGGTAAAAATTACCGTGATATATTTCAATGTGGTGACAAGTGAGAAAAGCATAATAATTCGTATGCGACAAGTTTTTTTTTAACTCACGTTACAGAAAATTTCAAATACGTAGCTAAAATTTTACTATGCAAGAAGGGTAGGGCGCACGATAATTTTTACCGAGAGCACAATACATTTTCCTATAACACTCATTAAATTTTATAATAAATCTTAAAATAACTGTTATAAAGACGATACTTTTTTATAGACATTTTTGAAAGGCATAGAATAATAAAATGCACAGTAAAATTTCGCTGATATTATATATTTTTTAAATTTAAGTTTTGCGTATTTTGTTACACATCAAAATTTACTAGAAAATCTGGTAAAATTTTCTATCTGAAGAAGAAATTTTATTTTATTTTCGTGAAAATCTGTGTTTTACTCAGTAATAATAAGCGAAATTTCAGGGTTGTCATCTGGTTACCGTTACTGCACGGTAATTTTTAACATTTAATTCTCTCCGTGTGATTCTTTCAAATCGGCGGGCGTGATAGCAAAAAAACTATTTGACCTATCGACCCAAACCAAAGTTCATTCTCTAAATTAATAAAAACCATCCTAAATGAACTAAAAACATTCATAAAAAAGTCATTTTATACTATTTTTATTGCACGAAGAAAGGACAAAATTGTAAAAATCATCACTTTTTTGTTCAAGCTCGAAAATTAATATAGTTTCACGGTTTTTTTCTGGGTTTTTTTAGTTCATCGACAATATAAATATATATTCCAATTAAAAATAATTGTGGTTTTTGCGTTCCAGACAAGAATTAAGCACACCATCTTTCCCGCCAGTTCGAGACTCCAGCAGCGAGCCGCTTCTATGGTCAATTTAATACTCCGCCATTTTGCGACAATTAGTTAATACATTTTTTTAATACTCTTCAAATGTGTGTTAAAGTACAATAAAATTTTCAAGAAGGTCCGTTGTTTCTTTCCTTATTAAAAAAAAATCACCAAAAATCACCCTTTTTTTAGGCCTCTACACCAGACGTCTGCCTTAAGGTAGTAGTCTCGCCACAGTCACGTTGAAAAGTTTATTCTCTGCTCAATCGATGAAAGCTTCGAAATATTACAAAATATCCTTATAATGTAGGTTGTACATCTTATCAAGATGTAAAAACCTTTAAAGTAATGACGAAAATGCCTAATATAATGTTTACCGAAGCCTCACTTTTTTTATCAGACTATCCATTCTGGCTACTAATACGTAGATACACTGCGTATACGGATATGCACACACTACTGCAATCTAGGTCTAGTCTGCTCCAGTCGCTTCGTGGCGCTAGCTTCGCTAGACATTGCTTAATTTAAATCGCTATATCTCTGAAACTAAACGGTCAAAATTCATGATTTTCTGAAAATCTCCATGAAAATGTGTAGAAAAGTTTCGAAGTTCTGTAGAAAAACGGAACGGTGAATCCTTTTGAAATTTTGCAGGTAATCATTTAATAGTGTCCTGAATGAGTCCTCAACATTAAAAAAAATCTATAGAAAAATCCCTTGACGAGACTACTACCTTAAGGATCATAAAAATCATTTGACCTAGGGCAAAAATGCCCGTTCTATATGCATATTACAATATCGTTGTATATGAAAATGAAAAAAGTTTCGACCTACGTAACTTTCCACATTTTTCGACCTACGACTTTCCACATTTTTCAGAGCCCTTACAAACCCTTTTGATCAGGCGCTCGACCATGCCATGAACTGACTATACATTTGATGAATTGTCTCATCTATCCGTTATGAATATTATCACCAGCCTGGACGAATACTTGGATGGATGATCGCCAAGTCGCGCGCCGGCTACTAATTGTAGGCGGCGGGGGTGGCAACACTTCGGGGACTTTTTATCGAACCGGAAATAGTGAGTTGACGAATGTCCGGGAAAAGTGACACGAACGGCATCCTGAAATGAAGGAACATGAAAAAAAAAATACATATTTAATAAATTCCATCGCAATAGCCTACCAGCGATAATAATAAAGTTTAAAGCCCTTCGGGGGGGGGGCTTTTGGAGCCCCATATAGAGACACGCAAGTCTCCGCGCGACGAGCCATTATGAGCTTACGTTCATAAAATATGCAGCCTGCATAAAGAGAAGAATAACGTGTAGGCGTAAAAAAAAAGTGCGTATAAACTTGCCGTACATTGCGCAGACGATAAGTGGAGCTATCCAGTTAGTAAAACGTCTCGATACGATCAATGAATACTAGTTGGCGTCTGAACGTCATTAAGCGAATTTCAAGAGGTGTAGCATGTGTTTGTGTTGTAAATACGAACGTCATGTGCCGCGACACGTTTCTCACTTGGGACTCAATATAATGGAGATACAAGTACATACGTAATTCCGCGTTGCAAATGGGCATGAGCCACGCAAAGGTACATTTTCTTTCTTTCCATATAGAACGATACCAAAATAAAACCTTCGGTATGACTAATTTTTTTATTTAATCGACAATTTCTCTCGCGAACGTTCTTGGCGAAAAAAAAAACCCGTTAACCCGCAATTTAAAGAAACACGTAATCGCGCAAACATTTTATTGTAATTGGAGTGCCAGGAGGTTAGCGATTAAGGAGGTTGCTTAGCTATCGCGTAATGTTAAGAAATTGCTGACATTTATTGAGGATATTTGCGAATACACGGAGAGAATTAAAAAGTAATTTTTGTCGTGAATTTCACGATAAACATTACCGTTATATATTTCAATGTGGTGACAAGTGAGAAAAGCATAATAATTCGTATACGACAAGTTTTTTTTTTAACTCACGTTACAGAAAATTTCAAATACGTAGCTAAAATTTTACTATGCAAGAAGGGTAGCGCGCACGATCATTTTTACCGAGAGCACAATACATTTTCCTATAACACTCATTAAATTTTATAATAAATCTTAAAATAACTGTTATAAAGACGATACTTTTTTATAGACATTTTTGAAAGGCATAAAATAATTAAATGCACAGTAAAATTTCGCTGATATTATATATTTTTAAAATTTAAGTTTTGCGTATTTTGTTACACATCAAAATTTACTAGAAAATCTGGTAAAATTTTCTATCTGAAGAAGAAATTTTATTTTGTTTTCGTGAAAATCTGTGTTTTACTCAGTAATAATAAGCGAAGTTTCAGGGTTGTCATCTGGTTACCGTTACTGCACGGTAATTTTTAACATTTAATTCTCTCCGTGTAGCTGTTACAAATTCGTGCAAACTTTCAAGTCATTCGTCCGCATCATTGTTGAGCAATTAATTATTGAAGTTAGGCTCTTATACACGTGCGACATAGCAAAAGTTATACGATAACTCTGATACGATTATTGCAAAATATTAGATGAAGTAAAAAGTTCGGAGCGTTTTTTCGCTTTATTTCGACGATGAAATTAACATAGTTAGGATTATCTGATTTAGATCAAATATGCGCCGTTTTGTTCGATAACTTTTGTCCATTTTGAAGGCAATTTCATAATTCCGCGATTGAAGAAGTCTTCGTCCCTATTGGTAAAAAACTTGACCAGCTCATTTTCACAAGCCTCTCTTGAGGCCAGTTTTGTACCATCAAGAAAATTTTGCAAGTGCTTGAAAAGGTGATAATCGCTTGGTGCCAAGTCTGGACTATACGGCGGGTGCGATAGAACCTCCCATCCAAGCTCTCGGAGCTTCTGGCGCGTCGCTAAAGATGTGTGCGGCCTGGCGTTGTCTTGATGGAACACAACACCCTTTCTATTGGCCAATTCAGACCGCTTCTGGTCGAACGCCTGCTTCAATCTGGTCAGTTGTTGACAGTAGAGGTCCGAATTGAGTGTTTGGCCACTCATCAAAGTTCCAACCAAAAATGGTAAAAAAAAATCCAAGAAAAATTCTAAAAAAATTCTAGCCACTTCAGTGTGAACCCATGCAACTTATTACCCTCTTGACGTTTCCTCTGAAACCGATGACGCCTTTTTTTCTGAAACATGTCTTTTTTAACTAAAAATGTAATACTGGGGCGAAAAAAAACGTACGAGACTTTCTAAAAAATAAAAATGTAGGTTTTGATATCCTTTTTAAATTTTCCATGGAAAAAAAACCGAAGAAAAAATTTTCTACCAACTTTGCAGTTGATTTTCGACGGCCAAAAAATAGCCGAAAAATGGCCACGTTCAAAAGTGCGCACCGAGGCGAAAAAAAATCGTAGAGAATTTTCTAAAAAAGCAAAGTAAAGGTAAACTTGTCCTCTTTGAGCCCTTTTGAGCCCGCTATGTAAATTTTAGTGCGGTAAGAAATTTCGACTGGTGCGTACTTTTTTTTGTCCAGTACTGTATATATGAAACTACATTAGAAGTTAAACTTCCGATATTTCAGAAATCTCCTCACGTACAACACCAAAAGATACTTTTCCCCTGAGACTGTCGGTCAATGTTGCTTCGCAATGAAGGACGAGCAGTAACACGTTTAAAATATCGATTCAAAAATCAATAAAGCCCAACAGGCATCATCCGTCACTGTCATTGATAAAAACCAAACGAACGGTTTACAGAATCTGAAAATTATCGCCAACAAATATTTCTCCGTTTGCACGAAGTGATAAATGGATTCGATAAATTTTAACGACGGAGGAGTGCAGTCTCGTCGATTTTGCCCGTGCGATATGCAATTAAACGTACCTGTCAGAACGACAAATGCAATAACATCGTGGAATCATCGACGATCGTATTCCTGCTTAGAACCTAATAAAAATAAAAATCTTTATACCTAATGGAAATTAAAGGTCGTGTTTTTATCTAATGTAAATTAGAAGTCTTGTCTCTTTCATCGCTATGAGCATCTTAAAAAATAGACTCCCGAAAAATATGATAATCCTGTGCAAGGAATTAGATAGAGTTTCATTTGTAAAATGTTTCATTGGACGATTTACACGATACAAAGTAAGTCTTTTTCTCCGGCGTGTTATTAGCGGATCATTGCTCAAATTATTTCGTGTAGAAGGTATATGAAGGACGTGCGATTGAGGGCAAGTTTCAAATATCGCATTATTTCTCTTGTTGATTTATGGCGAAGGATAAAAAAAGAAGAGCCAGGTATTATCTTATAGACATCGGGAGCTACTATAAAAGATATTACTGTATTTTAAGGGGTGAGCGACGTTGCCGTTGTACATCGATACATATATTTAGACATTTACGTATATATATATATATATATATATATATATATATATAACGTGTAAACGATCTCTATATACATACTCGCAACATGACTATGCATTATGACGATCACAATCTTTCACTCAGTGTGACTATACCCCTCTATTTCGAACAGTGGCACGCGGTAAATTATTGATGAAGTCTCAGAGGGTGCATGTGGCCCGAAGTAATGTCAGGACCCAGTGTAGCCTCTTCCCTTTCATATATCTACATATCGAGACCAGTTGCAATTATCTGAATTCTCGTGAAGAAAGACATTGCGAGCATTTGAATATACGACGATAAAGTCGTATATTCAAATGCAGATTTTGCAGATTTTGCAAATTTGCAGATTTTTCCATGTAACTTTCGTAAATTGAAAAATCTGTAACTTTCGTAAATTGACAAAATCTCATTGGTAACATAGCCAAAATGGAGAGAAGATTCTTTGGGAAGGGATTTCGATAATTGAAGAAACTTTGCGTTGGTAGAAAAAGTCGTGTGGAATTTGTACCTCTTTTTAGCAAGGTGGATAAATGGAAATGGCGCAGTTCAATGGAAATTGGTGGTTTGGTTGTTTGGGTTTGTTCGGATATGGTTGGGTTTGGCTTTGTTCCAGCATTCCAGGAATTGAAGCCAGCATTTGAATATACGACGACAAAGGAAAATTTGCAGATTTTTTCGTGTAACTTTCGTAAATTGACAAAATCTCAGTGGTGATATAACCAAAATGGAGAGAAGATTCTTTGGGAAGGGATTTCGATGATTGAAGAAACTTTGCGTTGGGAGAAAAAGGAGTGTGGAATTTGTATCTCTTTTTAGCAAGGTGGATAAATGGAAATGGCGCAGTTCAATGGAAATTTGTGGTTTGGTTGTTTGGGTTTTTTTCGGGTATGGTTGGGTTTGGCTTTGTTCCAGCATTCCAGGAATTGAAGCCAGCATTTGAATATACGACGACAAAGGAAAATTTGCAGATTATTTCATGTAACTTTCGTAAATTGACAAAATCTCATTGGTGACATAGCCAAAATGGAGAGAAGATTCTTTGGGAAGGGATTTCGATAATTGAAGAAACTTTGCGTTGGTAGAAAAAGGAGTGTGGAATTTGTACCTCTTTTTAGCAAGGTGGATAAATGGAAATGGCGCAGTTCAATGGAAATTGGTGGTTTGGTTGTTTGGGTTTGTTCGGATATGGTTGGGTTTGGCTTTGTTCCAGCATTCCAGGAATTGAAGCCAGCATTTGAATATACGACGTCAAAGGAAAATTTGCAGATTTTTTCATGTAACTTTCGTAAATTGACAAAATCTCATTGGTGATATAACCAAAATGGAGAGAAGATTCTTTGGGAAGGGATTTCGATGATTGAAGAAACTTTGCGTTGGGAGAAAAAGTAGTGTGGAATTTGTATCTCATTTTAGCAAGGTGGATAAATGGAAATGGCGCAGTTCAATGGAAATTGGTGGTTTGGTTGTTTGGGTTTGTTCGGGTATGGTTGGGTTTGGCTTTGTTCCAGCATTCTAGGAATTGAAGCCAGCATTTGAATATACGACAACAAAGGAAAATTTGCAGATTATTTCATGTAACTTTCGTAAATTGACAAAATCTCATTGGTGATATAACCAAAATGGAGAGAAGATTCTTTGGGAAGGGATTTCGATCATTGAAGAAACCTTGCGTTGGGAGAAAAAGGAATGTAGAATTCGTATCTCTTTTTAGCAAGGTGGATAAATGGAAATGGCGCAGTTCAATGGAAATTTCTGGTTTAGTTGTTTGGGTTTGTTCGGGTATGGTTGGGTTTGGCTTTGTTCCAGCATTCCAGGAATTGAAGCCAGCATTTGAATATACGACGACAAAGGAAAATTTGCAGATTTTTCTATGTAACTTTCGTAAATTGACAAAATCTCATTGGTGACATAGCCAAAATGGAGAGAAGGTTCTTTGGGAAGGGATTTCGATAATTGAAGAAACTTTGCGTTGGAAGAAAAAGAAGCATGGAATTTCTATGTCTTTTTAGCAAGGTGGATAAATGGAAATGGCGCAGTTCAATGGAAATTTGTGATTTGGTTGTTTGGGTTTTTTCGGGTATAGTTGGGTTTGGCTTTGTTCCAGCATTCCAGGAATTGAAGCCAGCATTTGAATATACGACGATAAAGGAACATTGGCAGGTTTTTCCATATAACTTTCGTGAATTGACAAAATCTCATTGGTGATATAATCAAAATGGAGAGAAAGTTCTTTGGAAAGGGATTTCGATGATTGAAGAAACTTTGCGTTGGGAGAAAAAGGAGTGTGGAATTTGTATCTCTTTTTAGCAAGGTGGATAAATGGAAATGGCGCAGTTCAATGGAAATTTCTGGTTTAGTTGTTTGGGTTTGTTCGGGTATGGTTGGGTTTGGCTTTGTTCCAGCATTCCAGGAATTGAAGCCAGCATTTGAATATACGACGACAAAGGAAAATTTGCATATTTTTCCATGTAACTTTCGTAAATTGACAAAATCTCATTGGTGACATAGCCAAAATGGAGAGAAGGTTCTTTGGGAAGGGATTTCGATAATTGAAGAAACTTTGCGTTGGGAGAAAAAGAAGCGTGGAATTTCTATGACTTTTTAGAAAGTTGGATAAATGGAAATGGCGCAGTTCAATGGAAATTTCTGGTTTAGTTGTTTGGGTTTGTTCGGGTATGGTTGGGTTTGGCTTTGTTTCAGCGTTCCAGGAATTGAAGCCAGCATTTGAATATACGACGACAAAGGAAAATTTGCAGATTTTTCTATGTAACTTTCGTAAATTGACAAAATCTCATTGGTGACATAGCCAAAATGGAGAGAAGGTTCTTTGGGAAGGGATTTCGATAATTGGAGAAACTTTGCGTTGGGAGAAAAAGGAGCGTGGAATTTCTATGACTTTTTAGAAAATTAGACGAATGGAAATAGCGTAGTTTAATGAAAATGTTCGGGTTTACTTAGGTTCGAGTTTGTTCGGGTTTGATTGGGTTTGGGTTTGTACAGTTTTTGTCGAGGTTTGGGTATGTTTGGGTCATGTGATGAGCTTTGGTTGTGATGTGTTCGAATGCTTCGCAGGGCCCAAGCTAACGCCCGCACTCGCCGAGATTCATCATCCCTCGTTGCCGGAGACCCCGACGCCAGGAGAGCCCAACGATGCCGCGGCGAAGAACGGACACATGCAGAACGGGGGTGTGGACGCACCCTCCGATCAAAACGAGCTCGATCCTGAAACTCTGTTCTTTCGGTAACGACCTTTAACACTTTCTTTCATGCCCATTTTTCACATACGTAATTGCTAAATATTGAAAAAGAAAAAAAAATACTCCGTTCCTCAGAAAGGTAAGAGCGCGTGAGACACGCGACGACACATGACTCGCACATCCCTGTGAATTTATATAAAATCGGACGTATGTGCGGGGCTGTGTGCACGATAAAAATTCCACGTGACACACACGTATGAATGTGGTCTAAAAATAAACCAAGTATATTGTGAACGTCCCCTATCGCTCGAAAGTACATGTATGTACAACGTGACAGAGAACTCATCGTGTGCACGACACGATAAAATCGTATTGCCTTATTCGGGGTCGTGACTATATGGGGGGGGGGGGGGAGCAGAAAAAATTCAAGGATGTATAACGAAACGACGGAATCGTACACGTTCGGTGGGCTGTTTCCACAATTGTCCGAAGCTCATTAAACTTTTAAGAAATACTCCTTCGCCTTTTTTATTTTTAGACCGCACGAGGTTAAAAATAGCACGGTGGTGAAATTAATTGGCTCGTACAGCAAAAGTGCACAACGATTGCGCGCGTTTGTACGTCTTGACATCCTACTTAAGGCCTTAGGCCACTCTAAAATTTACCAAAAATCGATTTTTTTGTTAAAAATGTACTTTAGTACCTATAAAATTATATTCCAAAAGATTATGGGTTTGAAAAATCTTTAAGTACTCGATTTTCGAATTCTAGTGCAACCGCTCTTGATTCTTGTCGTTACTTTCTACTAACTTCAAACGCCTTTATCTCAAAACTACATTTTTCAAGTCGGCCGGACTCACAACTCAAACAAATTTCAACCGATTCACTTGAAATTTTAACTGTATATTTAAAATTACATTTTCTGCGGCACTACGTAGGATTTTTTTATTATATTGCATAGTTTTTTTTTATATCAATTTTCTGACGATTTTCTCATGGCATTTTATACTTTTTGTTTTAGAAATGCGCCATTTTTACCAAAAACAATATATGAAAAAAATCCTACGTACTTCTATAGCTATTCTTATGTATAATCGAAAAAACTTTAGTGTCTCATCATAACTCAAAAATTATAGCAGCTGTTGGTCCGGCCGTTGAACTTCCAGAAATAAAGGCGTCATTGGAAAAATGCTGCACAGTCGCCATTTTGACATGTATCGCTGTGAAAAAATAATTTTGTATAGTCAATTACGTGTATAATATTAGATGAAGTAAAAAGAGCTCAGCGTTTTTTCGCTTTATTTCGACGATGAAATTAACATAGTTAGGATTATCCGTTTTAGATCAAATATGCGCCGTTTTGTTCGATAACTTTTGTCCATTTTGAAGGCAATTTCATAATTCCGCGATTGACGAAGTCCTCGTCCCTAGTGGTAAAATACTTGACCTGCTCATTTTCACAAGCCTCTCTTGAGGCCAGTTTTGTACCATCAAGAAAATTTTGCAAATGCTTGAAAAGGTGATAATCGCTTGGTGCCAGGTCTGGACTATACGGTGGGCGCGATAGAACCTCCCATCCAACCTCTCGGAGCTTCTGGCGCGTCGTTAAAGATGTGTGCGGCCTGGCGTTGTCTTGATGGAACACAACACCCTTCCTATTGGCCAATTCTGGCCGCTTCTGGTCGATCGCTTGCTTCAATCTGGTCAGTTGTTGACAGTAGAGGTCCGAATTGAGTGTTTGGCCTGATGGGAGCAGCTCATAGTGGATGGTTCCCTTCCAATCCCACCAAACACACAGCAAAACCTTCTTGGCCGTTAATCCGGGCTTGGCGATCGTTTGGGCCGGCTCACCGCGATTGGAACACGATCTTTTTCAGCTGTTGTTCTCGTATGTGACCCATTTTTCATCACCAGTCACCATCCGCTTCAAAAATGGGTCGATTTCGTTACGTTTCAGCAAAGAATCGCAGGCATCAATTCGGTCCAAAAGGTTCTTTTGCGACAATTCGTGTGGCACCCATACATCGAGCTTCTTCTTGAGACCAGCCTTATGCAAATGGTTCCAAACGGTTTTCTGGCTAATCTTCAGTTCCTGGGCAATGGAATAAGTGCTCACATACCGGTCCGACTCGACGATTTCCATGATTTTATCGACATTTTCGACGATTGGCCTACCAGAGCGTGCCTCATCTTCGACGTCCATATTACCAGAACGGAATCGTTGGAACCACCGCTTTGCTGTTGCATTCGATACTGTATTGGGTCCATAAACAGCACAAATTTTTTTGGCTGCCTGCTCCGCCTTTTCACGTTGGTCGTAGTGGTACTGAAGATTGTATCGAATTTTCTCTTTTTCGCCTCCATTTTGGAACGCTGTAATACAACTCGCTTCACCAAACACAAAACTGTCAAAGAACTTTTTTTGAAGCGTAATGTCACCTTTAAATCGCCGTATGGTATGACCCGATGCGATGTATACATCGTGAGATATGGCTCACTAAAGACATCTAGCGGAAACCGCTCAGAACTTTTTACTTCACCCAATAAAACCCCTATTTTGTAATTCCGATTTATTTTATGGTTTCGGGGGGAAAAAAACCACAAAATATGCCCTTTTCTGGCCTCTAGAGTGGCCTAAAGCCTTAAGGTAATCCTTTCGCGAAGTACCGTATTTTACGGGCGCCCAAGTCAGAGCCCTTTCGAATCATTTATAAATTGCAGTGGTGCTTGAGGATGTTGGAGCTGTCCAGTTGAGTCAAATGACGGTTTACGAGTTTTTTTTCTTCAATAAACCAAAAAAATGCATACGAGGTGTAGATTTATTCTGTAGATGCTAAGTTTTCATAAAATATATAATCAAAGGGCAAAATGATGTATTTTTATACTTTTATTGCGTGAAAAAGAAAAAACTGTTGTGTTACTACCATCTTGAAGAAGTATAACATTATTAATGATTATTATGAAAGAGTCGTAATCTTTTATTATTACGATTAAAGGATTACAAATATTAAAACGATGAAAAGATAAAAAATATCCGTAATCTTTTGTCAAACCTTCATTGTTCAATATTGAATATTTACGATTTTCAATGGGCAAGATGGGTTTTCTTAGAATTCTAAATGTTTATAAGGGTTTCTAAATGTTTATGTAAATCCGTTGTTAAAAATAGTTTATCTTGATGCGGAATAGCCGAAAAATTGTCTTGCTCATCTAACCATACGTAAAATTACATACATTAAGGGAAGGTTACCGTCGAGAGGCATGAAAAATGAACAAACTTCGGGAATTTTTTTTTATATAAAATAAATACTTTTGGAAATGGGTTTCAACGTATTTTATTCGTCTATCAATGGAGAGTAAACTCCAATTTTATTTATTTAGAAAAAATCCTATATGGCGACTCCAGCTCCCGTCAAATAAAGCCATGCACGGTGTATTGTAGTCTGCGCATGGCGCTCCACAGCCTTGCCAGTTTTCATCTTAAACAAAAACGGGTTAAAAATGATTAAGGAGTTTCGAGACACGTAACGAAATGGTACCATTTGATTTCAATTGATACAGTATATTCTCTGTCATATACTGAATGTACACTCCAAATTTTAAATCGATCGTCTACACCGTTTTCATAAAATTTACAATAGAAGAAACACTTTTTAACATAGAGCATTTAACATTATGACACTGATGACGATTTTGTCATAATGTACTGAGTGATTTGACAGTTTTTCAAAATATAAAAAAAAAATGTTCACAATATTCCGTGCGTGAAACTGCCATTCAGCGATGAGCGTAGGCAGTTAAAATATCTCCTTATGTTAAAAAGGGTTTTTTTTTCATTGTATATTTTATAGGGACGGTGTAGACGATCGATTTAAAATTTGGATGGTGCATTCAGTATATGAGAAAGAATTTACTGTATAAATTTTAATCAAATGGTAACACTTCACCAATTGTCCCGAAACTCCCTAAGGAATTTGGAGACACTTAACGAAATGTTACCATTTGATTCAAATTTATACAGTAAATTCTTTGTCATATACTGAATGTACCCTTCAAATTTTAAATCGATCGTCTACACCGTTTCTATAAAATTGACAATGGAAGAAACACTTTTTAACATAGAGCATTTAACATTATGACACTGATGACGATTTTGTCATAATGTACTGAGTGATTTGACAGTTTTTTTAAACATAAAAAAAATGTTAAATATCAGTTAAAATATCTCCTTATGTTAAAAACGGTTTTTTTTTCATTGTAAATTTTATAGGGACGGTGTAGACGATCGATTAAAAATTTGGAAGGTGCATTCAGTATATCAGAAAGAATTTACTGTATAAATTTCAATCATGGTAACACTTCACCACTTGTCCGGAAACTCCTTAAACTAGACTAAATTTGGGGGGGGGGGGGGGGGGGAGGGTCTTATCATTTTTTGTTTTCTGAAAAACCCTGGATAACAAAATGGCAGACGTTTGAAAAAAAAAACATTTTTTGTGCTTCAACGTACGAAAAAAATATTTCTAAATCAACTTTTGACAAAAATCGCTTCCTGATGTCCCCGCAAATTGAATTTCCTTTTAATTGCGCAGAGATTCATGTGAATCGGTTCATCCATTGAAGCTATAGAGCGCCCCGCGCGCTGAAAAATGTACACGGAGAGAATTAAAAAGTATTTTTGTCGTGAATTTCACTGTAAAAATTACCGTGATATATTTCAATCTGGTGACAAGTGAGAAAAGCATAATAATTCGTATGCGACAAGTTTTTTTTCACTCACGTTACAGAAAATTTCAAATACGTAGCTAAAATTTTACTATACAAGAAGGGTAGCGCGCACGATAATTTTTACCGAGAGCACAATAATACATTTTCCTATAACACTCATTAAATTTTATAATAAATCTTAAAATAACTGTTATAAAGACGATACTTTTTTATAGACATTTTTGAAAGGCATAAAATAATAAAATGCACAGTAAAATTTCGCTGATATTATATATTTTTTAAATTTAAGTTTTGCGTATTTTGTTACGCATCAAAATTTACTAGAGAATCTGGTAAAATTTTCTATCTGAAGAAGAAATTTTATTTTATTTTCGTGAAAATCTGTTTTACTCAGTAATAATAAGCGAAGTTTCAGGGTTGTCATCTGGTTACCGTTACTGCACGGTAATTTTTAACATTTAATTCTCTCCGTGTATTGTCCAGAAAAAGACATTCAAAATTTAACGTTTAGGCTGTAAATTCTAAAATACTTTGAATATGAAAATATCCTTCTACCCACGTGTTCTAAACACTTTAAAGATGCAAATTATGAAAAAAATAATGTTTTAAATTAAAATAAAAAATTATGTAAAAAAAATAAAAATTTAATTTCATCGTTATGAAATTTAAAAAATTCACGATTTTTTAACTCTGGCGTTTTGTGGTAATTTTTTTTTATTCATAGACTCAGTATAGTCAGGACAATAGCATATTATATTGCACCTTTACTTTTCAAAATCAACTTTATTGATAAACAACTGGTATTTTTAAATTATTTATGCGGTAACACATTCATAAACTTCGAAACATTAAAAAAACTAGAAAAAACAAGTTATAAGATAGGCAACAGACTTTTGTCTACCTAGGCAATCTAAATAACAAAAAGAGATCAAATTGTTCATTAAGAATATTTCTTAACCTATAATTCTGCAACATTAATATCAAATGGGAATTCAACATAATCATTTTTATCGATAGGTTTCGGCAAGAATGATATCGATTTCAGATATATCTCCTTTAATTCTCTTGAATCTTGTTTTACTTCCAGCTGATTCGAAACTTTCCACGAGAAAAGAGCCTAGTTCCAGTATTTGGTAAACGTACTTGTACGTTTTTTTTTTGCCACGACTGAGAATACTACGAATACTCCGAGACCAGCAATAAAGATAATACGTGGGGTGAAATTGATCAATGATCAATGTTACCCGGTCTAAGCGATCAAGGACACCCCAACGAAACAACTGCCGCTCATAAAATATGTTTTTGAGGATATGCCACACAACAAAGCATAATGGTGTAGTTTGATAAACATCTGGCAAGTTGATTGTTGCCAAAAACATGTAATTGCAACACTCAACTTGTTATTTTTGCTGTTATCCGAGCATAAAGAATAGTTTAAATACATTACTTACGTTTTTTTATATTTTTACGGTCACTTATATCCGTTCGTTCGTGTTGGCGTCTGAGTGATGGCATAAAGAAACATTAAGGCTTGCCAACCGTAAAAAAAAAACTTTCGGTCGTCTTCAGGAACTTCGTAATTTGAATTTAAAAACAGAACGAAGTTTTTATCAAAGTAACCCGAATCCACGGTTCCGGCTTATGGAATGTTTATCCCACGAGTTCTCTTGCATGTATTTTTACAATTTTAGGCAAAAATCAGATAAGCCGTCTTCTCACTTTAGACGCTAAAAAAAGGCTATTTTCATGAATTTTTTTGATAGGTTTATATTATAGATATTGATATAAAAGTTGTTACACTTAATAAATACACTTTCGAAATACAGAAAAAAAATTATTTATTTAAGTCACTATTTATAGACGAAAATGGTAGTTAAAAAAATATCCTAAAAAAATTGTAGGTCTGCGCTGTTCATGAAATCTCGCAGATGGATAATCTGAAACAAAAAAATCAAACAGTTTTAGATTCAGTATGTTAATGGCTATAGTGCATATCATACGATTTTTTATATATCCAAAAATAACAAAATGGCGGACATTTTTCGAAAACAAAAAACAAAAAAATGCGTTTTTTCGCCGTTTTTGGCAACAAAAAAAATAGTAAATATCAAAATTTAAAAAAATCCTTGATAACCGCTATAGCTATAGTTGTAAAGAATATGTGGTTAAAATTTCATAAGAATCGGTATAGTAGTTTCGAAGATTTTATCAACAAGCCGTCGAAAAAATGTTGTTTCGAGAAAAACGCGTTTAAAGTTTTTTTTAAATGAAAAATCGTAAAAAAATCTTACCTGTGCTTAATCAGCGATGCCTGTACCATAAAATATGCCTTCTACTTCTTCATAGTGTTTATTTTCATCTAAAATAGCGTTTCTGCGTTTTGTTCTGGCTTCTTTTGAGTCACCGGAGCTGCGGCGGTTCGATACGCGTATACGCTCACTATCGCTCGCACTCCTTGAAATTTTCGCTTTTTGGCTCTCGAACCTGGACGTCTCCATGAAGAATTTTGTTGCGAGGACTTTTTATCCATTGTTAACAATCACGAGCGCAGAGATGTTGCCGTTTCGAAGTTTCAAACTCGACTGATTTTGAAAGAGCAGTATAGCGTCCTTTTCAGTTACTTTTCCCTCGAAAAATGCACGTGTAAAGATTCAATTCGAAGAATAAAGGACCATAAATGAATAGACTTAAGGCAGAACACCACTGTGACCCCCTGTGTTTTGCCATTTTTCAAGAATTTTTTTTTGTGGGAAAAAAAAGAGATATTCGAAAATTTTTTTTTGTTTTGTTCGTTGTTTATTGAAGATACATAAAAAAAAAAATTTCAAATTTTTCACGCCCCATGGTATCGCTGGGAAAGCTCCCGCGTCAGGTACTGTTGCCTCTGCAGTGGTTCGCGGCACGCAGCAGAACTCTCTTCAAAGTCGATCTGAAAAAAAATACCGAGTGTTTTCGTTAATAATACGATATTTTGAAGAGAAGTACATAGGGATTTGAAAAAATATTGATTTTAAAAAAATAGGCACGCTTTTGAAATTAAAGGACGATTTTCGAGCAAAATTTCTCGTCGAAAATAGGCTATAACTTTTTTTATTATTGAGATATCGAAAAAATCCTATGTACTCTTCTTTAGATAATCTAGTTTTATTGATGCAGTCCAAATTTGAAGTCGATCGGATAAAAATTGCTCGAGTTCTGCTGCGTGCCGCACTCAAAAAAGTGGTTTTGAGAAAAACGCGTTCAAAGTTTTAGGTTTGTTAATTTATGAGATAAATTGGAAAAAAAAATTTTTACCTTTAATCAGCGATGCCGGCACCATATAGCTGGCCTTCAAGAAGCAAATGATTGTCCCTAGCATCTTTTCTCGAACTTGTAGAGGCTCTTCTTGCCTCTTTTGCAGCGTCTGTGAGCGAGCGCCGCTCCAGCTCGATCCGCGCTGCGTCGGTTTCAACGCAAAAATTGAAACAATTTGGGCCGGTAGTTATCCCCAACGTCTCCAAAACTTTCATGAGGCTTCTCAGGCCATCATTGAATAATAATACCGCGATATCAGCTGCAATATCGACGATTTTTTTGCTCCCGGACTGACACTTGGGGGCTATTGCCCAAACTGATTTGTTGTAGCTTTCGTTGTTGTTTTGCGTGAAGCCGCCCAAACAACGCTGCAGCAAATCGTCTCTGCTCAAATTTTCGAAGACTGGCGTAATTGCCTCCAATACTTCCTCAGGAAGAGGCGGCTTATGGCGATATTCAGAAATATTACCGCTTGCGACCGTTCGCTGCCACGAACACCACGACTCGGCTCCCTCTGGGCAATCGTCATGTTGTGGCTCACTATCTGTGGATATTTTATGTTTGATAGTTGCCCAAATTGCCTTCCTCATTTTTTCAACATCATCGCTGTTCCTCCGAATAGCCAAGCCGTAATATGTGCTCAACTCGTCAATCAATTTTCCGGTGAGCTTTCCTCTGCCAGACAATCCTTTTTGTTTTTTCACGATTTCGCGGAGGCGCGTCCCCATACGTTTTTGGACATGATCGATGCACTCTTTTTTTTTTATCTCGGAACCGTCGTATGGATCGCTATTCGATATGCCCGACCCTGAGGCGCGCAGCTGCGCGGGACCCCGAGCGTCACGGAGCGCTGCACCGCTCCACAAAATATTCAATATCTCCGAAAATAATTATTTTTTCGACCTGGGTCCAACGGCATCTTAATCTTAAATGTATTTTAGATTTTTCTAGATGGTTTTCAAAAAATCGATTTTTTGAAGCCGTCACAGTGGTGTTGTCCCTTAAACAGGGGTACTAGATTCATAAAAGGTAGTAACTGCTCAAGTGTATAAAGCCAGGTACGCGGGACCCCTCCGAGCGGAGCAGATGAACGTGCTCAGGTAGTAAAGTAAAGGCCACACAAAAATACAGTTAGACTCCTCCGATCTTCATAAAATTTTAGTATGATACTTTTGGATATTATGGATATATTCGGAAAATGTTGTAAAAAAATCGATTTTTTGAAAGATGTAAAGTGAGAAGACGCCTTAATTGTTAAATATTCGGGTTCGCGAAAGGAATACCTTAAGAAAATGAACTTCCAATGTAGTTGCGCCTCTTCTTTTGTAAGTTTGTACACTCATCTTGCTACGGACTGTCATCTCATTGCAGTGACGGAAGACGAAGGATCGACATGGTCCTCGTTTATCAGGAAGAAAACGAGGGTGTTATGACGGAAGTCGAGGCCAGAAGAAGACAACACAGAAAAGTGTTTCAGGAGAACCTTCTAAAGGAAGGCCTTCAGCTCGAACTCGAACCGAAGGACAATTCTTTCGACGGTAAAACGTCTTTTCTGAAGCTTCACATACCGTGGAAGGTGAAAATTCGATATGCCGAGCTCATGAATTTGAAATTGTACACGAAAAGATTCATCACGATATCCGTCAAAGCGTGGGTAAGTAGAATCATCGAGTGAACGTTTGCAACGAGACAAGCACTTGTTTTAGAATTGTAGGATTATCGAGTCAAATTAAAACCGCACGATTGAACGAGGTAGCGTGCAAATAGCGAGGGAAACTACGAACACTTTAGAATTTTTGTCGCAAGCAAGGATTCGCTTCGGGTTACAATTTTTTTTTCATTCGTTATGCAAGCTTTTAATAGTTCGCGTTTTAAATTATGCGCAGCATTGGCCAAACATTTAAAGCACACCCAATGTAATTCTTCGACTTCGAAATATTTCAATACTGAAAAAGTGTGCATAAATATTTGGATACTAGAGAAAGAACGAAAAGAATACATTAAGACCGGAAAAAGTATATAAAAATATTAAGATATTTTAATAAATATTAAGATATTTTAATAAATATTAAGATATTTTAATAAAAATATTAAGATCAGAACTATAAAAATATTTTAATACGAAAAGCAGCGAGTAAAAATATGGCGGCAGTGAAGATATTCTTCGCTTGCGGAAGTCCTAAGTCCTGGACAGGTGATCTGAAGCAAAAAAAAATCATACATATTTTTACGTTGTACAATATTGTGTATAAGTCGAACTAGAATCAAGAAGAAAAATTGAGAAATAAAAAAAATAGTGAGCGATCGAAGGGGAAGTTTTTTTCTCTTCGTCGACCTATAACTGCGAATTTTATTTATATCGATTTGAACTTTGCTGAGAGTCTTCTTAAGCATTGGCTCTTTTCGATACAGTACAATCAATTTTTTTTTTTTTTTTTTGGCGCAATAAAGTAGAAACCTCCCTTAAAACTAGCAAAGTGAGTATACCAAAAAAAAAAAAACTAGAGAATACTTTTATACTAGAAAAGTGTATAAATATTGGGTGAAGTAAAAAGTTCTGAGCTTTTTCCGCTAGATGTCTTTAGTGAGCCATATCTCACGATGTATACATCGCATCTGGTCATACTATACGGCGATTTAAGGGTGACATTACGCTTCAAAAAAAGTTCTTTGACAGTTTTGGGTTTGGTGAAGCCAGTTGTGTGTTACAGCGTTCCAAAATGGAGGTAAAAAAAGAGAAAATTCGATACATTCTTCAGTACCACTACGACCAAGGTGAAAAGGCGGAGCAAGCAGCAAAAAAAAATTGTGCTGTTTATGGACCCAATACAGTATCGAATGCAACAGCAAAGCGGTGGTTCCAACGATTCCGTTCTGGTAATATGGACGTCGAAGATGAGGCACGCTCTGGTAGGCCAATCGTCGAAAATGTCGATAAAATCATGGAAATTGTCGAGTCGGACCGGCATGTGAGCACTTATTCTATTGCGCAGGAACTGAAGATTAGCCAGAAAACCGTTTGAAACCATTTGGTTATGCTTCTTCCTGAGACCAGCCTTATGGCTGGTCTCAGGAAGAAGCTCGATGTATGGGTGCCACACGAATTGACGCAAAAGAACCTTTTGGACCGAATTGACGCCTGCGATTCTTTGCTGAAACGTAACGAAATCGACCCATTTTTGAATCGGATGGTGACTGGCGATGAAAAATGGTTCACATACGAGAAAAACAGCCGAAAAAGATCGTGGTTCAATCGCGGTGAGCCGGCCCACACGATCGCCAAGCCCGGATTAACGGTCAAGAAGGTTTTACTGTGTGTTTGGTGGGATTGGAAGGGAAGCATCCACTATGAGCTGCTCCCATCGGGCCAAACACTCAATTCGAACCTCTACTGTCAACAACTGACCAGATTGAAGCAGGCGATCGACCAGAAGCGGCCAGAATTGGCCAATAGGAAGGGTGTTGTGTTCCATCAAGACAACGCTAGGCCGCATACATCTTTAACGCCGCGCCAAAATCTCCGAGAGGTTGGATGGGAGGTTCTATCGCACCCGCTGTATAGTCCAAACCTGGCACCAAGCGATTATCACCTTTTCAAGCATTTGCAAAATTTTCTTGATGTTACAAAACTGGCCTTAAGAGAGGCTTGTGAAAATGAGCTGGTCAAGTTTTTTACCAATAGGAACGAGGACTTCTTCAATCGCGGAATTATGAAATTGCCTTCAAAATGGACAAAAGTTATCGAACAAAACAGCGCATATTTGATCTAAATCGAATAATCCTAACTATGTTAATTCTATCGTCGAAATAAAGCGAAAAAACGCTCAGAACTTTTTACTTCATCTAATATTTAAATACTAGTATAAGAGCTCGGAAAATACTGCAGTACTAAAAAAAAAGCGAGTATAAAAATTATAGCCGCAATCATCAAAGGAACGAATGGACCTTTTCCTCGCCGATTACATCAATAATTTTATAACAAAAAAAATCGAATGCCCAATACTTTGTCAAAAGCTTTTCATGTTGGTCCGAAGCCTTTCATATTCGTTGAATGGAAAGAAAAAAAAATCGAAGTTTGATTTTTCTCCACCTTTCACCGAATCGACATCCGGAATTAATTCATTTCTCATCAGCCATATATTTCGACGAAGTTCTATGTTCCTTAAATATTGTTGTTTTTTTTTGTATGTTTGTTCAAGGGCGACGAAGGCGGGAAGGAAAAGAAAAATATGTGGGAAAAGTGGCTGAGTTGGTTGAATTGGATAAGAAGGATACAATCGTGGAACACCGATTTGCATCCCGAGGAGCCAAGCTTTTATAACTGCACCGATTCCGGTGATCGAGAAGAGAGGTATCGTAAGAAAACATTCTGAGAAATAAATAATAAGAAATACAATGTGCACGTGGCAGCAACACGTGGGCGTTGTTTCCCCCACGCGAACACTTTTCCTCAAATTTTCCACCTCCACTTCCGAAATCACGATCCTTGGTAATCATACCGCGCGAAATAATGGGTATCCCAAAAATCACGCAAGATTTTAATTTTGCGCCATTTGTGCGGTAGTGTTGCCAACAAAAAAAAATGACAGCGTGGTCGCTGACATTTCAGGATTATTAAAAATGGAGCGCTACACGGAATAACAACGCGTTTTCATTGTTGAGCAATATTTTAATGATAATGAAGGTTTGGCAGCTGCAGTTCGCAATGTTTGTACAAAATATAGTCGGAATAGTGATTTAAAAGGTTACGTGGGTTTCGAAGCCAAAAAAAAGCATATTTTCTGTGTTTTTTTATATATAATATATGAAGTATTTTGTTCAAAATATTAAGCACATAAAAGACCAACAATTCAACAAAATTTTTTAAAAAATTGGGAAATTCCGGCGGTGGAACCTGGTTTCCGGAGACCCCTAAAAAAAATGTCCTCGTGGTGGTCAGGATGACTCATGATAGCTTTATCTGAAATTTAAAAAACCATTTTTTTTCTATTAGTAGATAAGTATAGCTCGTGATTGAACGAAGGATTTAAAAAAAATTGAAATTTGAATTTTTGGCAGAGTTGTATGCTAAATAATTCAATTTTTGGTACAATTTACACTACGCATAGCCTTGTAAAATTAGTTGTAATCGAAAAAAAATCTTCGTTCAATCACTAGTCAATGCTATTTTGAAGAAGTGTGCAAAATTTCAATAGGATCGGTACATTAGTTTTTGAAAAATCGTGTCCACCGCCTTCAAAAATAGTGTTTTGAGAAAAATACGTATACCTGTGTCGCTCTCGGCCGGTCCTTCCCAACGGGGGGAATTCCCAAAGGCTCTCTCTCTCTCCTAGACATTTACTCCGATTGACTTAAAACTTTAGGAGAATATTCTAGACATATTGTACTATTAGATAATAAAATATTGAGGTTATGTCCGATCTCTGTATTCGTCAAATGCCGCTCGGAGTCGATGAAAGCCTTGATTTTATCGACATCAGTACTGACTGGCCAACCAGAGCGAGGAGCATCTTGGCGATTAAAATCTCCAAATCGCAAACCACTTTCGACACGGACTTTCGCTTAAGGCATTCTCTCCGTACACGACGCATATCTTTTTTGCGAGCTTGCGACGCGTTTTTGCCTTATCGGAAATAAAAAAAAACGAAATGTATCGAAAATGAACATTTTTTCCTTCCGTGTTCAAGATATGATTAAACTTTCTACACGTTACGGATCTCGATGGATACTTTTTTAGAATATCGGCACAAGTTTCAGCTTTCACTTCATATGGTTGACGCATGTACGAGCGGAGAAACTGCAAAATACATGTATCAGAATTCCGCTACAGAATTATGCATAGACCCAATATTAAAAGTGTAGTAGAACCTCGATTATCCGAACTAATTGGGTCATTAAATGATTTTTTTTTTTTCATTGTAAATATCGTGTGCGATTTTTGAAGCAAAGTATTTTTCTTTTTTTTTCAACAACTAACAATGTTATAGCGCTTTGAAATTGTTGTTCTGTTCGGCTCGGCAAAAACGCGCCGAGAGCATCCGGAGTTATCTGAGCGCTCTGTGACGTCACTATTAGAAAATAAAATTTAAAAAAATGGATTTTTTGCAATTTTCAAATCCCTGTAACCCCTTAAGTTCGTCGACTGTGAAGAGATTGATCAAAGAATTCAGGGAGACTGGATCAATTAGTGATCTTAGAAACTCTGGCCGTCTTTCAACAAGTCGTTCAACACAAAACATCGAAGCAGTTTGTGAGAGTGTTGCTGAGAGTCCAGGAACATCAATTCGGCACCGTGGTCAAGAATTCGACATTTCGAGAAGCTCTCTACAGCGTATTCTCACGAAAGATTTGCATCTTCGTGCTTACAAAGTTCAATTGGCTCAAGAACTGAAGCCTACTGACCACGCGCAGCGAAGAGTGGATGCTGATCTTTCGAACAAAATCATCTTCAGCGATGAGGCTCATTTTCATCTTGATGGCTTCGTTAACCGACAAAATTGTCGCATTTGGGATTCAGAAAATCCACGAGTGATTGTTGAGAAACAAATGCATATGCTATTCCATACATAACCCTATACTGTATCCTTTATGAATCGATAAACATTAACAATTTTTAATTAAAAACCTGTGTTTTCTATCAAAATTACTTCTTGCGTGAATTTTGGGACACCCTTCATAAAGACCAAAACTTCGATCTGTACTTATCAAATTCACTCCAAGGATACTGTGTTTTTCCGAACGAAGCTTTAGACCAACATGAGCTATTTTGTTGTATTAGATAAGACCGTCTTTCGTACAATAAAATAAAAAAATACGAAGAAATTCAAAAAAAAAATTGAGCGCGAATAAAAATTGTCAAAAAACGAAATATGGAGAATTTCATTTTTTACATTTTTCTATGTTGTTCAATTTTGTAAATAATTTATATTTTTTCTCATTATTGTACGAAGCATTCTGAACACCGGGGACTCATTTTCATTGAATGGAAAAAAAAAAGTCAAGCGCAACGATTACTTCTATGTCGAGGGAAAGTATCAATATTTCAAATGATTCAAACTAGATCACCAGTCTGCGAGGCGTGCATATAATCGAGAGCGGGAGTAAGAGTCAAATGTACCAACATACTCGAACGGTCATCAATCAAACAGCCAATCGATACACCGTTAACTCCTCGCGACAATAACAAAAAGAGCTGTAATACAGCGCGCGCTTGGCTGTTCGATCGCGGCCTGAAAGTCTCGAGGGGCACGGTCATATAAAGAGAGTGCAAGCCTCTATACAAAGTACTTATGATAGCTTGGGAACGTGGCCACACCGTGGATCAGCATATTGAGACATACATGGCTCTACGGTACCTATCGAACCCTCGATACATACCGCAACTATATGTGCGAGCAGCCTTTTCATTGCTCCCGTCTATTCATATCGTCTCGGTGTGTTTGGTTACTTCGGTACTTTCCAACCGTACATAAATATTACACGAGACAATGCGGCTAAAGTTGGCCTATCCTCAAAAGACGCGAGCATAACTTTGCATTTTAATCGTACATTGGATTGTTCCTCGCAGCGACAAATATAAATGCACACGTATACACGTTTTAATTAGAGTTGCGAAGTTGTTTCCTCCCTTTTTACATACACCCACCTTGTTTTCGTCGAATCATCGCGCAACAACTATCAAACTTGTCATCAACGATGACAATGAATTTTGTATGAATCGAACTTTCCGACAAACCTCGGAGACTTTCGATCCCCTCAGCAATCCCAATACCCAATTTGCTGTCAGGCACTGGAAAGTCGGAAAATACTTCAACGGAAATTCGTAGAATGATAAATGAAAAAAAAAAAAAAACCAAGCGGCGCGAGGCATAATCAACAATACCTTGTATTGTAATACATATATTAGATGAAGTAAAAAGTTCTGAGCGTTTTTTCGCTTTATTTTGACGATGAAATTAACATAATTAGGATTATTCGATTTAGATCAAATATGCGCCGTTTTGTCCATTGTGAAGGCCATTGTGAATTTTGTCCATTGTGAAGGCAATTTCATAATTCCGCGATTGAAGAAGTCCTCGTCCCTATTGGTAAAAAAAGTTGACCAGCTCATTTTCACAAGCCTCTCTTAAGGCCAGTTTTGTAACATCAAGAAAATTTTGCAAATGCTTGGAAAGGTGATAATCGCTTGGTGCCAGATCTGGACTATACCGCGGGTGCGATAGAACCTCCCATCCAAGCTCTCGGAGCTTCTGGCGCGTCGTTAAAGACGTGTGTGGCCTGGCGTTGTCTTGATGGAACACAACACCCTTCCTATTGGCCAATTCTGGCCGCTTCTGGTCGATCGCCTGCTTCAATCTGGTCAGTTGTTGACAGTAGAGGTCCGAATTGAGTGTTTGGCCCGATGGGAGCAGCTCATAGTGGATAGTGGATGATTCCCTTCCAATCCCACCAAACGCACAGCAAAGCCTTCTTGGCCGTTAATCCGGGCTTGGCGATCGTTTGGGCCGGCTCACCGCGATTGGGCCACGATCTTTTTCGGCTGTTGTTCTCGTATGTGACCCATTTTTCATCGGCAGTCACCATCCGTTTCAAAAATGGGTCGATTTCGTCACGTTTCAGCAAAGAATCGCAGGCATCAATTCGGTCCAAAAGGTTCTTTTGCGTCAATTCGTGTGGCACCCATACATCGAGCTTCTTCTTGAGACCAGACTTATGCAAATGGTTCCAAACGGTTTTCTGGCTAATCTTCAGTTCTTGGGCAATGGAATAAGTGCTCACATGCCGGTCCGACTCGACAATTTCCATGATTTTATCGACATTTTCGATAATTGACCTACCAGAGATCTTTGTCCCAATCTTACCCCATGAATTAGGGTAAATTTGGGACAGTACTGTTTTTGTTTAGAAACAGTAGGGAAAAATCAATTTGTCCGAATGTTACACGGAAGTATTTTAATTGAGACTTAAGAGACAGTTTTTAAAACATTTACCAAAGGATTTATTTCAAATTTGTATTGAAATTTTACAAATTACGATAATAGTTTTAAAATATTATGATTTGAAGTAATAAAATTGGCTTGGAAGGATAGACAAATTAGTATAGGAAAATAAGAAACTTTTTAACATAAATTAATTACTCAAGTGAATTTAAACCGTGTTCGTAAACAGTATTAGTTCTTGATCTTTGAAAATTTCCCGTCGGCTAATTCGAGTAGGCTGGTTGATTTTCTGGACGATTTCATCCTTCGAATAAAAACATTCGTCAGGCTTAGCTGGTAATTTCCACTTTAGGGCAGACTTTTTCATTGCAGAGATAAGTACTTCTTCGTCCTTTTTTATCTCAATGATCCGTCCCTGGTAAAGCTTGCATTCGTGTCTCACCAGAACATAGTTGCCCACCATAAGGTTCTGGTAGAAACTTGAAGATTGTGGGGGTGGCGTTGTTCTTCCAAATCACTTTGAGACTATCCCAATGTTACCCCACTCAGTGCTAAAAATTTGCAATTTTCAAGTTATAAAATTAAATAACCAAATTAAAGGTATAAATAACACTTCAAATAGATGTCAAATAATGTACTTCTAAATACACATGCCTGCCGGTAGTGAAATATTTCCAGTTTTTCGAAGGCGAATGAAAGTTTTAACGTGAACTAAAAACGCTACAACGAACGGTGAAAAACAAAATGGACTGGAGTCGGACGTCAGTACAACTACAGCTTCAAAGATTTGCCGCGAGATAGTACCGATACCAGCGTGTGCAGTAGTGGTAATTGCGCTCCAATTCCTAAGGCATGGTGTTGGTGGAAAATTCAAAAGTCACATATTACGCGATGTCCCAAAGTTATAACCCCAGTCCCAAAGTTACCCCGGTTTACGGCACGAAAGATGAAAGCTCGCGAAGTATAAAAACTGAACGTAAAAGTTGGCAGGAAAGTGCAGTCGTATTCGAAATCGAATTGTCAAGCGGCAGAATGTACCAAGTCCAAAAAAACTTTCAATTGTTTCAAAGATATGTCATCAATGAATCGACAGGCTGGAGCATCACAAAAGTATATTGGCGATTCGAAAAAACATTCCGACGAAACCCGTGAAAAGAAAAAAAAAAAAAGAAACGAAAGCTTACATTCCCGACCGAATGATGACATTTGAGAAGCTTGGAATGAAAAAATAATAGAGGTTAACGGGAATGAAGACAGACGGATGAATAATAATCGAGTTTGTCAAGAATACAATGTCGCTTCTCTAAGAAATCGAGGTTGCGAAGTATCGACCATTTGACCACTCTGACCTAAACCCTTTCAGAACCACGTAGTAGAAAGGTAGTTTGAAAATATCCAGCGTAGTCTATTTACCGCAAGGATGGTTATCCACTTTGAATATGTATATGCTACTGAACAATATTTCTGATCGATTGCAATAGGCAAGACTGTCACACGAGTAGTACTAGTCAACGTTTATTCCGCCACCGATAATTATGACGTCCAGCCACGAATGGCCGTCACAATCGTGCCGTGACTTGTATCGATACACTCTGTCATTTGTTACGAACTAAAGATAATATGTCAAAACTTATTTATACTTGTCCTTGCAGATTCGTCGTTAAGGATCGTGAGACGGCATACACACCGGCTCAAAGATCACTTATAGTAATGCAGATATTGATGAGAACGAGATACGATGAAGTATCGGAAAAAGCTGGCATAAGAAGATTAATAGCTGACGGCAGTTACCTCGATTGTTTTCCACTGCACGAAGGTCCATATGATAGACCTGGCTCGGACGGTGTACCCCTCGACAGACATTTGCTCTACCTCATTTGGGCGAGACCTTCGCAATGGTAAGACGGTTCATCCGCAACGATCGGCGATCCATTTTGGCACCAATGTCAAGCAGCTACTTTTTTTTTGTCGATTTTCCTCGTTCTACTTAAGGCCTTATGTACGCGATTTCCTTGATTTTTGTAGATACATTGGCAAAAACAATGGAAAAAAGTAACGCATATATTGCCATTTCTTTTTTCAAACAATATTTATGTAATCTTTTAACTGTATAAGAAAATGATACACGCAAGAAATCCATTTTTCTATACAAACTTTTACAGCCCACTTCACCCCCTTAAGAGTTGATTTTCGAAAAGTACTTCCTTAGTGCACCTCCGCACCTTCTAATAAACATATCTATCAAATTTCATGTTTCTATCTTCAATGGCTGTGCGTTCTCATTTAATGCTTTTAGGGGTCGATTTTCGAAAAATTCTCTCTCATTGCACCTCTACGCCCTTTAAGGAACACATCTTCCGAATTTCATTGAGATATAACAAGGGAATTCAATTTTTCCCATACAAACTTCAACAGCCCGATGAACCCCTAATTAAGGAGTTGTTTTATTGGGAAGTTGAATAAGTTCTTGCTGTTTTTTCGTGAAAATTAATACTTGATTGTGAAAAATTAGTAAAAAAAAAACATGTCACTGAAAGTATTGTCCATCGCTAGCCATTATCCTTTCCCATCTTTCTGGCAGCATTTTAATTCCACGTCGGAAAAAAGACAAGTCTTTGGACGCTATCCAAGAGTCGACCCATTTTTGGGATCCTTATAAGAACGGAAGTGCAACAGGGAACTGAAGGTTTTATTATTCAAACTGTTCTGTAGCGCCCGGAACAAGTGATAGCCTGAAGGTGCAAGATCCGAACTATAACGTGGGTGCAAAAAAACATCCCACCAAAGCCGCAATAACTTTTGCCGGGTCATCAGAGGAACGTGTGTTCTAGAGTTGTCCTGGTGGAACACTACGCCCTTTGTGTTTGCCAAATCGGGCCGCTTCTGATCGATTGCTCGCTTTAATTTGGCCAGTTGTGAGCAGTACTTGATCGAATCAATCTTATTGTTGGCTGGAAGCAGCTCATAATAGACGATTCCTTTCTAACCCCACCTGATACAGAGCATGACCTTCTTCGGGTGTAATCCAGCCTTGGCGACCGTCTGAACAGTCTCACCGAACCGAAAATTTGAAAGCCAGGATCAAACTGCTGGAAGACGCTGCTGGAATACGCTCTTCCATACAATGGTTCTCGTATATACATACAACGTATATGCGATCTGATGTATGAAGTTACATATAGACGATAATGTATTTTGAAAATATCTCGAAGCGCTAGGAAACAGCTTTACTAAAGAAAAAAGGGGGATACCTTAGGGCGATACCATAACTCAGAATGTTTTATTCATCATTTGTTGCCTTTTTTATTTTTTATTTCAGGCACGGCAGCCGGATCAGGGCCCTAAACGGCAGCCGGATTTGGGTCGGATGCCAAAAAGCGTTATATGCCTGATAAAGCCCTGATCCGGCCGCCTGTTCAGTGCCGTAGTACGGGATACGGATGCCGGATCCGGCCCTAGTCAGTCCCGTAGCAAAGTTTCTAGTCGGCGTATTTTGAAAATATCTCGAAGAGCTAGGAAACAGCTTTATTAGAGAAAAAAGGGGGGATACCTTAGGGCGATACCATAACTCAGAAAAAAAGACCATCATTGCGTTCGAATAATCGAGGTTCGGATAATCCAGGTTTTACTGTATATGTAATTCGAGGTTGTTCGCTCTTCGGGCAGCCTGCGTTACAGACAAACAAACAGACACAGTCTGAGCTTTTCTTAATTTTATATGTTCGCCTTCAAACATATATTAAAAAACGCAAGCCTAACGGAACATCGCTGAAAATACCTGTTCTTTTTTTCCGTATGCGATATGTAAAACCGCTCCCCACCACAACACGTTTCGATTATCCAAACTTTCGATAATACGAACTATACCCGGTCTGGATCGGTTCTGATAATCAAGGTTTTGCTATATCATAATAAATGAAATAGAATGAGAAATGAGAAACGACCGGTCGGAATGAACAATATGATCTGTATTTAATTGCTGCTGATGTTTAATTAATTCGACAAGGTACAAGCGGCAACCTCTGTGGCTGATCAGACGTTACTTCGGCGAGAAGGTTGCGCTCTACTTCGCCTGGTTGGGTTTTTATACGAGAGCCCTGTATCCACCAGCTATAGTGGGTCTTCTTTGCTTCATTTACGGGCTCGGGAGTATGGACAGCCCGGACAACATACCCACCAAAGAAATTTGTGATCCCAAACTTGCGGGTGAGCAGCCGTTTTGTTTTTTCTTTTCTATAAATCTTGTCGAGCTGTGCACACATTCAACGAATAATTGCTCGAAAATTATTTATTTTCGAAGGCAACATCACTCTGTGTCCATTGTGCGACAAAGCATGCTCGTATCGGAGGTTGGGGGAGTCCTGCCTGTTCTCCAGACTCACATATCTCTTCGACAATCCCGCGACAGTTTTCTTCGCCATTTTCATGTCTTTTTGGGGTATATAAAATTGCATCCTCTTCTCGTGGTTTATTCGTCGAAAAATTATGATTAGTCTGGTTTTTATCGTTCATTCGTCAAAATCATGATTAGGATTGATGCTCGAATTTGGAATGATGGGAAAAAATTGTTGGCTCATTGGAGAAAAATATTTTCGCAGCTACGACGTTCCTTGAATTATGGAAACGTCGACAAGCTGTGATAGTTTGGGAATGGGACCTTCAGAATGCCGATGGTGACGAGGAACCGCGACCAGAGTTCGAAACTACCGTCAAAACCTTCAGGATCAATCCGGTCACTAGAGAACGCGAACCGTACATGCCAGCTTGGACGAGGGCTCTGAAATTCATGGTCACCGGCTCCATGGTCTTTCTAATGGTAATTTTCTATCACGAATCCACACTCGTTACATCAAAATTCATGCATTAATCATAATAGCACTGCTTAAAGATGTATGGAGGCATTGTCGTAGTCAGGGAGGGGCTGCCCCCTCCTTAGAAAGACCGGTGACCCCGCTATAGAAAAATCGATCCAAAATAATTGAAGTGGAATACAGTAGAGCGTCGATTATCCAAAATTCAGTTATCCGAAACGTCAATTATTCGAATGGCGATTTGGTTTATCCGAAACGTCAATTATCCGAATGGCGATTTGGGTTATCCAAAATATCAATTATCTAAACAATTATTTTGTTCATCCAAATGCTCAGTTATTCCAACGATTACGCCCTATGTATTACGGCAATGGAGTCAATGCAACTTCTTCTTCTAAAACTATTGCGAGATTTGGCAGCAAAGAAACGAGCTTCCATTGTGAAGCAGAAGAAACTCGTCGACTTTAAAAAAAATAAATACATCAGAACTCAAAGATGTACGAATGTCGATCATTTTTAAATACATATTTAACTTCGTTTTATATCATTAAATGATACAATCCTTATTTGTAATTCACGAAAAATGTACTTGTATTATTAACATATTAATGTTCAATGTATTTTTAAACATATATATTTTATTATATTGAAAGAATCGCCGGTTTTTTCGCCCACGGAATATTGCTGTTCGGTTATCCGAATTTTCGATTATTCAAAAGGCGTCCGGTCCCAATTGATTCGGATAATCGACGCTCTACTATAATCGATTAATTTTATTTAAATTCCACCCAAGCAAGCATGTATAAATAATTGCATAAGATTTGGACTACTTCCTTCGTCGTGATTTCGTAAATTTTATAAAAAAAATAGGTATTTCATTACGTAAATTAAATCGATATTCAAATTTCGGACTTAAGTTAATTGTGGGCAAAGGCAATACATTAGATTTGCCGGCCGATACACAAGCAAAAGAATACTGGAAGATCAACATTTACTATCAAGTAGTAAATAATATCATTTTAAATCTAAAACACTGATTTGAGAATATACCATTAGCTCATGCAATTGATGCATTTTTTAAATTGGATATGAAGAATGGAGAGTATTTATTAATAATTATAGAAAAATATTAATAACTGATACGGCAATCTTGGAAGTTGAAGCGATGGTCATGAGAAATATACTTCAATATAAAAATGATGAAATAAATGTGGAAAATTTAACAAAGCATATTAAACGAAATATCACCTTAACTTATATAAACTTTCCCAAGCAGCAATAGTACTCCCAGTGAGCTCCGCCGGCTGTGAGAGAAGTTTTTCTGCTCTGGGCAAGTTAAAATGTGGCTTAGAAGCATTAATGCTTTAGGATCTAATCTCTCATTATGTCACTGCTGAACATGGAGAATGACGTGGTTAAAAACAAATTCCAACCAAAAGTGTTGGGCCGATTTGCTGAAAAAAAAATTGAAAACGAAGACTTATTTAATTGAGTACCTACTGAAAGTAAAGTTAACTAATAACGGGATTACCGAATCATGAAAAGTTAGTTGATTATTTGTTAAGGTATTGCAAGAGTTTAATATTAACCCTAGGACCTTACGCATGGGTACCCCAAACCCCACATTTTCAGCGAGAAATTGCTAAAACCATTTTTCTTGCTTTGTTCAACCGCATTTTTCACGGCGAAAAATTCATATTAGGTTTTTCTCGCATATCCTTGTGACGTCCCCGTGAACTTATCAGATTTAGAGAAGACGTAATACGGTGTTGACTTCTCTTTCGGGTCAAAACAATTAAGCCCTTTACCCAGGGTGGGAAATCGCGTCTTTGATATGGGAGAGTGAGGAGAGTGACCATTGATATTTTAGAGGCAGAGTAAGAGAACACTCTTAGTAGAGAAGTTTGACTCACTTAAATTACTTTTATTCGCCGGAGAGATTCCTTTTGTTTTCGTTTTAACCGATGAGGTTACAACTGTTGTTGGTAGTACAATCGCCGGCACAATGTTGTTGAAGGGTTGTACAATCGTCGGTATACAATATTGTTGAATGGTTATACAATCGTCGACACACACGTAGATGAGTTATTTTATAAAGTTACACGAGGATGATATAGTTCCCTCCACAAACTATTCTATAATTCTTAGTTGATCGCAAAGATAATAGTTCTTTCTCTTTTACTTATAGAATTTGTAACTTCGACGGATATCCATAGGATTTCGCACGTCAGAGATTCAGAGTCACGCGACAAAAGACACAGAGTTGAAATATTCGTTTGATATAGAGTTTCAGACTGGCCGTTTGACAGAGATTCGGCGTCGAAGCTAGACTGATTCAGCGTTGGAGATAGACTGCTCGGACTTGGTGTTAGACTGCTCGCTTGTGGAGCTTTGTTCATTCCTTATATACCCCTTTTTGCAGCGTTGCTCAAAGGGAATCTTCGAGATTGTGCTTATTGGAGATCGTTTTATTGCTTCCTCATAAGTGACCCAATGTTGATTGATGTAATCGTAAATTTGGTCCTCCTAGTATTGAAGCTTCCACCCCTTTGGTGTGATCGATTGGTAATTCCTTGTATCTCCTCTCTGAGAGGTCACTTATTTATCTCTTTATGTTGCGTATTTATCCCTAGTACGTAATATCAGCTAGTACGTAATAGGTATTTCCTGTTTCTTTGTGGGTGACTTCTTTCTTGCATTTCACGATGTGTACTCGTTGGCAATATCAGTTGTGTAGACATGGTGCCGGTGATAAAAATTGTGTCGGCTCGGTAATTTTCGGACGATTCAAGGTTACAGGTTTATCGTTACCTGGAAAGGAGTTTCGTCTCCCTACCAGAGTTTCTTCGGATCGTCCAGATTTATTGGAGTCGCGGGATGAGTGCTATGAAGCAGGGCACGACGTAACATCCTATTCTATTCTTCAGTCTTTCAGCGTTCGAACGAAAAAAAAAATTCTCTCCGTTTTAACGTAGAGAGTTAAGGCGGGATCCTGAATTAGCCGGTTCGAAAAATCGATATTTTGAGGAATTTTTTTCGGGTAAAAAAAAAGCAAGTTTAGCGAAATTTTCAGATTATTTTATTACATGTCTGAACATAAGAAAACAATTTTTTTTAAAGAAAAATATCAACAGGCAACCGATTTTTATGCACATTCGTGCCACTGCTGTTTCCATGCGGCGTGACAAATGGAGCTTGTAATTTTCATCTGAAACAAAAAAACCAAAAACCATTTTAATTGTGACATATTTTTCTTTTATATGAACTAAAAAAACGAAAAAAATTTTGAAATTTGAATGTTTTTTCAGGTTTGAAGTAGAAAATGTGCTTTTTGTGAAAAAAAAAATTATTTCAACTTGCTAAAAAAATTGTTAAGAATTTTTTTTTCGACAATGTTTTTAGTTCAAATAGAAAAGTAAACGATACTGAAGCGAACAAGCTTTGGTTTGTTTCGATTGGACTTCTAGTTTTTTTGTAATCAGATACGCCAAATTAGAAAAATCGTAAAAACGAAAACTCGAGAAAACGGGCGCCCTAACTGCCCGAGCGCCCGTATACCTGCTCGACACTCCACTACGTTCAGTGCTGTATCTTTGGAAATATTTCGAATTGGGCTATAAAACTTTGTCTAGACATTCTTAGATACATCAGGAATAGATTTAAACAATTAAAAAAAAATCGATTTTTTGGACCTTCTATTTCAGGATCCGGCCTTAAAGAACCTACACAGGGGTTACGCACATCCCAGTACGCTGCTAACGAACTGTAAACAGTTCGTTAGCAGCGTTGATTTGAAGTACTGGGGTGTGCGTAACCCCTGTGTAGGTTCCTTGATTCGTACAGATAGTGTAGGGCCCTAGGGTTAATGTTAATTGTAATCATGATCATAATTGTGTGATTAAAGCAAGTTTCATATTCCATGTGTGCTACGTGGTGATCGACTATTACGTAAATTTTATTTGAAAATAAAGATGTTTATGAACAAAACCATTTCTTTACAGGCCGGCCCCTCTAGCCACCCCCTCCCCCCGAAAAAAATGCTGCTTACGCCAATGTATGGAGGTTTTGCAAAAATGCTACTACGGCGATAAAATTGATTGTACTTCGTTTGCTCCTAAGCCTGTATGCAAAATTAGTTATTGTTCCGCTGAACTGACGAAGACTTTCCACCCTCGGACACAGTGAGAAAAAGCATAATGAAAAAATGACTGACTGACTGACTGACTGACTCAACATCGCCCAGCCTAAACCGCTAAAGGTAAAAACGTGAAATTTAGAGAGGATGTTGATTTTATATTGGAGGCATCGTTTAAGAAGGGATTTCTTGAAATTCAACCCCTGAGGAGATGAAAGGGGGTGGCAAAGTTTGTATGAGAAATTATATTTCTTCCGTGTATCAATTTGAAACTTGGAACATATGTTGCTTAGAAGATGTAAAAGTAAACTAAGAAAGGATTTTTCGAAATTCAACTCTTAAGGGGGTGAAATGGGGTGTGAACGTTTGTATGGGAAATGATATTACTTGCGTGTATCAACTTGAAACTTAAAATATATTTTCCTTAGAAGGTGTAGAGGTGCATTAAAAAAGGATATGTCGAAAATCAACTCTTAAGGGAGCGAAATGGGGTGTAAAAGTTTGTATGGAAAACTTTTCTTGCGTGTATCATCTTTGAACTCGGTATAAATATTCTTCAAAAGAAATAATAAAACGCATATTTGAGGATTTTTTAAAACCCCTAATGCGGAGTTCTTCTAATGAAGTTTCTATGAGCCAAATTCTACGCGGGCGAAGCTGCGGCCGGTAGCTAGTTGACGTATAAAAGAACATCTTTGGAAAATTTCACAAGCCTTCATTGCATAATTGTATGGTAATAAATTACAATCTAGAAAAATTTAGATCTTTTCTCGTCCAGCTCTTCCATAAGTGCTCAATAAATATAAAAATTTACTACAAATTTAAGGGGTTGGTTCTACATATTATGCCACCTACGATTAATTCAACTTCACAGCTGGAACATATTGAGAATTTTTCACTTCCTACATTCGCATCCTTAAAACCCAACACGCACTTGATCTCTCCTCTTTAATTATATCTGTCCCTGACGAAGTGACACATAATCTCGACAATTGAAAATAACACAAAAAAAAAAAGAATTACTTGTTGGTAGTAAAAAAATGTGTGCACATTTCTGAATGGTCCACTTCGAGAAATTTGGCGAAAATGAATAATCTCACTTGGCAAGGAAACGACGATTATAACAAATTACACGTATTTCAACAAAATTCAAATTCATTTGTACAATGTTTCTTCGGAACAGATCTGCGTCGTTCTCGGTGCGGTGCTCGGAACGATAATTTATCGAATATCCTTGGTCGTCGTGTTTTACGGTGGGGGTGGATTTTTTCTCAAAAAACACGCGAAAATCTTTACATCGGGAACCGCCGCACTGCTGAATTTGGTGATGATAATGTCGCTGACTAGGGTCTATCATCGTTTGGCGATATGGATGACGAACTTTGAGAATCCAAGAACACAGACCGAATACGAGGACAGCTTTACCTTCAAGATATTTCTCTTTGAGTTCGTTAATTTTTACTCTTCGCTTATATACATCGCATTTTTCAAAGTAAGTAATGAACTTCCACGCTTCCGCTTTGAATTTTTGGCTGAATTATTGCCATTAGCAGACGCAATTCTGTCATCTAGAAACAAAAAAAGCTTCTTATTCCATTGAATATTGATTGTTTTCTTTGTTTTTTTTTCATGATCACTCTTTAGGGGAGATTCTACGTCCATCCCGGCGACACGGATGCTCGTTCTTCCGAATTCTTCAGAATAAAGACGGACGTGTGCGATCCTGCCGGTTGCTTGTCCGAGCTTTGTATACAATTGGCTATAATAATGATAGGCAAACAGTGTTTCAACAATTTTGTGGAAATTCTCTCGCCGAAGTTGTGGAATTGGTGGCGAAAAAGAACCCACGTGGCAGCTACGACGGATCACACGAGACCGTATACCTGTTGGGAACAGGATTATCAGCTCCAAGATCCTGGAAAGCTCGCACTTTTCGACGAGTATCTCGAGATGAGTGAGTAAACGAATGAATTTTACAAAAATTCGTTCCAAACACCTTTCGTCGCTCGCTTCTTTCGACTACCGAATGAGTCTCGAGGGGGGAGATATCTTTGCAAGGCTAAAAAATCGATGATTTTGTGGATTTTTTTTTAAAGGAAAATAATAATTTCAGATTTTTTAAACTTTAGCATTTATTAGGGTGCACTTTGATCTACCGAATTGTATTTTTTAAGTTACAAAAAAATTAAAAATGGCTGAGATATTCCGCTGGCTTTGGAGCAGATCGACTCGGGACTTCGAAAATGGCATACACTCTGCTGATGTTTGTCGTTTTCTTCTGAAACCAATAGGGTTGAAGATTTTCATTGAAAACATTCATAGTTCGTCTGTAAGCTTAAAAAATAAGTAAAAAATAAAAAATTGGAAGAATCATACAATTTATAAATAGACGTTGCGATTTTTGATGAAATTTTTCCTCTATTTTGATATGGAAAAGTACTTTTTTTGGCCGATTTTTTTAAATATTTAGGCTTACAGCCTAGGTAGTGATGTTGTTCAGTCATGAACCAAATTTGGTTAAAATTGTTTGAATAGTTTTTACGTGCGGACGTATGCCAATTTGAAAAATGTAGCTTCGAATACTACGCGCTCAAAGTTTGCCCAGGTAGCATAAATTACCAATTGACGCCGATAAGTTACCGTTTTCAGGTTATCTTTAAGACATTACCGTAAGATAACTATCTGACATCTTTCAAACGACATCCCGTTTGATGTTGTCGTGAAGTTATCTTTTTTTATGATATCTTTTAGCAGTGAAAACGGATGTCTGTAAGGTATCACAAACTGTTATCCAATTGATGACTATTTTCAGGTATCAAAAAGTTATCTGTCCGCTGTTATCTATTGTATCTAATTAAATGTTGTCCGAAGGATATCCTAAAGACTAATCACATAAAATGTCTTTTTCATGATATCTTTCGGACATCGGTAATATGTTGTCTTTTGACGTATTTGGAATTGGCGGGAGATAGTGAAAAGGCATCAAAATGTTGTCCGAAAGATGACACTTAACGGATGACTGTTATACTCTCACCGGCTCGCGTACCTCATGCACCATTATTCCGATCACCGACAAGCAAAGTGTGAAGAAATTGATAAAGAAAGAAGAGGTGTTTATACATATACGCGTAAGTATATATGCCTCTAATATATTTTCCTATTTGCTTCTGTGAGTAGATATATGTATATTTAATGTTCGTTTTTTGTATTCTGAAAGCGTCCGTTTGCTGTAAAGACGTTATCACACGTTAATAAAATCTTATTCACAACAGTTGTTCATTTTCTTTTTCAGAGGTCGTTTCACGACGCAAAAGTCAAAGACGTTGGAAATTGCATCGCGGACTGGCTTCGCCGTGGGGTGACCGGCTAGAAGTTGGGAACTCGCGGACGGCAAAAGGTGTAACGACGATGAAAATTCATGAATGTATTTTTTAGTAATAATAAATTGTATTTCACTTTTAATTAACTAGCTAATATTTCATTTACAACGCACTTTAAAACCGACATAACACTATCTTATCTATCTCTTTGTCAAAATCAACGTATTTATAGTCCAGAATATTCAATATAGCCCATATTACCGATGTTTGGTTATTGGATGGTGAATATCGTTAATTACCAAAAATAGGTAATATTGGGCTATATTAAATATCCTAGACTATTAATAAGTTGATTCTGATACAGAAATGGATATAGATATATATATCGTCAATAAATAGATATCCATTCGATAGCACTTTTTGATACCGTTTAGATGTCGTTTTGTCAACTTTATGGATGCCTTCTGGACAACTTTTCGATGTATATGGCATCTTGGCATTCTCATGCCTTTAAGAGGATATCATTCGGATATATCGATTTGATAACTTTACGCTAACGTATCGATGACCGATAAAAGTTAACCTCTGGTTGTCAATTTGTCAACCATTAAAAGTTGCCGTATAGTTAACTAATTATATACAAATAAGTTAACCGCGAAGCGGTCATTAGTGATACTATTTGTAATACAAAAAGGCTTCTTTTTGAACAACCAAAAAGTTATCCATATCCGTTTCGGGATATCTTTCGGATACCATATGGATAACATTTTGCTACCTGGGTAGTCACGGAAGAAGTCAATGATAAAAATTACTTACCGGCTAATCAGCATTTCCAGGGCAAAATACCAAGCCTTCAGCTTTATCGAAGAATTGATTTTCTTCAGCCACTTGATTTTGCCGTGCTTTTCGAGCCTCTTTGGTCGATAAGGAGCTGCGCCGCTCCTAACGATGCACCCGTCGAGCATCGGCGCTGTTGGCGTAATTTTTGCACTGAGTTCCAATTATGATATCCAATGCAAGCATGTTTTTCAAAATGGATGTATATACTTCGTTGAATAGTCCAGCAGCAAGATAGAATGCAATGTCGACGATTTTCAGTCCAGAATTCAAGTGCTTCGGAGCCAAGATCCAGATTGTTGAGTTGAAACTTTCATTGGCATTTTGAGTATTTTGAGTATGCTCAAATATAACCGTGGACGAATTTGTAAACAGTAGAGTATAAAAGATAGGTAGCCCCGTCGGTAACGCACGACTATGCATGCAATGCCCTTAAGCGTCGGGAAGTTGTGTCACGTTTGTGGCTATAACTTCCAAATGGCTTGGAATTTTGGCTTAAAATTTTTGTGTGATATTTTTAAGATATTGGACGAACGTTTTATGGGAAAAAAAAACATTTGTTGAAAGTTGTAAAGGTATTTCCCCCCTTAAAGCCGTGTGTCACACCAATCGGGCGGCCATGGGTGCGAGAGAGATAGCTGATTTGCAGATTCCCAGTGTTCTCCGAGACGGAGAACTGATATTTCAGAAAAAAGACGAAACACACTTCGCTCTGTTGAACAACTAACAACGTATTTCTCTTCGTTTGCCCGAAAAGTGATCCGTCTTGGAGGAAACTGTTCCGTAGGATTTTTACCGATCGGACGTGTGAGTCATGTCCTTAAGGGGTTACGTGAGTTTCGAAGCCGACAAATATTTTCTCTATTTTTTAAAATATAATATATAAATTAATTTATTCAAAATGTTAAGCACATAAAAGAGCAACATTTCAATAATATTTAAAAAAAAATTCATCCAAAAATTTGAGAAATTCAGCCGCTGGGACCTGATTTCCGGAGACCCATAAAAAAAAAGTGTCCTCGTGGTGGTCAGGATAACTCATGATAGCTTTATCTGAAATTTGAAGACCAAATTTTTTCTGTTAGTAGATAAGTATAGCTCGTGATTGAACGAAGGAGTTTCAAAAAAATTGAAATTTGAATTTTTGGCATAGTTGTATGGAAAATAGTTCAATTTTTGGTACAATTTACACTGCGTTCTAAAATTAGTTGTAATCGAAAAAAAAACCTTCGTTCAATCACTAGTCAATGCTATTTTGAAGAAGTGTGCGAAATTTCAATAAGAACGGTGCATTAGTTTTTGAGAAATCGTGTCCACCGACTTCAAAAATAGTGTTTTGAGAAAAACGCGTATACCTGCGTCGCTCCCGGCCGGTCTTTCCCAACGTGGGGAATTCCCAAAGGCTCTCTCTCCTAGACTTTTACTCCGATTGACTTAACGAGTGAGGGCTACTTGTAACGTCGAAAAAAACCTTTTTTCGGGATTTTTATTGCAGCTTTTATTATTTAGTAAAAAATGTTTTCCCATATGAATAATCAATATTTCTAGTAGCTACAGTAAAATTTTCATTGAAAAATAATGATAAATAAGCGAGATGCAGTCAGTCTGCGAGGGGTCCAGAAAAAAAAGGTGTTTCGCGGTGATCACTGCTGCTCATCACTGGATTATCTGAAACCAAAAAAATTTACGAGGATCATTAGTAAATCATATTGGGCCCAGGATGGACGAAGGGTTAACGAAAATTTCGAATTTTTACAAAATGGCGGATGTTCAAAGTAAAAACTTGTTTTTCGACCAAAATTTCACTCATATTTTCAGTTATAAAAAAAAACTATTCACCGCCGATAAAAATCCTTCGTCCATCCAGAGGACAATTATGTACAGAATAAGTGATACAAATTTGAAAACGATCGGTCAAGACGTTTTGGAGTTAGAGTGATCACCGAATTTGAAAACGTGCTTTCGAGAAAAACGCGTTTAAAGTTTTAAGTACAATTTACATGCAAATAAAAAAATTATTCTTGGACTTAGATTGAGTCATCTATTCCGGCACCATAAAGTGACCCTTCCTTCGCCTTAGCAGTCGCAGTAGAAGCGATTTTCTTCCGTCGTCGAACTACTCTGGCCTCTCGAGTGTTTTCCGCCGAACGTCGGTTAGCCACTTCAACTCGAACAGAATCCTCCTTTGTGGCAAAATTGTGGGCGTTTGGTCCTAATTTAATCCCCATAGCATCAATAACTGCTAACAAGCCATAGGAACCTTCGTTGAAGGTGCAAGTAGCAATGTTGGCTGTTATGCTAACAGTGGTGAAGCTGGCAGGTAACGTTTTTGGGATGACCTTCCAAACGCTCTGGTTAAAACTTTCATTACTATTTTGCGTAAATCCTCCTATACATCTTTGTAGTAATTCGTCTTTTGTAAGATCTTCGTAAATACGCTTTATTGCAGCTTTTACCCGCTCTAGGCGGCTGTGCTCAAAGTTGTATATCTTCATGAATAATGCTCCGATTTGTCTAAAATTTTCAGAGAATACTTTTGAAATGCTGTACTTTGAGAAAATGCAAAAAAAAAACGATTTTTTGAAAATGCTGTCTAGCCCTCACCCCTTAAAACTTCGGGAGAATATTCCAGACTTATTGTACCAGACTGTTATGTAATAAGTCTAGAGAATATTCTAGACTTCTTACATAATAAAATTTAAAAAATGGATTTTTTGAAATTTTTAAACCCACGTAACCCCTTAAAGGATGCTGATTTTTTTTTGTCGATATCCTCATTTTTCATTGGCGAAATGTACATTTTTAAATAAAATTTTTTAAACCTTCGTTCAATTTCAATTTTTTTGTAAACTACGCCGCATCGTTTTTGAGAATTTTAATTTCCATTGTTGCAATTTATGTCACCGCTAGGAGTATCGAACCTTCATCAGGCGCGCGGGTTCTCGGAGACAACAGGACACCATATTTGCGAAATTCACAATGCAATGTTTTTTTAAATCGCTTACCGCTTTAATAAAAATTTTAACAAGGAAGGACTCGATCGGGTGAATCAAATGTGGCGAGCTTGGCCAGGGCCCAACACGAAGTAGGGAATGCCCGATCACAGTTTCGCACGGGCATAGAAAGCTATCAATTTTAAATAGCGTATTCATGATTAGGAGGTAAAAAATACGTAGAAATAGTGATTGAATTTTTTTTTTTTTTCATCGAGAGCCCCTTCTCTGAATATTTACCCAAGCAATTTGTAGCAGTCGATCGATATCGTTCATTCGCCTCGTCTATTTTAGTAATGCTTCAATTTATCGTTCGCGCTGAAACGGTATGTACAAATATGTTTCTAATTGTTTTTTTTTTATCGTCGATCATTGCAGTCATTCAATACGGTTTCGTGACTCTCTTCGTGGCCGCATTCCCATTGGCGCCGCTATTCGCGCTGCTCAATAATATCGGAGAAATTCGATTGGACGCTTATAAAATGGTGAAAGAAGCTAGAAGACCTTTGGCTGAGAGAGTCGAGGATATCGGTGCTTGGTACGGAATCCTCAAGGGTGTTACTTATGTGGCGGTCGTATCGAACGTAAGTTGGATCAACCTATAGAAACGTTTAAGCTCGTTTTGTTTTGTCGGGCGGGGTTTGTCGATTCACCCTGGCCAATTATATGGTGGCTGGATGATCATTGATAAGGGTACTTTGCGGTTAATTATTGATAAGGATACTTCGCGACCATCAGCGATCTTTTTTTAGCGGCTCATTCGTTTTCGAATTGAAAATCGATGAGCGCAACTCTGAAGAATTCGTGTACGGTGTAATAATCCCATAGTGAAGGATTACAATTTTTTATTCGCTACCCAGAACACTCAATATAGTAACCACTACTATGGCTCAATGAATTTTTATCCTCCAATACATGATTTAGATGTTGAGTAAAATTATTAAAGCAACAAGTTTAGGACGTTTTTTCGGGCTTGGTTAAAAAAAAAATATATATCATTAGTATCTATTTTTTTATAACCTTTTTATTGATGTTTCAAGAACTTACAAATTTTTATGCAAAAAAAAATTAAAATTGAAAAAAGTTATGTGCCTCTAAATATGGCTGTGAAAAAAAAGGTTGGAGAGGTTGAGATTATTTCAAAGCTCCCATTCATCTGAAACAGAAATAAAACCAATTTTCTTGATCAATAAGAATGTCATTATGACAGGTACCGAAGCGAAAAATATGTTGTTTTTTTTCGAATGGCGACTGTCTCAAAAAGTTCGTTTGTTTTTCCATAGTAATAATAATAATTTCGCAATGCTCGCGGTAGGGACGATAGAGGGATATATACTGAAGGTCCAGAGCAAATTTGAAGTCAATCGGATGAATAGAACTCTAGATTTTATGTTAACCAGGTTGTAAAAAGTCGTTTTGAGAAAAACACGTTTAAAGCCTTGAGTATAATTTCAGACAACCGCAACTATCTAAGTGGTATAATGGCATGTTATATTAGATGAAGTAAAAGGTTCTGAGCGTTTTTTCGCTCTATTTCGACGTTGAAATTAACATAGGATTATCCGATTTAGATCAAATATGCGCCGTTTTGTTCGATAACTTTTGTCCATTTTGAAGGCAATTTCATAATTCCGCGATTGAAGAAGTCCTCGTCCTTATTGATAAGAAACTTGACCAGCTCATTTTTACAAGCCTCTCTTGAGGCCAGTTTTGTACCATCAAGAAAATTTTGCAAATGCTTCAAAAGGTTAGAATCGCTTGGTGCTAGGTCTGGACTATACAGGGGGTGCAATAGAACCTCCCATCCAAGCTCTCAGAGCTTCTGGCGCGTCGTTAAAGATGTGTGCGGGCTGGCGTTGTCTTGATGGAACACAACACCCTTCCTATTGGCCAATTCTGGCCGCTTCTGGTCGATCGCCTGCTTCAATCTGGTCAGTTGTTGAGAGTAGAGGTCCGAATTGAGTGTTAGGCCCGATGGGAGCAGCTCATAGTGGATGATTCCCTTCCAATCCCACCAAACACACAGCAAAACCTTCTTGGCCGTTAATCCGGTCTTGGCGATCGTTTGGACCGGCTCACCGCGATTGGGCCACGATCTTTTTCGGCTGTTGTTCTCGTACGTGACCCATTTTTCATCGCCAGTCACCATCCGCTTCAAAAATGGGTCGATTTCGTTACGTTTCAGCAAAGAATCGCAGGCATCAATTCGGTCCGAAAGGTTCTTTTGCGTCAATTCGTGTGGCACCCATACATCAAGCTTCTTCTTGAGACCAGCCTTATGCAAATGTTTCCAAACGGTTTTCTGGCTAATCTTCAGTTCCTGGGCAATGGAATAAGTGCTCACATGCCGGTCCGACTCGACGATTTCCATGATTTTATCGAAATTTTCGACGATTGGCCTACCAGAGCGTGCCTCATCTTCGACGTCCATGTTACCAGAACGTAATCGTTGGAACCACCGCTTTGCTGTTGCATTCGATACTGTATTGGCTCCATAAACAGCCCAAATTTTTTTGGCCGCGTGCTCCGCCTTTTCACATTGGTCGTAGTGGTACTGAAGAATGTATCGAATTTTCTCTTTTTTTACCTTCATTTTGGAAGGCTGTAACACACAACTGGCTTCACCAAACACAAAACTGTCAAAGAACTTTTTTTGAAGCGTAATGTCACCTTCAAATCGCCGTATAGTATGACCCGATGCGATGTATACATCGTGAGATATGGCTCACTAAAGACATCTAGCGGAAAACACTCAGAACTTTTTACTTCACCCAATACTTACGTTATATCAATCGGCCATTCCCGCAACGTAAAGTGTGTCTTTCTCGACTTCGAAATAATGATTTTCTGAAGCTCGTTCTTCCCCGCGACAAGTTCTAGCTTCCTTAGAATCATCTGAAGGCGTGCAGGCTTTCAATCCGGCCGTATTTTAATCAGTATAACTTTATAAATGTTAGAAATTTCCTTTTGATTGTATCCTTTTGACATATTCTTAAGAGTCTATACTTTAAGAAAAAGCCAAAAAAAAATCGATTTTTGTCTATTTCTAGACCAGAATGCCCCTTAAATAAATTTTACCAAAATAAGTTTCGTTCATACTGCAAGTAAAGCGACGTCCTATAAGAACGCCTGCGAACTACTGCGAATTAAAAGAGTTATGATTCTTCAACGGATCAGTGAATCAATCCAAAATTCTGCATACAGATTCAGAGCAAACGGAAGTAACAATGCGTCCAACTTAAATCGCTCTGATCGCATTTCTATAAGACTTCCATACAGCCTTACCTCGCAGTGCCGATGCGATCTCGAGCCAAAAAAAATCGTAGCAAATAAGCGAATCAAATTTCCGTCTCCATTGACGAGAGAAAAAAAAACCGCATCCATTTTCAGGCATTCGTGATCGCCTATACGTCCGATTTTATACCACGGAGCGTGTACGCATTCGTTTATTCGCCAACGAACGATCTGGTCGGTTACATCGACAGTTCTCTCTCGGAATTCAACACCTCGGACTACCGTGACGACATGGTGAGCGACGTGGACGACATACGTCCGGCGACTTGTCAGTATCGCGGTTACCGAAACGGTCCGCAGCACAAGGACGACCCTTACGGGCTTAGTCCTCAGTACTGGCACGTGTTCGCGGCTCGTCTCGCCTTCGTTGTCGTTTTCGAGCACGTGGTAAGTTTTCAACCTCGTAGTCGTGCCCAATAGCATTGGCGTAGTCATCAGGAGGATGGGCATCGCCCCTCTCCCCTCAGAAATAAGTCGACCCAAAGCAATTGAAGTCAAATAAACGTTTAATTTTATTTAAGTTTTACCCAAGCAGGCATGACGAAATAATGTAATAAAACTTGAACGCTTCGTCCCAATTTCGTAATTTGTATAAAAAAAAGTAACTATTTCATTATGGAAATTAAATAGATATTTGATTTTCACAAGCCAAATGTGGGCAAATTAATACAATGCATTTGTCGGTCGATACACAACCAGAAAAATACTAGAAGATCAATTGTTACTAGTAAAAATTGATCTTCTAGTTGTTTTCTGATTGTGTATTTTACTAGTAAAAATTGATCTTCTAGTATTTTTTCTGGTTGTGTATCGACCGACAAATGCATTGTATTAATTTTCCCACATTTGGCTTGTCAAAATCGAATATCTATTCAGTTTCCATAATGAAATAGTTACTTTTTTTTTTACAAATGATATCGTTGTAAGGCTAAAACGCCGATTTAAGAATCTACCGTCAGCGCATGCGATTGCTGCATTTTTTTAATTGGATACGAAAAATGGAGAGGTTTTCATCAATAATAATAGAAAAATCTTAATAATTGATACGTCAGGCTTAGCAGCTTTTAGAAAATTTGAGAAAGTATATTAAAAACGAGTGCTGCCCTAACTTAAATTAACTTTTCCAAACAGCAATAGTACTCCCAGTAAGCTCCGTCAGCTGTGAAAGAAGTTCTTCTGGCATGAGGCGGATAAAAGTGTAGCTTAGTTGGCACAAAAGTTGCCACATACTTCAATATGTGTTTAATAAACCCCGAAAAAAGAAACCCGATCCCTTTTTCAATATTCTAAAAAAAAATTATCAAATTTAGGCCTCTTTTGCTGACTCTAGAGTGGTGTTACCCCTTAAGAACGATTGCCTTATATGTCACTGCCGGATATGACCAATGACATTGTTAAAAAAAAGTGTAGCTGAAAAAGTGTTGGGCAGATTTTCAGAAAAAATAGAAAACTAAGACTTATTTAATTGAGTACTTGCTGAAAAATAATTTTTATGAACGAAAATGAACAGACAATCGCATGCACGATCTGAAGAAAGGGAGCCTCTTATTGGCCGTCGCTAGTTAACGATAACGAAAACGGTCGCTACCGAGTTACAGAATCTGGCTACTGCTTGGGAATCGTCGTGAAGACTCCGGTGTTGCTGAGGACCTAATTATTCAGTTTTTATTAGTAAATATGTGTTCAATTTTTTCAGTGATTTTCGGAAGGCCGTAACTCCGTGAAAAATTGTCGTACCGGGGAGTAAAAAACAGGATTTTGAAGCTTGAAATCTCTAGTTTAAGGATGTTGTGAATAAAAAATTTTTTGAGCATCACGCTCCGCGCTATGATAAGAAATAGCAGGAAGAAAAATTTTTCGAAATTTTTTTATTTTTTCAAAAGCGTCCATCGGCTCAAAAATTTTTTTTTCAAAATTTTGATTTTTTCCCCCAAAATTTCGATTTTTTTTTTGACATTTGATGAGTAGACAATGCGAAATTGTAAGTAAAATAAGGCATTTTTTTTTCGTCTTAATCTTCATTACTTGATATATAAGGAGCAATAAAAGTGCTCCTTTAGTTTTTGACAAAACTTTGACGATTCGGGTTAAAAAAAAAGGTTTAACCTATCGATTTGAAAATTTGCAGGGTTTTTGGGCATGTATTGAGCTCAAAAAAACCTAGAAACCTTGGTCATTTTCGCAATATTTGCAAAGTGGCACTAGATTTTCCAAAACGGCAGAAAAAAATCATTTTTTTTTTGTACTTTTTCAAATCAATATTAAGCTTAGAAAAAAAATTTGCCTCTAAAATGCTAAAAGAGACTTAAAGAGGGTTCTTTTAAGTTTCCGAAACCCACCTTCCGCTCGCTGCACGATCATTAGTTCATGAGATATCGATGAACAAAGAAAAAAACTGATTTTTCACTCAATCGGCGATATCTCAGCAACAAATGGTCGTACAGAGAGCATAAAAAAATGAAATTAAAGCTCAAGAAGCAAGCCATATGATTCCAGCATTGATTAAGCCAGAAAAAATGTTTTGAGCCCATGGACGCTTCTGAAAAAACAAAAAATTTTCGAATAATTTTTCTTCCCGCTATTTCTTATCATAGCGCGGAGCGTGATGCTCGAAAAAAGTTTTGCTCACAACATTCTTAAACTAGAGATTTCAAGCTTCAAAATCCTTTTTTTTACTCCGCGGTACGACAATTTTTCACGAAGTTACGGCCTTCCGAAAATCACTGAAAAAAATGAACACAATCTCTGCTCCTTTAATTTTTTTGCTGACTGTAAAATATCTACCACAAATTTGGCACTTTGGGATCGACAATACGAGAATATTCAACATAAGTTAACATAAAAGAGAACACCCGTGGAGTAACATAAATTTAGTCTCTTTGGTGACCTTGAGGGAGTAGTCGTACCTCCTTAACGTGTGGCTATGTAAATGTTATTTTAAAAAAAAAGATGACTGTGATCAATACCAGTTTTTGTCAGACCCCGCCTAGCTCCTTCTCAGAAAAAAATGCTGACTACGCCTATGCGCAATAGTTGCGTCCGAACGATCGCAAGGTCGTCCGTATATAAAAAAAAAGGTTGTGATTAATTCCAAGTTGATTGGCGATTGAATTTGAAAGGTATTTGCACTGACCGGAATAATGAGCTACGTGATTCCGGAAACGCCGGGTTCAGTCGGAACGCAACTTCAGCGTGAGAGATTACTCGCCCAGGAGGCCAAGTACGAGAAGGGAATGAAGGGTCACGAGGATGAGGAGGACCTCGTCTCGGTATTGCGAGAAGCCGGCCATATTGGCAGAGCCGGCGGCGGCAGGAGAGGTAGTTGGGCAAGAAGATTCAGCAAACTGAGCGACGGTCTCGACGCTCACGTTGACATTGGAACAAGGCAAAATCGCGAAAGCGATGCGACTTCCACTGTCTGGGAAGTGACGTAGTACCACCGTCGATCCGTCGACCATTCTTCTGAGAAAAAATAATCATTAAACGTATGATTGAGTTCGAAATTCACTGAGGCGATCAACGTTTTCCCGAAGAACGTCGAATCTCGATAAACCTAAACAAACTCACTGCTTCGCAAAAATCGTTCGACCAATCGGAAAACACTTCTACGTCGCAATGTGAAACGATTTTTGCAGGCACTACTAACTTTTTTTCTCCGATTTCTTCGCAAAAACGAAGCTAACTGTACATATTATAGTTACTAATATTCGTCCGGCAATGCAAATATTGTTTTTTTTTTGTTGGGGCCTTCGAAAAGTCCGCGGCGGATGAATCGAGTGCAAATATTTATAAAACTGTCCTGCTACTGAGTCAACGAACGGGGAGTAATGTTAATGTAGATAAAATTGTGTAAAGACTTTTGTTTGATAAGAGGAAAAATGTAATAAAGATCTGATGCATCGGAGGGATTTGAGAGAATTACTTTTTTACGGACAATCTTGCTCGAGGTGGTTTTCCTGCCTCTGCAAAAAACGCGAAAGAATAAATCAAATATATTTACGAGTGAGAACCATTCGCCGTGAAAACCATTTACAATTCGTGGATTCACGAACTTGATGCACGATTTTATCGAAAATGCTCATTGCGTTTATTGCTCTTCCGAGCAAGACTCGTGACGATGTTTAATAACCCAGATAGACATTTGTCGACAACGCGCTGGCAACACGACGTCATGTGAGAGCAAATTGTGACGGCAAAGAGGCATCTTTTGCAGCCGCATTAAGCTGAGTTCTAGCAACACACTACTATGTATTCTCGCGTCAATGCTAGTGTTAATATTGCAGTACAAAAATCCAAAAAATTGGGAGTCCAGTTGGAATACGTTGTGGCGCTCCATTGTCAACACAAACGAGACAGGTTATCGCAGCAGTGCGACAGAGAATTTGGAATACGTCGTTTCGGCAAGTTGAGGGCACATTGGGGGCATTTGTTGTATACTTTTATTTAAAATAAAAGTATACAACAAATTATTCTGAACTTTATTTTCGCTTTACGTATGAATATGGCCACCACTGTAAGTTCAATAACGAAGAGTTCGAGAAGAAGGCTACGAAATGCAGCTTGGAAACTAGCGAAAAACCAGACATGGCAGTGGATGAAGGTTTGTATAAAAAATAAAAAGAAGTTTATGAGTTTTTATGCCGTAGAATTCACAGTAGGTAAAGCTGAAACTCATTATTGTGGATTTGCCATTGAATTGTAATTGTCAATGGCGTTGTTGAAGCTCAAACAACTCGCTCGTTAATGTGGTATTTGTCATTCTTTTTCTCCTTTTTTTTCCCCATAAATATGATGTGCATTTGCGATCGATTCATCGGTAATAGAAATAGTCACACTTGATCTTTTTGTTCAAGGGATGTGCCTATATTTTAGCTCGGGTTTTGATTTTTGCCACGAATGAAAGCTGCCAGTTTTTCTAAGAGCGTAGAGCCTGATGAAAATTCTTTATTCGGTACAGGAAACATTACTGAAGAGAGTGGTTTAGCATATTCCGTCCAGATTGCACAAAGTGCCATCACTTGGAAACAATATTGCAATGTCTCCATGTTTAAAATATGTATCGTTTATAGTTTATAAAAACATTTCAAACTTTCCCGTGCGACTTGAAAAGAGGATATGGAAATAATACGAGTAACGACGGCGACGTCGCAAACTCAACTTTTTACACAAAAAATGGACATTCACGGTGTTTCTCAATGTAACATGTACCAGGTGTACAAGTATGAAATGCGGATTTCAGACAACAGATGGTGCACCAATGCAGTTTGTGCTATAAAGATTTGACACTGCGCCATTTTGTTGTGTCATCAACAAGTGTCAGACGCGCACGAGTGATACATTGGAAAAGTGTGTGCATAGTGTTGTGTTGTTGTGTTCAATGTGTCGAAATTTATACCGAACAAATTTTTTGTTTTCATTTGAAGAAAACTGCTGCTGAATCATACCGATTACTTCGAGAAACTTATGGTGAACATGCTCCATCGCAAGATACGTGTGAACGATGGTTTCGGCGTTTCAAAAGTGGCGACTTCGATGTTGCAGACAAGGAACATGGAAAACCGCCAAAAAATACGACGATATGGAATTGCAAGCATTGTTGGACGAAGATGATTCGCAAACACAAAAACAACTCGCCGAGCAATTGGGCGTTAATCAACAAGCTGTTTCCCACCGGCTAGGAGAGATGGGGAAGATTCAGAAGATCGGTAGATGGGTACCACATTAGTTGACCGACAGGCAAATGGAAAAGCGCAAAAACACATGTGACATTTTGCTCGCTCGGTACAAAAGCAAGTCGCTTTTGCATCGTATAGTTACAGGGGATGAAAAGTGGATTTATTTTGAGAATCCCAAGCGCAAAAAATCATGGGTAGACCCAGGCGCACCATCCACATCGACCGCAAGACCGAATCGCTTTGGCAGAAAAACGATGCTCTGTGTTTGGTGGGACCAGAGGGGCGTGATCTATTATGAGCTGTTAAAACCTGGGGAAACGGTTAATACTAAACGTTACCAACAACAATTGACCGATTTGAACCGTCCGCTGCTTGAAAAAAGGCTAGAATATCGAAAGAGGCAACATAGTCATTTTTCTTCATGACAATGCTCCATCACATACGGCAAAACCGCTTCGCGAAGTTCTACCCCATGCGGCTTACTCACCAGACTTGGCTCCTTCCGATTACCACTTGTTTGCATCGATGGGTCACGCACTTGCTGAGCAGCGCTTTGGTTCGTACGAAGATGTGAAAAAATGGCTTGATGAATGGTTCGCAGCAAAAGGGGAAGATTTTTACTGGCGTGGTATTCACAAATTGGAATTTGTGAATACCACGCCAGTGGTGGAAGGAAGATGAAGCATACTTTGAATAAAGCACTTTTTATAATTCTTGCGAATTTAACGTGTTTTGTTTTAGAAAAAAAATCCGCATTTCATACTTGTACACCTGGTATATCCACGATTAGATTCAGAATTTGTTATAAACAATCAGCAGTAATTCGTCCGCGTGCGCATGAGCATGGGGCGTTTGAATATTCAGTTTTTGGTTATGTTCCTTTTCATTTTCGCTTAGTGGAATGAAGTTTCTCGCGATTTACCCCCACCTGACATGCGTCAGCCATCACCGGCGCCACATAGTGGCCGCAATGGAAACTGTGTATTTCTAGCAGGTTCATATACCACTTCCGTAGTACATTGTTGGGACGCCTTTAGTATAATCTCCCTGCATTTATAACTCAAACGTGCTGCAAATACCAGACAAAATTTGGCACTTGCTGCATTATCGTTATTGGTGCACGTCATTGTTGCGTAATGTTGCTGCAAACTTGCTATCTTAGCATTAGAGATTTATTTCGCCAAAACATGTACTGTATCGCAAATTTGCAGCCTAAATCGGAAGCAAAATACACCATAATGGTGCCACAATGTGCCGTCCCATGTTGTCATCTTGCTGCTATGATGCTGACACGTCAATTTTGACAGCACGTTTTTTCTATCTGGAAAGATGTGAAGCCGTTTCGTGTCCTCCCTTTTCTTACCGCCGAATGATAATAGCCCAATACTACACAATATACTCTTTATTTTACATAATTTTTCAATATTCCACCTCGCCGCTACCATTTCGGTCTCGCCATTGTTACAATATCTAATCCGATAGAATATATTTATAATATAATAATATACATGTACATAAATTCATTCATCTCTTCTCTATGGATTTCATTTATATGTATACTCATAATAGTCGTATTTTAGTGCGTTCCTTTCGTGTGAACTTACTCGCGTATGCTCATAAAACGTTATCATCATCATCATCGTTATTATTATCATTATCATAAAGCATCGTCGTCCTCGTAATTGTCGTTGTCATTGTCTTCATATCACCGTCATCGTCATAGTATCACCGTTATCATTATCATCATTATTGTTATCATCACGAGTGTCATTGCCATCGCTATTATCGTGCTTTAACATCATCATCGCCATTATAATCAACGTCATCGTCGTCATCATTAATTATCATCATTGCCACAACATCGTAATGTTAATCGTCGCATAATCGCTAACACCGTCGTCGTCATTATTCTCATCAACATCCACCAACGCACTATCTTCATGATTATCGCCAACGTCATCGTGTCACCAATATTTTTGGCGTCTCGACGTCATCATCGTAATAATCATCGCCATCGTATCAGCGTCCTCAACATATTGGCATGATCACGATCGTCATCATAATCATCATTTATTCAATATTCAGAAAGTTATCATGCATACCCACATTCGAAGCGTATCACAGTTGTGTTGGGAGTTGGGATAGGAAGGAAAAAATGTCGAGTAGAAATGAAAAATCAAAATTGAGACGGTCGGCGATCGGAGGCAGTCCATTCCGAAAAATGAATATGATTCTTGACCCGAGGGATTCTTTTTTTTTTTCCCTTTTTGTGGACATTTACGATCGTCACGAATTTCGGCAGTTCACTTCGGGAGTTGTTCGATAGTGATCAAAAGCCGATTAATTATTGGTATTGATGGATTTATGGACGATTTTGTTTTTCTTTTCGTATCTTGCGTTCTCTCTATCTTACAGGGTAATGCAATCTATCGACGGATTTGTTATTGTTCGATAATAACGTTTGTTTTTTATATCCTAGATTGGAGTCTCCGCGTATTTCTTTTTTTCTCGCCGGCCGTTCGATATCAGTGATGATGGCAGCTAATTTACCATGTTTGAATTTCGAATGATCAACAGACCAACTGCAAATAATGTTTAAAGCGGAAGCAACATTTTAGCGAGATGACAAGTATCGTCATAGTATTTGGTGTATAACAATGTCAACTATTTTTTACGGAGGATGAGCTATCATATTTTTTTTCCGACTCGACTGAAAAAAAAAACGAGTTTCTTTCTCTTTTAATTCTATGCGCTCTCGCCATATGCGAATCGTTCCTGAAACGACGATTAAAATCACACAACGGTAATGCAAAATCTTTCGACGGATTGCGCACACACACGATGCAACAATAGCTAATGAAAAGTATCAAACGTATTTTTAATTATTTGTTATTTGTTATTCACAAAGTGCGGATCAATAAGAAAAAGAATAAAGAAACCAGGCTTCGTTGTGACGCGCTACCTCAACGATAACGATTAAAATATGAGTTATACATGAATATCAGATGACATTAAAGGAACGAATAAAAAAATTCATTTAAAAAGAACCAAGAGATTATAATCCGAGACCGTGAGCAGCAACATTTTAGTGTCTTGCATGGTGTATTTTTCAAGAAAAACAAAGAGAAAAGAATCTGATCGATTCCCAAATTTCTTTAATATTCCGCACGAGGCTCTAGAAAATTATTTCATACTCGGTAGTAAATTTGATTAAGTCTGAGCAATAGAAAAATTGTATAGGGATATTTGTTGCTGCCAGTCGAAGGAAAATTCTCGCTACAAAGAAAGAAATTCTCGTATAAATTAATTCGGTGATAGTATAAGATCTGTCACTATCGAGGCTCGTAAATTGCCAAACGAGTGACCTTGAAGAGCCGATATTTTTTTTCCCAACCCTGTCGATTTCCAATGACCCTGTATAATTTTGAAAAAAATTGATTGTTGTTTCGGGAACGATCGCGTTTACCTACTTAAACCTAGCCGGAGCGTCGAATTCTACGGCTTATTTCGAAAAATATCTAAAAAAATATATTGTACAAGTCAACAACAGTCTGCATCGTTACAGAAAAAAAGAAAATAAGCCATCTTTCGTCTTTTGGTTTTTTTTTTCACTGACGAGGAGCTTGATCAACGTGCTCTTACGGGGAATGGGACGACGATGAACGTTGATTTTTTTTTTGTGTCCGACGTTATATCTTGTCGACGAGTTCGCATGCATTATTTCCCAATTTTTCATCGATATATGTACACTTGGGAGAGGATTTTCGCGTCAAAGTACGAATCTTTCCGGGAAGATTCGCTTAGACTATAGAATATCATATTTCCTTTTCGCGAGGGATTATTGTTTCTTCCTTCGAAATATACTTATTTACACGTTAGGGTCGTCCAAGGGCTCGATTAATTCGCGATTTGCCGATGGAAATAGGCTCAATTTTGCGCGAATGGGCTACGTCGTCGATCTCGTTCCACAGATATTCCGGCTCGATTTTTCTTTTTTTTTCGTGTTCGGGAACGGCGGGTGTGTCAAGAGAGTGGAGGAGAGGTTAACGGAGGCTTAGCTGGGACCGGGTGGAGCATTAAAATTGAACATTGTCGTTGTTGGTCGTCCCGGTTGTGGTTTTGGCGGTAACTTTGGTGTCACCGAGCCTGAAAAACAAACATATCATTAACGTTAACGATTTTTTAAATTTATTTCTTTATTTACATTATTATACAAAATCTTTCATCGCAATTTGAGGTCGTAGATATCTAATGAGGATAACAGGGTGTATAATTTTCACCAGAACTTAAATTTCATGACTTTATGGTATAAAAGTATACTTTATAATTCTTTACTGGGACTAATTTTCTAAATTTTTATATTTATATTCTGCTCTTTGAAACAGATGTGTGTTGTATGCCAATAAAAAATATAGAAAATAAACGAAAAGTCACCAAACTGTACAATTCCACGTGTAGTAAAAAATGTGAGACAAACATCATTTCAATTTTGCTGTATAGAAATATATTTTGGGACTACCTGAAAAAATACTACATACATTTAGGAACTTTGAGTAATATGATCTAATCGCTTTATACGAATAACAAAGAAAACTAAAATGTTGAGATAACGAATCATTTTTTTCAACTACATTTTTTCTAATGCTGCAGATTGTCGCAAACCCGCGAAAATTTCAAATTATAAGGTGTAGTAAAAAGAAATCCATTATTTTTGCATGAAATCGAAGGCTTTATTTAGCATAGTTAGAATGATCCGATTTAGGTATAATATGCACCGTTTTGATCGATAACTTGTTGCCACTTTGAAGGTAATTTCATTATGCCTTTCTCATAGAAACCCTCGTCCCTATTGGCAAAAAACTGGGACATTCGATTTTCAGAAGCTTCTCTTGAGGCGAATTTTTCCCCAGCAAAATATTTCGCCATAGACAGGAACAGGTGGTAATCACTTGGTGCCAGATCCGGACTATAAGGTGGATGCATAAGAACCTCCCAACCAAGCTCCCGGAGCTTCTGGCGAGTCACTATCGATGTGTGTGGCATAGCGTTGTCCTGATCGAACACAATTCCTCTCCTATTGGCCAAAGCTGGCCGCTTCTGGGCGATTGCTTCCTTCAGACGGTCCAATTGTTGACAGTACAGGTCCGAATTAAGAGTTTGGCCGTAGGGGAGCAGCTCATAGTAGATGATTCCCTGCCAATCCCACCAAATACACAGTAAAATCTTCCGGACCGGCAATCCTGGCTTGGCCACGTTTGCGCCGGCTCACCGCGATTCGACCATGACCATTGTCGCTTGACGTTGTCGTAAGTGACCCACTTTTCATCACCGGTCACCATCCGCTTCAGAAATGGGTCGATTTTGTTGCGATTCAGCAGCGATTCGCAGATGGAAATTCTGTCCATGAGGTTTTTTTGCGTTAACTCGTGTGGCACCCATACATCGAGCTTCTTTTTGTATCCAGCCTTATTCAAGTGGTTCCAAACGGTTTTTTGTGCAATGTTTAGCTCCTGGGTAATCGGAACAGTGCTTACATGACGGTCGGACTCGACGATTTCCATTATTTTATCGACATTTTCGACAATTGGCCTTCCAGAGCGTGGTGCATCGTTGACATCAAAATTACCGGAACGGAATCGACGAAACCAAAATTGGGCGTGATTGGCTGTTACAGTATCTGGACCATAAGCACTATTCACATTTTCAGCCTCCTGGCTTGAGTTTTCGCCTTTATCGAAGAAAAACTGTAGAATATGGCGTATTTTCACTTTGCTGGTGGCCATCTTTGACGCGCGCTCAAAAAATATTGAGTCAAGCAATCACAAAACTGTCTGAGATATTTATTTTAGGACGAAATCTTATCTTTCTAACGCCATCTAGCGTAATCCGATCGCACTTATACAACGCGAGATACAGATTACTAAAGCCATCTATTGCAAAAATAATGGATTTCTTTTTACTACACCTAATATTTTGGACAAATTAATACGAAAATCGACCATGATAATAAACGCTGCAGAGATCTTTAAAAAAGTCAGGTAGACTGGTAATTTTTCATGACATTTCATGACTTTTTCAGGGACGAATGTAATTTCAAGACATTTAAGACTCTTCAGGTCGGTAGACACCATGTATAAGTAAAAACGTTCTAGAGATTTTCGTAACCAATATGAGCTGAGAAGAAATTGGAGAATTAACCCCTTAGCAGTATGGTGAAAATGAGATATTCATGCCACTTTTGTGTCAGAAAAAAAATTTGATAGATTGATGCTGTAATCTCAGTATTACGGTCCTTGACGTCACTGAATCTGAATCTGATATCAGATTTTCAAATTTCAAAATGGCGGGGCCAATATGGCGGATGCAAACTCGATGCGTAGTTTCATTTCGATAAAAATAAATTGTCTCTGTTCTTTTAGGTCGCTGAAATCTGATGTGAAATCAAATTTTCGAAATTGAAAATGACAGTTGCAATATGGCGGATAGGAATTCGAAAAATAGTTGGATTTCAACGGAAGTTCGTATCTTTCGGTGTTTGAGATAAGATTTCACACCATACCGTAAAAATTCGATACTTCGGGCCTATTACAGCAAAGCGAAATTTCGCTGTAGCGATACTAAATATTATGATAATCAGAAATAGTATCTCGTCAGAGTAAATATCGAAGACGAATGTATTAATTATGTACGTATGTTTCACATATAAGTTATTGGGATACTGTTGAGAGTATAAAACTAAATAAGAATCAAATTTTTATTCTTTGCTTTGAAATCGATTGTTTTTAAATATCATAATACAGGGTATATTGTAATAAACGTTCAAGTTTTTCTTACTGAAATGTTTGAAAATTACAAAATTGCTGAAAATAAATAATATTGAGCAATTTTAGAAATTCGAAACCCAAACAAACTCCACATGTGAATTCAGTGGGCTCAAGAATCTTCGTTGAAATACTCATTTCCATCGAAATCAAATAATTTTTTTATTTGCATCGGTCATATTGGATCAGCCATTTTCAATTTGAGGCCGTATTTTAGTGTGTCGTGATTTTTTTCTTCATATTATAGGTATGCTGTACGGCCCTGGTATAGCCGACTAAAGGTAAATTGCTGAAATCAGTAAATATCCACCCTATGAGAAACTTTAAAAGCTTTTTTTAAACTTTAAACGCATGAGAAACTTTAAACGCTTTTTTCTCAAAAGAACATTTCTAAAATCGGGCGTGTATTTTTCTCGGAATCTACTGGACCGCTCGACTGGCAATTTTGCACACATATAGAGTACTTGTCGGGCTATCGTTCGGCCCGCCATCTTTTTGATTGCTTTATAATTACTATTTTTCCGGGCCGCGAGAAGTGAAAATTGTAGTGTAAAAATCAGAGTACCTTTTTTCAAACGCCGCCATCTCGTGAATTTTTCCTAAAATTTTTTATTAGTGAGCCGAACGATAACCACATACGTAAAGAATAGAATGTTAAAACATCGTTTTTTTAAGATGACAACTACGACCGGAATCACAACGCCTGACGATAAAAAATTTTCGCGACATGACCTGCGCAACATCAAATATCATCTACATTTCGAATAAAATGCTTTGAAAAAATTTAAGATGTTACTTCCAACATGTATAAATATAACTGTGAAATTACTATCACTGTAGATTTAACCGTTTCTCTAAATTTTATTCCCAAAAAATCACTGTGAAAACGGGTGTTCGCAATGGAATACGGCTTAAAAAAATTGGATTTCAGATTCGGATTCAGCGAGCTCAAAAACCATGATTTAACAAATAACCGTTAAATCGGTATAGTAAAAACATGTTCTTTTTTTTGTAATGCCTACATATGTCATGAGACAAAAATGACACGACTTTTTTGCAGCCATATGTGTCTCTCACAGTCAAGGGGTGAAGGCCTTGTATACGCGAAAAATTTCAAAAATTTTCATTTTTTAATTTATTTTTGATTCCATTAGCCTGAACGGTTAGGAATATTTTAAGCTTTACAGAATTGAAAAATTCCAAAAATTGTATTAAATAAGGTAAGATTGCATTTATAATGGATACCGCGCAGCGCGCCCGACCGCCAACTTCAAAGCCGTTTTTCCACGATTCACTTTTTTGAACCTTGTGAAAGTTGTAACTCTTGACCGAAGGTTCAGATCGCTTTGAAATTTTTACAACATATTCTTAGTATCATTACCTATCGTGTGAACCACAGAAACAAAAATTTCAATGACACAAAAAAAATATAAAAAATAAAATACCGACAGAAAATTGAGTAAAAAATTTTTAAGTTTCGAATTTTTATTATAATAATTTAAAAAAAATAATATTGTTGGTTCACACTGAAGATACATTCATTATGCAATTATAAATATGTTCATTTTTTTTCAGACACCCACATCGATGCCGAGAACTTTCAACATCAACGCGCGCGCAAAAAAAAATACATTGCTTTATTATGTTATATCTCCGCCATTTGTTAATATTTCTGATTTTTTTTTTTACATATACTTAACCATGTGCATAAATGATCTGTAAAAAAAATGTTGTCAATATATGCGTCATTTTTTTTTTAACCGCGTCTAAAAAAGTACTTCGAAAATCGACGAAATCGCGTATATAAGGCCTTAAAGAAAAAAATCTTAAGTGCCGTTGCATTCCAACGATTGTAGAACTTACCGTTTGGTTGACTTGGCGGAAGCTTCGTGGGGCTCGGTCCATTGAAGGACATGTACCTGCGTGGATGCGTCGCGTTTGGGGCGGAGCTCTCAAGATTGGAATTTCGACGTGCCAAAAGTGCCGAATTACTGGGATTCAATGTGGCTGGAAGTCGTGGTGGAAGAGTTACCGGTATGTCTCGTCGTGGTGGCAACGGCGGGGGTGAAGTACCCTCGCGTGGCGGAAGTATTGGTGCGTTCGGAGCTTGTCGAGCCTTGAGAAAAAAAAATTCACATTAAAATCCCATTTGTTTTCCACACAGTGATTAATAATCAAGAAACTAACAGTAAAAAAATGCGCTGCAGGTGTGCGGCTTCGATATTCTCCCATGCAGCCTCTCATCGGAAAAAAAGTATCGAAAATCGATCTGTTCGTTCGATGTTGCTCCGTGCGCAACACTAGCACCGCGTAACGTTCGTATTTTTATCGGCTTTGTCAAAGGCTCTGTGGTTGTGGTTATATTGTGAGCAATTATAAAAATTAAAATTACTCCTCAATTGTATTTAATTTGTTTGCATTGAATCAATTTGTCTAGGCAAAGACAGCAAGAAGTGTTTCCTTTCAGTGATGTAAAAAAAATAAGTAAAATTTTCTTAAAATGCATATTTTTGTTTACTTGTGATTTTTTTATAAGATGACAAAAATGAAGCTATATTATTGATTTCATTAAAATTTAACAGACATATATAGTTGCTGTACCACTGATAATAGATAAAATTTTGCTTTTAGACCGAAATGAGCATAGTCCCAATGACCGGCTTCGAGAGTATAACTCACAATATTAATTTCCAACCTCGAACTCAATCTGAGGGAAAATTATTGGCATCTGCTGAACACGTCAGAGACTTAGAAGAGTTAAGGACGAAACATGGCTAAAGTTGAATAGTTCAAGCTCGTGTCATAAGGCCAACCTGCAGCTATCCATTTGTTGCGTTGTTCTAACTTCCAATTTGTCGTAGGGTATCGACAAAATATGCATTTACTTTCCTTCCGGTATCTTTGTAATTTATTACACAACAATTGTCGTGGCCCATCTTTAATAAAACGGGCCACGTTCATTGTCGAGTTCATCGACGAGTTCATTGAAATTTTTGTAGACTACGGGCACTGCGTTCGATTTCATTACCACCACCCTATACTCTGCACCGAGCCAATAGGCTCCAAGCGTATGCAGACCCTTCAAAAAGAGACAACTGTATAGAATATTAAAAAAAAAAAAACTCGTTATTCCTTGCCTCACTGATCAAAATAGACTCTCTATTTTCTAATACTGCAACTCATTAAGGGATCAGTATCAGTCTATTTTCGGAAATTTTCGATTTTTTAAAAACATCAGTTTCGTATACTACATACCTGTCGAAATACCGTAGAGAACGTTATGTAGGTCGAAGTGACCGATAAGGGGCTTAAGAGTGATACAATAGAAGCGGATCTGCGCGCTTGACGCGCAACCGCCGTGTCGAACGTTCAAATCTCGCAAAACAGAGATCCGAAACCAAAAATCCCGAGAAAGTGAAGCTTTTGAAGAAGCTGAAGGAATAATGTATGGACCAGGCATCGCTGACTGAGGGTAAGAGGCTTTTTTTTAAGTTTTATGTACATTTTTAAAAGAGAAATTTTAAACGCATTTTTCTCAAAACAACGTTTTTCGACCTTGTCGACATGATTTTTTTTGAAAAACTATTGCACCGATTAGGCTCAAATTTACAGGAATTATTCTATGCACGTTTCTCTTCGACCCCTACTAACGGTATAAATATTCATTAATATTTAGTCCTATTTTTAAACAATTTAAGTTGTAAAAAACAGTCGAAAAATTCAAAAGTGCGCCATTTTGTTTTCTTTTTATCGGGGGAGAAAGTTCTTAGTAGGGGTCATAACTACAACTCTACTTTATAATAAAATACTCGACTTTTTGTTTTCAGACGCTCCAAAGTTAAGATTTTGTGTCGACAAGGTGAATGCAGAGGTAACTTCAGGCAGCCAGATCACGAAGATAAATTTAAAAAAAAAGAAAATTTAAATTTTTTCTTGTACTTTGAAACTTCTATTTTTATGTATAAAAAGATTAAAATATGGAGATAAATTTTATTACGAAAAAAAAAAAAATGGTGAAAATATGTGAATAGATGGAGAGACTGAATCCCTTAATATCGCCATAGCCAGCGCTAAAATGCCGTGTAGGAAAAGTTGATCAACCAACTTGTTGGGGCGACTCGCTTATGGAACTTTCGCGCCTTCTGTGAGACCGCGGTGGCAACGGTGGCGGAGGTTGATTCGGAGGCACGTGGCTGGGCGAAGGCGGTAGTGGCAACGGGACACCGGGACTTCCGCTCGACGATGGTAACCCCGAGAGGGCTCCCATAACACCAATCGTACCGGAAGTGAAACCGAAGTGAGTCATCGTTTGGGGTTGATGGTGCGGCGCCGGTACGTGTCCGGGTGAACCGAGCTGCGGGCTGCTACTCGGCGATCCCAGCGATAGGCCCGACATGCTTAATGGACCTGGAGAACCTGGAGGTGGACCTGTACCTGCGTTGAAAAACCAGCCGCTTGAGTTCCTTTCGGGCGAATAAAGGAAAGCGTCAACAGTACATTGGAAAATGTTGTTTACGAACCTCCTAAAAGAACTGGCGCAAAGACACTGTGGTCGCCCTTGTGCGTCGACGTTACATGTGAAGTGTGCGGCGGCGTTTCTGGCAATTCGGGTGGCGGTGGGCCCTCGGGAGTTGGATCGTGAAGTCTGACACTCGAGGCTACGGCTTGCAACGGGGCCGGCAATTTCCCGCTCAAACTGCGGGCTTTTATACCCGGCGATTTAAGATTCAAGTCCGGCCATCTTCGAGGCTGCGACAAAATTATTGAAGATCGCGTTCACGTCAGAATTTTCCAACGCCAGGGAAAACAACGAGCGTTCTTAAGGGGAGAAAACCCTTCAGAATTTTCAAAAAATCGATTTTTTTTTGCATATTTCGAAACTATAATATATCAAGAAGATACTGTTAAAAGGAAAAATCGAAATATGAAATATTTACGGAGTTATAGCTCATAGTGGAGAGCGCCGAGACCGCATATCGCGAACTATAAGATGTTACTCCGTTACTTGGTGAAGAGATGAAGCAGCATCTCTTACCAATTTACGAAGATTTGTCGAGGGAAGATTTACTCGAAAGATGCTTGGGTGGCCATATTCAAAACGCGAACGAGAGTTTCAACGCAAAAGTTTGGCGATTAGCTCCAAAACACCTCCATTCTGAGCTCAAAATCGTTGAAATCGGAGCCTATATTGCTGCTGGGGTGTTTAATGAAGGTTATTCATCCATTCTAAGAATTATGAATGCGTTGGACATAATTGTTGGGACGTACGCCAGAGTTTTCGCCGAAAACTCCAACGAGGCACAGATAGAGAGGCAGAACCGGATGAACCTTTCCTCGACAAAAGCAGCTCTTACAGCCCGAAAACAGCAGCAAATGTAAGAAAATCAGCTTTTCGAGGAAGTTGAAGGGTCAGTGTACGGGCCTGGAATCGCTATTTGATCGGTAAGTCACTAAAATTTATAATTTTATCGTATTCAAACTTTAAACGCGATTATCTCGAAGCTACATTTTCAAAAACTGCTCACACTGTAGCTCAAAAAGTTATTGATCGATCTCGCTGAAATTTTGAGAGGTTTCTGTCTATGATATTTCCGGAAGGATAAACCTAAACTTTGAAGGATATCGCGTAGATAAATCATTTTTTTGGGGTAAAAGCTGTCGAAAAAATGGTCGAAAATTTGAACTTTTGGTTAAAAAGCCTGCGTAATTTTTAATTTTCTATTTTTTTTATAATTTTATAGGCTAATCCTTCCCCTACATGTGTCAGTAATCGAAAAATATTTTTGTTTTCTGTTTCAGATGAACAGTAAAAATGTGAAAAATTGAGCATTTTTTTATGGCACAGGACAGACGCCTGGGGGAAAAGACTATAACTTCACCATTTTCTTTTGTAAGAAAAAAAGTTTTTGAGCTCTTTAAACCTATAATAAAATCACATAAAAATTTAAAAATGATGCGATTATTTCATCACCCTCAAAAAAATTCACAAAAAATGGCTCATTTTCTGGCGTCTAAAGGGTTTTCTCCCCTCAATGAACCGTTGATAACGATTATTGCAATCTGTGCTAGTGAGAAATAGTGAGATTTACCACTCGCGGTAGTTGCCTGCAGCCTCGCGGCTCAACTTCCAGACTCTTGTGAAACAGATAATTGCCGATTTCCGTATCGGTCATGTTCGGATCGAAAGGTGACAGGTTCTCGATAAAATGCCTTATCCTGGTCTCAACCGATAAGCAGTAAGGCTGATTCTGATACTGTTGAATCTCGCCGATGATCTCGGCGACTTTTCGTCGTTTGCTGAAATTTATGAGCTCCGGGCTATCCAACAAATAGTCCTTGTTACCCTCCTCGATGTGAAGTATATTGGTCAGGTACATACCTGAAAACAAGACACTTTCGTCAGTCGGCGTGACGCGTAATTAAATCTCGGAGCAAAGCAACGTCAAGATTCTTCGAAAAAAAAAAAAAGAAATGTCTTTTGTGCGAAACTAACCGAAAAATGGTACGCATGGTGGATTGATGGAGCGCAATTTTTCTTGATATTTTCGGAAATGATCGTTGTGCAATTCGCGCGCTTCTTCCAAAGATTTCTCCAATCGCGCAGGAATTTGCTGTGAATAGAAGAAATCGCGTCATAATCGCTACATCCGCAGTCGCCGCTAAGTCGATGAAAACTATTTGAAAAAGAGAAGAAAAAAAAAACGTGCTATTTTGAACTTACTTGAAACGTAAATTTTAATCTATAAACGGAAGCGGATCCCATGGCACTACTGATGGCTATGACACCGTTGAAATTATTGAGATCCTGCAGCACCATCATTATCTCGATAGCCCGAGAAACAATGGCAACTCTCTCCTCAAGATTCTCGGCTTCTACTATAGTTTTTTCAAGCCATCTCGTAAACTATTTTAGAAAAGAAAAGAAATTTGTATTCTCGGAAAATGGAAGTGGGAAGAATTCATTGTGAATGAAGAAAAACTCACGTTTGTCGTATGCTTGATCATCTTCAGTAAATTCGGTGATGTTAGTTCTTTGTCTTTTTTGGGTTCTACTAATTCGGAAGGTTTAACCGTCCTGTACAGCTCGAATTCTAGCAAGGTCAGTTGTCTCGCAAATTCGATGGGATGTAACTGAAAACGGTGTTTGTTATTTGAATACACACAGTTAGCAATGGATAAATTTTGTATCAATAACGATTACATTGAACTTTCGTACCGTAAGTATTCCCCACTCTTCTTCAGGAACTTTGAGATGCCACTCGATAGGTGGCGGAGATCTTTCGAAACTAAACGTTATTGGTCTCTGCTCGGACGGCTCGCACTTTCTTTGCACAATCTTGATCACCGAGTCAACCCACTTTCTCATTGATTTGCCGCTGACAGTGTCCAAGAACAGTTGTAGCCTGTCGAGGAGATTTCTGTCACGCTCGAAGTCGTAAAAATGATGGTCCACCTGAACACAATAGAAATTTAATATTTTAGCGTCCATTTCTAGTAAATTGATATGTGCACTTTTTTTTTACTTATGAGATCTACCAACAGCTGGTTCCTGAAGAAAGTACCTTATATTTAGTCTTTTTCAATTTTGGGCTGTTAATTTTAATGGAGAATGGATATTCGTTTCATTAGTTGCCATAAAGTCTCACAGTACTGCACCAATCTCAATTTTATATAGTTTGTTTGGGTGTCTAATTCTAGTGAATTGAGATGTGCACATTTTTGTACGAACAGGGTCTACCGACAGCTGGTTCCTGGAGAAAGTACCTTATTTTTATTTGTTTTTCACTTTTCGGCTGTTAAGGGGTTACGTGGATTTGAAAATTTCAAAGAATCCATTTTTCAAATTTTATTATCTAATAGTACAATATGTCTAAAATATTCTCCCAAAGTTTTAAGGCGGTCCTCTAGTTTCTCGGGTCGAAAAAATAGATTTTTTTTTTTTCATAAATCACATCTACAACATGTGTAGAAAATGTGTGCCAAAGGATTTTTCGATATTCGAAGTGGTTCACAAGTTACGGCCCTGGAACGGAGCAGGTATACGGAGCAGGTAAATCACATGCGCGAACTTTCAAACGCGTTTTTCTCGAAACACCATTTTTCGAAACGGTGACCACGATATTTCAGAAACTACTGCACCGATCTTGTTCAAATTTATACAGCATCTTTAATATGTTATACGCCGGCGATTGAACTAGGATTATCATGATTGCTTCGATAGTTTTTTTTGTACGAGCGAAAAACTTAAGAAAAAATGAGTAAAAAATAGAATGTAATTTTCAAAAGTGTATAAAAAAGTCAATTTTTGTAATTTAGAATTCACTCTAGTTCAATCGCTAGTCTTAAATATGAAGATTAAAATGCCGTTTGGTTTTTTGATTTCAGATAAGCAGAACAGTCGCAATCTTGGTCACCGTCAAGCACCTCTTTTACTTGATGTCTTCCTGTCGGCCACTATAACTTTTATTCTATTATATATTTTGACTTCAAAAAATTTGAAAAGCTTATTTAAATGTTAATAAAGATTATGCAAAAACAATGAGATTGATTATTTCGATGCTTTGCCCGTAAAAAATTATTGAAAAAGCCGTAAAAAAACCGCCGAGAAACTAGAGGACCGCCTTAAGTCAATCGGAGTGAAAGTCTAGGAGAGAGAGAGCCTTTAGGAATTCCCCCCGTTGGGAAAGACCGGCCGGGAGCGACGCAGGTATACGCATTTTTCTCAAAACACTATTTTTGAAGTCAGTGGACACGATTTCTCTAAAACTAATGCACCGATCTTATCGAAATTTTGCACACTTCTTCAAAATAGCATTGACTAGTGATTGAACGAAGGTTTTTTTTCGATTACAACTAATTTTACAAGGCTATACGTAGTGTATATTGTATCAAAAATTGAACTATCTTGCATCCAACTCTGCCAAAAATTCAAATTCCAATTTTTTTTAAAATCCTTCGTTCCATCACGAGCTATACTCATCTGCTGACAGAAAAAATGTTGTTTTTTAATTTCAGATAAAGCTATCATGAGTTATCCTGACTACCACGAGGACACTTTTTTTTTAGGGGTCTCCGAAAACCAGGTCCCACCGGCTGAATTTTCCAAATTTTTGGATGAATTTTTTTTTTTTAATATTGTTGAAATGTTGCTCTTTCATGTGCTTAACATTTTTAATAAAATATTTTATATATTATATTTTTTAAAAATAGAGAAAATATGCTTTTTTTGGCTTCGAAAACCACGTAACCCCTTAATTTAAATAGAGAATAGATATCTGTCTCGTTAGTTGCCATAAAGCCCCACAGTACTGCGCCAATTTCAATTTTACATAGTTTGAAGTATGAAGTATTGAAGTATGAATATAATTTCATATACTAACTTTTGATCAATTATATGCAGTTCCATGACAAATATTTCTCATAAACTTCACAAATTGGGTAGATTTTTCACTCAGAGAAAAATACATAATGAAGAAATGACTATAATTTTTACGACACTGAAGATTTTCGTGCATCTCCTTGAGCGAATCGGCGTAAAATCGATTGAAGAGTTGGACAACTCAACTGACAATAATCTGTGATCATGGTCGCAATGGAGCCAGTGAAAAATATGTAAATGAACATTTATCAGGCAGCTACTCTAGACTATCAAATTGGTAGTTACTTCTCGCGCCAAGCGTTCCCTGCACATTGATTACGACGATATACGTATATTCAGTGTAGCCCTTATAAAGAATAACGAATAAAATTGTTCAAACTTTGCCTACGGCATCGAAGTGACCGTGAAGTCAGTGAATATTCCAATACGATATTATATTTGAAGGTGTTGTTATTTACAAAATAAAACAATGCAACTGACCCAATGCCTCAATACGTTTAAGACTCGAAACTGTACGGGCTGACAGAATTCCTTCCTATATCTTTTCCAATCTTCTCGCGCCGTCGCTTTGCAGCCTGAGGGTTTTTCCTCCTCGCCATAGACCAGCGACGGATCCGGTATTTCGAATCTCTCGATAAGCAATGTCAGTAGTTCCTGAGGTGAGCAAAAACTCCTGCGAAGCAATTTCAAGAGGGATTCTGTTTTGAATTATTCCTTCGCCGGATAGAATGAAAAATACAAATGAAAGCGCCCGAGTGCGTTACCTATAAGTAGTAAGGAATGTTCGTACGAACGCCGGGTCGGCGTAAATGTGATAAGTCAGCCTCTCGACGAGTTTGACCAGAGTTGCACCTTTTATGAGCGGTACACCACCATTTTCACGTGCCTCGAGGACCAAATTCTCCGGACAGTCCTGCTCGGCGAATTTGTACAAGTGTGACGGTGGTAACCGAAGCGGATGATTTCTTTCCTCGTCGAGCAATATGCTGTCGAGTGTTCTCTCGAGCATACTCTTCGTATTTAGCATGACGAGATCGGCCATCCAACAGTTTTTGTCCTCGACCGATTTCGCAACGAGGGTTACACTCGGATGATCGCGCGGAGCGATCTCAAAGGCATTCTTCAGTTCTATCAAAACAAGCGAACAATCGACTTTGAACATTTCAGTTTTACTCTTTGTTTTTTCTCGTAAAAAGAAAGGTAACGGCACTCTGGGATTCTGATAATGATGAATTATTCTATTGCGACAATGTATTACGAACATTGAGGAAATAAATCACCGTGATCGACAGAACGATTTGATTTTTGTTTGCTTCGGCCTTTAGTTGACAGTCGAAGAAGTAATATACAATTTTTTTCGAATCGAAATGTAACGTGTGAATTTTTGGGGCTGATATTATTTATGAGGTTGTTCGGGGGTCGCTGCGCGACCCCTTACAACGCTCTTAGGGCAGCCTGCAGCTGCGGCGGCCTGGGCGTTACAGACAGACAGACAAAGTCTAGGCTTGTCTTAAATTTATTTTTGGTACGAACAAAAATGAGTAAGGAAACTTTTGAGTTTTTTTTTAAATGGCATTTTTTCAATTGTGCTTTTACAGTGAAATTTCTGTCATTTCTAATTTGTCTCTTATTAACGTGCAATTGTTAGACAACATTACTTGGTACATTTTCTAGAGAATTAGCAAAGATGTTTGCGAAATATTCAAAGATCTTATTGCAAATTACATTTTTATAACATTTTATAAAAATGCCTGCCTTGCTTCTTCAAAAATCAATATTCGTTATAACTCCAGAATCACTCCGGGTTGAAACTTAAAAATTAAAAAAATTCTACTCACAAGGGCTTTAGCAAAAAAAAATCCTATGAGCCGACTACTTGTGTAACAGCATTTTGTTTGGGGTTGTTTGGGTTACTATAAAAAGAAAATTTACTTTTTTTTCAAATCTATTTTTAGGACACAATTATTCATTTCCAATAAATTTCATTTATCTTGTTTTCGAATTAACTTAAAAATTATCATTTTAGTTTTTAGTCTAACATGGTGCTATTAACCCTTAAGGGCTAATGGCACTGAGTAGTAGTCTCGCCAAGGCGTTTTTCTATAGATTTTTTTTTATTTTAAGGACTCATTCAGGACACTATTAAATGATTACTTGCAAAATTTCAAAAGGATTCACCGTTCCGTTTTCGAGATATTGGCAATCAATGATTTTATGCTTTTACGAAGTGTTCTTATGGGGAGTGGTGGAACATTTTACATTTCACGCAATAACTTCGAAACTTTTTTACAGATTTTTTTTTTAATTTTCAATTACAGAGGAACATATGACGAAGTGGGTAAAAAAAAATCATGAATTTTGACCGTCCAGTTTCAGAAATATAGCGATTTAAGGCCTTATATACGCGAAAAATTTCAAAATTTTTCATTTTTTAAATTATTTTTGATTCCATTAGCCTGAACGGTTAGGAATATTTTAAGCTTTACAGAATTGAAAAATTCCAAAAATTGGTAAGGTAAGGTAAGATTGCATTTATAATAGATACCGCGCAGCGCGCTCGACCGCCAACTTCAAAGCCGTTTTTCCACGATTCACTTTTTTGAACCTTGTGAAAGTTCTAACTCTTGAACGAAGCTTCAGATCGCTTTGAAATTTTTACAACATATTCTTAGTATCATCACCTATCGTGTGAACCAAAGAAACAAAAATTTCAATGACACAAAAAAATATAAAAAATAAAATACCGACAGAAAATTGAGTAAAAAAATTTTAAGTTTCGAATTTTTATTATAATAATTTTTTTTTAATAATATTGTTGGTTCACACTGAAGATACATTCATTATGCAATTATAAATATGTTCATTTTTTTTTCAGACACCCACATTGATGCCGAGAACTTTCGCCATCAACGCGCGCGCAAAAAAAATACATTGCTTTATTATGTTATATCTCCGCCGTTTGTTAATATTTCTGATTTTTTTTTTACATATACTTAACCATGCGCATAAATGATCTGTAAAAAAAATGTTGTCAATATATGCGTCATTTTTTTTTAACCGCGTCTAGAAAAGTACTTTCGAAAATCGGCGAAATCGCGTATATAAGGCCTTAAATAAAGCAATGTCTAGCGACGCCTAGCGCCACGAAGCGTCTGGAGCAGAATAGAACTAGATTACAGTACTGTGTGCAAATCCGTATACGCAGAGTATCTACTTATTAGTAGCCGGTATGGATAGTCTGATACAAAAGTGAAGGTTAGGTTCACATTATATTAAGCGTTTTCATCGTTATTTTATAAGTTTTTACAACCCGATAGGATGTACAACCTACATTATAAGGATATTTCGCAATATTTCGAAGCTTTCATGGATTGAGCGGAGAATAAACTTTTCAACGTGACTGTGGCGAGACTACTACTTTAATAATGAAATAGATTAAAAAATAACGTTTATATGGCCCGCGTTGTGTTTTCTCATTGTTCGTAAATCGTTCGTCCAAAAACACAAATTTCGGGATAAATTCCCTAAAACATAAAAATTATTATTACTCTCCTATATGTAGGGGAGAGTGGAGACCATCTGGCAGTTGGGAGGCTCGGGCATCCCCTCATAACTCGAAGTGCATGGTAGTTATTTTTTTAAATTTCTACCAATGCAGTTTAGTTTAGTGCCTGGAAACACCGTTCAACCAAAATTCATCTGTCATTTGTCTCAGTTGTCAAAGATACAGATGGTTTTAGGTTTGGTGCGTGCAAAAGTGAAAAAAAAAATCATGATTTCGAAGTCAATAACGGAGCAATTAGTAATAAGGTAAGTTTTTTTGTGTACGTTTAATTGTATGTTTATTAAAGATTATATTAACATGTGAATCATGATAAACTATTCCATAAAAAAAAACTTCTTAATGTTTGTTTGGAAAATGTATGGCTGGGGACCATTGGGCACTGCCTTTGAAGGGAGGCTTGGGCATGCCCAATGCTCCCTCCGCTGCACATTGGTGGCATATTTTTGTGGTATTGTGTTTATTTCAATGATTTAATTTCAGCAAAATGCCATTTACGCTCAAGAAGAAGAATAAGCGGCGTGAAATACCTAAAGACATTATTTTGTGCATCAGGAGGTTTCAAAGGGAGAAAAATTCAAAACTACTGCGAAGAAATATGATATTCCTAGAACCAATCTACAACGGTATTGAAAACTGGATTGCAATGTGAAAGATGTTTCCTCCAAATTCAAAATATAACTTTGACAAACCCGTCTGGGTCATACCGAACCTAAGATAAGGTGATTTAAGAGCAAAATATTGATTTTGAGGTAAGATGTTGATTTGAGGCGATGCTCAAACCTCCCGCAGAGGTGCTCGAGCCACCCGACCACAGGGAGGTTTGGGCACTATTATTAGGGTTTGTTAAATCTCTTATAATCTTGAGACTGATTATAACTGGAGGACTGTTCTTTGTAATAATTATAGCCAAATATGTGAGCTACTGACATGAGAAATAAAAATTTGTTTATGTGAAAAAACGACTGTTTTATTGCTACTTAAGTAAAGAAAAGTGCCCGATGGTCCCCACTCTCCCCGATACTAGCTTTTGCTCGTGATTTTGTCCGCGTGGACTTTAGGATTTGATCCAGAGAGGAGAGAAAAAAAAGTAAGCGATAAAGAAAGATTGTCATATATTTCAGGCACGGTGGTAGACTGACTGACTGAGGTAAGGATTAATAATTAATGAAATAGTAGTATAAAAGTGCCTAACTGGAACTCCAGTATCATACAACGTCATTGTTGTCTACAAAACTATATGGCTTCGAAATATATTTCTGTAGACAACATCGTATGATTTATGGTCTTCGGCAAGCAGATTCAAGTTTTGGGCACTCGATACTCTCGAACAGTCTACATATGGTTGACCATGATTGACCATGCGAGAAGCTAGTCCTTTCTTAGCGCACATCTACACCCTTTAAGGAGCATATCTTTCAAATTTCATGTTTCTATCTTCAATGGTTGAGGCTGTGCATTGTATTATGTCCAGTCAGTCACGAAAGTGTTATAAAACATACATATAAATGTATAGATTGAATTTCATCAATAGCTCACCTTCCGTGTCTTCTCGATCGATTATATCGACTTTTCTAATAAAAAACCGTTCCTTCAATCGAAGTTCACCCTGGTGCGCCGGATGTCCGCCACCGACTCCGACCGCGGCGACACTCACGCTGACTCTTTTGCTGCCGCTCGGCTTACAGAGCACGAGCAAGCCGTCGAACAAAAGAGCTCGCCTCTCCGTCAATCTACGACCGTTGCTGCCCACTTTTCCCAGCATGTCCTCTGCCGTGACGCAACGCATTGCAAAATGAACGAACAAATTTTCATCATTGTGCGAAAAAAAAAAAGAAACAGAGGAAACGACATGACTGAAGGACTGTAACGAGGATATTTACCGCGGATGAACTCGTTGCAGCATTGGCCGATGTCTCTTTGATCCCAGCCATCAACGGTTTTTTGCAACTCACTCGTCTTCTCGAGAGCCGCGTGCCGTCTCGCACGGCTTTGCATTCGCAGCCCCGTGTCCTTTTTCGGAAGATTAGCCATTGATTTGACCAATTCCATTTGCAACGGGGTCAACACACCTTGAACCTGCTCCAGGGACTCACCATCCTCGGTATTTGGCGTCCGTTTGTGCAATACCTGAATCAACGAAGATAGCATTGAATGGAGGTTGAGGGTGTTTTACCATCCTCGCAGGGGGAGCTCGTTTCTTTCGCAAAAGAAAATTACTTCAATAACAGAAGACGACAGATATTTGCAAATTAGATTTAGGAAAGAAATCCGTGCGCGCGTTTAGCTGGTTGGTTCGACGACATATCTAAAGGGACCATGGTGATCAAGGAATTCAGTAAGCTAGAGTGAAAGTTCCAATACTCGACCTATTAATAGATTAGACCACCTTGGCGCTCGGAAAAATAGTTATAATTTTATTTTATGCGACTATTAAATATATAAAATAATTTTTATTTTTAACAAATACATTATAGTTTTATAAACAATTTTTTTTAAGTTAATTGGAGGAGATACAAGTCATCTAGAAGGATTCTCTTTTCAAACTGGTGGACAAAATATCTCGGGATCTACTCGACCGATTTTGATGAAATGTATATCACATATTCTTCATAATATCATCGAGGATGTGGCATAAGGTTTTTTGTTTGCATGCCGCGTTCATTTTTTATTAATTAAAAAAAAATCAAAACTGGTAAAAATCAGTTTTTTTTTCAATTACCGTATCCACAAAAAAGTTTTTAAAATTTTTCCCCTATGCTATACTTTAGCTATTACTTTTCTTTACAAAACAAAAAATTGTTTTTTTTTCAGACGAAGCCTTACGGAGAAAAAGGTACGTTTTTTTACTCGTCCATAAAACTATAATTATTTACTAGAAAATTATTTAATATATTTAATAATCGGGTCAAATTAAAACAAATTATTATATCCCTTTTTCCGAGCGCCAAGATGGTGTAACACGCCTTAGGGGATAACACCACTCTGGGATTTTGGAAACATCATTTTTTTTGCTTAAAAAATACTTTGGAGTCATAAAAACAATATGCAATTGGTCCTGTAGCGATTTTTTTTTTTAAGGTTCAATGATCGATTTTTAACTTTAAACTCGTACGATACATCGTAAGACTTTAACAACATTAAACGCGTTTTTCTCGAAACCACTTTTTTCAAACTGGGAGGACGGATTGGTCGAACACCTTTGCATGGAACGATTTGAAATGTTGATAGTAGCTTCACAAGTACATTCTCTATGGGAGTATGTAGCCGTTTTTTTTTATCAAATCTAAACTTATTTTTTTTATAAACAATTTACTGCTTATTTTTTGGGCAAAAAATCGATTTATTTCTTCCAAAGTGCGCCATTTTTTCAAAATTTGATTTAAAAACTCCCTACGTAGTCCCATAGCTAATAATATATAGATTATAATTTTTTTTGGTTTTTGTTCCAGGTTTTATACTTTACGAGAAAACCGCCCTCCCGCGAAGCTATTTGTAAAAAACACGTTTTTCAAAATGGGCTCTGTCGCCGCCATTTTGTATGAAAATTATAACAATTTTTTTTTGTACTTTAATATGTATTAAATAAACCCTCTCAAAAGAAATCCTATTCCTTTTTTCATACTCCAAAAATAAATTGTCAAAGTTAGGCCTTATTCTCTGCCGCTAGAGTGGTGTTATCCCTTAACTCGAAGGACCGCCGAAGCCGAACTCCGAGCACCCACACGGAGAGAATTAAATGTTAAAAATTACCGTGCAGTAACGGTAACCAGATGACAACCCTGAAACTTCGCTTATTATTACTGAGTAAAACACAGATTTTCACGAAAATAAAATAAAATTTCTTTTTCAGATAGAAAATTTTACCAGATTTTCTAGTAAATTTTGATGTGTAATAAAATACGCAAAACTTAAATTTAAAAAATATATAATATCACCGAAATTTTACTGTGCATTTTATTATTTTATGCCTTACAAAAATGTCTATAAAAAAGTATCGTCCTTATAACAGTTATTTTAAGATTTATTATAAAATTTAATGAGTGTTATAGGAAAATGTATCGTGCTCTCGCTAAAAATTATCGTGCGCGCTACCCTTCTTGTATAGTAAAATTTTAGCTACGTATTTGAAATTTTCTGTAACGTGAGCTTAAAAAAACTTGTCGCATACGAATTATTATGCTTTTCTCACTTGTCACTACATTGAAATATATCACGGTAATTTTTACCGTGAAATTCACGACAAAAATTACTTTTTAATTCTCTCCGTGCATCCACCAGTGTCGGTTTGATGCCTTTTTATTGAATTCTTTTTTTTTTCTTCGAAAAGTAATACGATGTATCTAGCAATAAAATAAGTTCGATGAAATAGCCAAGATTCTCTGGAAGCGTTAAAGGGACCTTTTGTTTACGTCGAAAGGCACTCACCTCGATATAATCAAAGTACAGAAAGCAGTGCCAAACGGGTTGGAGCAAGAGTTTTGGTAGATAGTACTTGACAGCTTCTTTGAAACCGTGGCCGGCTGCACGTAGCGCCGCATTAGCCTCGGGTCTCGACAATAACGTCGTCAGAACTTCTCTACTAGCTGGACTATTTATGTCTCTCGCATATCTGTGAAACATCATTGAATCGTTGAACCAAATGATATGAAAAGAATCGTGATTGTGTGTCGTAAAGGAATATAGATTTTGTGATATATTTCAATTGTCGCAGTATCGCACAATCGTACTTGATGTAAACGTCGAATTCCGCGGCCTCGGCCAACTCCTCGAAGCACGAGCCCACCGTTGGCGTTTGCTTCTCCTCCGTTATTTCTATTATGTCCTCGAGACTACCGAGCAACGTCACGGTCACTTCGTATATGTCCATTATGTTGCTGAAAAGACTCTCGAGATTGCGTCGATCGGTTGCCAGTTTTGCAATTTCTTCCCGAAAAACCTTTAAAGGATAATATGGAAATTTTTATCAGCTGAAGTTCGAGGAAATGCTGGTAATAAAATAAGCATAGTCAAACGAATTTTTTAATATTCAGAAGCGTTTTGGATTATCGAAGAGGATCGGGCGTATCACCTATGAATGTTAAGGAGTTTCGGGACAGTTTATATTTATGGGGAATTAAGGGGGAAATTCTATTGTTCTCGAGCAGGACGCCAACTTCTACTACCAACTACGAGTCGTGCATTTAAGATTTCTTTTTACACAACCGTAATATACCGTATTTTCAATGTTGTTTTAAGGTAGTAGTCGCGCCAAAGCATTTTATTTTGAGGTCCCATTCAGGACACTATTAAATGATTACCTGCAAAATTTAAAAAGAATTCACCGTTTCGTTTCTGAGATATTGGCAATCAAAGATTTCAGGGTTTTACACGTGTTCTTATAGGGAGCAGTGGAAAATTTCACATTTCACGCAATAACTTCGAAACTTTTCAACAGATTTTTTTTTTTAATTCCCAATTACAGAGGAACATATGACGAAGTGAGTAAAAAAATCATGAATTTTCACCGTCCAATTTCAGAGATATAGCGATTTAAATTAAGGCAGTAGTCTGGTCTAGAAATTTGACAAAATCGATTTTTTTTCTTCATTTTATTATTCCTTAGACCTTTCTTAATACGCTCGTGAAAACCGTTTATTGATATTTCAAAAATTAGCAGATTGATAGACATTATAAGCAAGCCGCGCGCTCAGGTAGCGCGGTCGGGAAGCAACTTTGAACGCGTTTATCTCAGAACTATGTTTTTCAAATGGGCGCCCACGATATCTCGATAACTAATTGACCGATCGAGCTCAAATTTTGCACATACCTTCGGTAGCCTCTTTCTGAGGACTGGTAGCAGAATTGAGTCGAACAATAAGTTTGCCCACATTTTATAACTCGTCGAATATCCGAAAATGTATGAAATATCGTTAATCGAAGTTTAACAGGCCGCCATTTTGTAACAAAATTTTTTAAAGTACTAATTCTGCTACCAGTGCTCAGAATACTCATACAGATTGAGAATATATTTTTTTTTTCAGATGCATACATCACCCAGAGTGGGCGCCGATTGAGGCGGTTTTCGGCGGACCATGTTGTAAAAAAATAAAAAAACTACATGAAAATATTTAAAATAATTTTTTTTTAATGTAGATACATTCTCAAAGGAACAATAAATACATATGTAAAATTTCATCAAGACAACTTCAACGGTTTAAAAGTTATTCCAACCCAAAAATGACGTCAAAAATCTCGCTCTAGACCAGACTACTGCCTTAAGCAATGTCTAGCGACGCTAGCGTCACGAAGCGACTGGAGCAGACTAAAACTAGATTACAGTAGTCTGTGCATATACGCAGAGTATCTACGTATTAGTAGCCGGAATGGATAGTCTGATACAAAAGTGAGGGTTAGGTCAACATTATATTAGGCGTTTTCATCATTCCTTTATAAGTCTTTACATCCCAATAAGATGTACAACCAACATTGTAAGGATATTTAGCAATATTTCGAAGCTTTCATTGATTGAGCGGAGAATAAACTTTTCAACGTGACTATGGCGAGACTACTACCTTAATGTGCATTCTTCGATTATTTTATAGTTAAAAAAAGTTAATACATTTGGCGAAAGTGCACTGTTTGTATTGCGAATTTTATTTTTGACGGTTGGTGACACTTATTCTGTCAGCGCGAACATCAACGAGTGCAGCAACTCATGCAGTTCATTGAAGAAAAAAAATACTTCTTTATTGAACCGAATCAATTCTGAATGATAAATGTCAAGTGTAAAAAAATAAGTAATATCACTTTTCTTTAAAAAAAAGTTTGTTTGTTGAACGGATAGCCGCGCCACGGCAATTAGCGGTATTCCAACACGCGCACCATTTAGCGCTAGTGTGGGTTTTCGAAGCTTTGCCTCTAGGTTTAGTCGGCGGGGGAAAAAATTATCGTTTTTATTTACAAGAATGTCAATAATGAATAAACGGTGTAGACGGATCATTGAATTTTGGGGTGACATAATTGTCGTAATGTACTGAGTGGTTTGACTGTTTTTCATAATATTTGTTCATACTATTTCGTGTGTAAAACTGCCGATCAACGATGAGTATACGCGTCTTTCTATGTTAAAAAGTGTTTTTTTTTTCAATTGCAAATTTTATGCAAACGGTGTCGATGATCGATTTAAAATTTAGAGGCTGCATTCAGTATATGACAAAGAATTGACTACATAAATTTGTATCATATGATAGCATTTCGTCACTTGTCCCAAAACTCCATAAATGTGTAGATACTTTTAAAGTCAAAATTCCAATATACAGGGTGAGGCACATAAAGTGTTACAGAGCAATAGCACTCAAACTATTGATCATATCCAAAAATGTTTCAGACAAAAGTTTCAGTGTTCGATAAGGCCGTCATACTGGACCACCGTATTTTTTTATCGGTGGAGGCGCTGAAGCTACGTCAAGGTCAACTCCACTTTTTAAAATGGAACCATGTATTTTTTTTTCGATGACATTATTACCGATTTTAAGACGAATTCAGCGACCTACAACACAAGGTCATTCTAGTCACGCAAAGTATAAAAATAGTCGAAAAATCGAAAAATATCGGAATAATCACTTTCAAAGGGTCCACTAACTTTGGTTTGGGTCTACCTACAGAAGATGCTCGAAGTGATGACCCTCGACTTGTAAGCACTTGTTAATTCGCTGATGAAAAGACCGCCTAACTTCAGCCAACATTTGTGGTGTAATTTCGGTACATACTCGGCGTATTCTTTCTTTCATGTCGTCAGGCGTGGTAGGTGCTACCGCCATTACGCGTTCTTTGACAAAACCCCATAAAAAGTTCATTTTCGCGATCCGATGTACTCACATTATAAGGTAACGCGTGACTAATTGATATGTCAACAGAAAATGCGTACTTGCTGCCGATAAGAAACATCGGTATCGTAAGAAATGAAAACAGCGATCAAACAAGTGTTTACAAGTCGAGGGTCATCACTTCGAGCATCTTCTGTAGGTAGACCCAAACCAAGGTTAGTGGATCCTTTGAAAGTGATTATTCCGATATTTTTCGATTTTTCGACTATTTTCATACTTTGCGTGACTAGAATGACCTTGTGTTGAGGTCCCTGAATTCGTCTTAAAATCGGTGATAATGTCAGGCGAAAAAAAATACATGGTTCCATTTAAAAAAGTGGAGTTGACCTTGACGTAGCTTCAGCGCCTCCACCGATAAAAAAAATAGGGTGGTCCAGTATGACGGCCTTCTCGAACACTGAAACTTTTGTCTGAAACATTTTTGGATATGATCAATAGTTTGAGTGCTATTGCTCTGTAACACTTTATGTGCCTCACCCTGTATATATTTCAAATTCCTAAGTAAATAATCTTGGACTGTCTACTCAAAACTCTACTTGAAACTGAAAATATCACACCAGAGTTCTGCCGGCGAGGCTTTTTTTTTCCTAATACTCACCTTTATGATCATGTGAAGATCGCGAAGATAATGGCGTTCGTCGTGTATGAGGTCGCGAACAGATTCCTCGTAGGTCTGCGAAACAACGGCACCCAAACTGCTCTGAGGTCCTTCGGTACAGTCGTCTTGATAAAACACATCCATCAGTGCCTGGCGAAGATTTTTTCACCATGAAAAGAAAAGAGAAACAGTTAATTCGTTTGTTACGAAGAATTCAAAGAATGTAGTGGGTAAAATTGATGCGAAAGAAAAAGTTAGTTGGTTACACGAGTCAGGTCGGTGCTACGACTTTCCATCGAAATTTTAAATCGTGTGTGACGATCATACAGAATCGATCTATGAGTTATGAATTCAGATCATGCAAAAAATGGATGGTAACGAGATTAAAGTATTACTGGATGGATATTAAAAAAATGGCTAAAATTCTTGAAAATTTGAGATATGATAGTACTTGATAGAATAATAATACATGAATTATTTTAGAATTTATCACTAAATAATTTAGTAGTTATAAACATATGAATTTAACACAGTTGTGGGAAAACAGCTGCTGCAGACGTTGATGGTTGCAAAATGAATGGGACTGAATCGCCGTAAATTCGGAAAAATATTATATTATCAAGATTTAGGATCAAGCAATTTATTATGCTAAGTTTCAAATAAATCGACTGAGTAATTGTCGAGAAATTAATGAAAGTAATGAGGATTTTTCACGATGAATAACAATAATTGGAAAACTCAATATATATTGAATTTTTCGGCAATTATAGATAATATGTTCTGAACGAATTAAAGTTAAAAATTGAGAAATTTTTTTGTTGTACAGTTAAAACAGATGTACAGTCAATGACAAAACTTCAGTCGAGCACACGCCAATATCATCGAATTTGACTTCAATTATTATTAAAAATGGAAAATTAACATTTCTAAGTGTTAATTTATTATTAAATTAGCTATTTTTAAGGCATGTAGGACATGATTTAGACTTGTAAATCCACGATTCGCCGATTTTGGACTAACTCTTTGGCCCGACGGTCCATCCAGTAATACCTTAAATGGGATCGAATAATGATCGAAGAATGCATTATTCAACAATTATAATGTAATAGAATTAAACCGTTAAGTACTCCATCAATCAGCACCTATTTTCGTGTTTTTTTTTTCTGATGCCTTTTCATTGCTTCGGTTGAATAAAATTTCTCAACGCGAAATGTACTCGCCCTTTCTCTGATGATTTGTCAGTAATTTCTTCTAATTCAGAATGCTTCTAATCGTTAAGTTTTTTTTTTTTTCGAATTCGGCGAATGAATTGTATCGAACAAGCTGCAACGACAGATAGAGGTCCTTGCAATTGCACGGTTTCGGATTGCACGATTAACACATAAATCACGTTCACCATTCGCGCATTTCTGAAGAATGCAATTAGCAATTACGAAAGATGGCGTAAACTTTGATGCGATGCAGATTGATGATAATGATATAGCTCGATGATAAAATAAGTAAGATTTGCGAATTTTCTTTCCAACTCGAGTTGAATCATTCAATAGTAAGGAGATTTGAATTTGTCGAATAAAAAATGATTCCGACAGTTCATTTACATATTCAATCGACAGTTATCATTCAAGAATCGATTTTTTGCAATAAAAGTTTCTAAACCGTTCCCAGTATAATGGCCACTTCTCATTAAAATTGTATTAATTCGTGTGATCGCCAATATCAACCGTATTTTAAACCAAGGAAAGGATATAGCAATAATGAAAAAAAGCGCCGACAATGTCTACTATTCACGGCCAAATATCGTGGCAAATTTTAAAAGAAATCGACACGAATTTGCGTTAGCATTTCAATATAAATTGCCAGAATTGTATTTTCTTATACGGCGATCTATAGATTGTGCAAAAGCATTTTGAAATTCAAGCAATGCTTTATCTCGTACGACGTGCCACGATGACTTTTAAATAAAATCAATTTCACGACATTTAAGGAGGTTGGAGTGGTCCAGTTGAGTCAAATGACGATTTAGGAGTTTTTTTTTCTTGAATAAACCTCAAAAAAATGCTTACGAGGTATAGATTTATTCTATAGATGCTAAGTTTTAAAGCTTATGCATAAAAAATTATGCATTTTTATACTTTTGTTACGTGAATTGAAAAAATGTTGTGTTACTACCAACTTGAAAAAGTATAACATTATTGATTATTATGAAAGAGTCGTAATCATTTATTAGATTAAAAGGAATAAAAAGATTAAAAATATTAAATATATCAAAAGATTTAAAAGACTCGTAATGTTTTATCAAACCTTGATGGTTCAATATGGAATATATATGGATTTCGATGGGCAAGATGTTTTTTTTCTCTCTCCTAAATGTTTACAAAGGTCGAGTCTACGGTAATCCGTTGTTAGAAGTCGTTTATCTTGGTGTTAAAGAACTAAAAAAAATAACGTCACCCGTAGCTTGAACGTCTTGCCCATCTAACCTCACGTAAAATTACATACATTAAGGCCTTATATACGCGAAAAATTTCAAAATTTTTCATTTTTTATTTATTTTTGATTCCATTAGCCTGAACGGATAGGAATATTTTAAGCTTTACAGAATTGAAAAATTCCAAAAATGCTATTAAATAAGGTAAGATTGCATTTATAATAGATACCGCGCGGCGCGCCCGACCGACAACTTCAAAGCCGTTTTTCCACGATTCACTTTTTTGAACCTTGTGAAAGTTGTAACTCTTGAACGAAGGTTCAGATCGCTTTGAAATGTTTACAACATATTCTTAGTATCATCACCTATCGTGTGAACCACAGAAACAACAATTTCAATGACACAAAAAAATATAAAAAATAAAATACCGACAGAAAATTGAGTAAAAAAATTTTAAGTTTCGTATTTTTATTATAATAATTTTTTTTATAATATTGTTGGTTCACACTGAAGATACATTCATTATGCAATTATAAATATGTTCATTTTTTTTTCAGACACCCACATGGATGCCGAGAAATTTCACCATCAACGCGCGCGCAAAAAAAAATACATTGCTTTATTATGTTATATCTCCGCCATTTGTTAATATTTCTAATTTTTTTTTTTTACATATACTTAACCATGTGCATAAATGATATGTAAAAAAAATGTTGTCAATATATGCGTCATTTTTTTTAACCGCGTCTAGAAAAGTACCGACGAAAATCGGCGAAATCGCGTATATAAGGCCTTAAACTATTTTAAAACCCTGGTGTTAGGTGGTGAAATTTAAAAAAAAAATTCGTCAAGACTCCGTATAGTTTGGGCAAAAAAATATATATAAATTTGTTAAATCTTGGATTGTGGGTAACGCTCCAACCTCCTTAACATTGAAAATAAGCATTGATTGGCATTCGCCACCGCTCTCAAACCTATTGAATAAAATCGAAGCGGAAACTGTACGCATCATGAAAAATAAATCCACGGCGAGTACACACAATAAACATCGTAATCGTTTCGTTCTTTTATTTTTCCCGCAAACAAACAAACACCCAGAGCAGACTCAAAGAATGCATGATACGATATATAATCGATTGATGAATAAGAAGTAAACAAAAGTCTTTCGGGTGTTCGCAAGTACGTACCACCTATAAACGGCAAGAGCGAAGAACGTACATGGGGTTGGTGTTGTAATATTGTTAGTGAAAGCATGTAATAAAGCAGAGAACATATGCAGCCACAATATTAACCGTGTGACTATTCTAGGCGTGAGAAACGTCATAAATTTATCTAAATTCAGAATTGGATTAAAAGTTTTATCGGCCAGATAGTCTTGCCCAAAAAAGTAAGCATTCGAATCCTTGTCGCTTTTTCGTTTTCTCGTTTCGCAAAAAAAAACATCGACTTCCATTTAAGCGTGAGAGCTCTTGAAACTTTTCAAATAATCGGAAAAAAGCTTTCAGGGAAAATATAATCCGACGAAATTCATATATCTTTGTACCCTCGAAAAGTTGTCGCGCTCTTTAATCAAAATTTCTCACGTACGTGAAACAACCAATCATCTATTTTTTTGTTTTCAAACTATTTTTTACCTTCATCTTGGAAAGTTTTTTAATAAAGAACTCCAAATGGGGCGAATTCTAACAATGTGAATATCATTAGAATCGAAACGGTAAAAATACAAGCGGATTGTTTATTGTTGAAGCAATGCTCTCGATGGTATTAAAAAAGTAAGGCATAATATGCGGCGGACCGTGAATGTTCAATATGTTTATAGGATTTTAAATAATACTTTATAACTAAGAGTAGTTTTGGCTAAAAATATTATTTTATTCATATATATTACATAATAATAAATACGAGGATGTGAATGAAAAATTTACGCATTGGTTCCGCCTTATTTTGAATTCCTGGACAATCTTCCTCTAAGATCAAAATTCATTTTTTTTTAAATCCGAAAGCAAAGAGAAAATTTAGTTTGCATGCCTTCAAAAAACTGCTTTTCACAGCTTGTCCGTAAATGAGCAACATTATTCTTCGTTCGGTTAAACTTGTGTACAATAAAAATCGAAAAATAAAAATAACTATAAATTGACACGAAGATCAGGTGGATTTTAATTCCCTATGAGGTGAATATATTGTGTTGGTCCATTGAGGCACATAGAATCTGGCTAGATTTTCATTTCGCGTAACTTATTTCCGCAAAAATCACCTGCAATTGTGTTGAAAAAAACTTGAACAGATGGTACAATTAAATTCGTTTCTACAATCGACAGCAATGTTAGAATAAAGTAGATCAATTAATGAATTTCTGAAAATTCAAAGAAAAACTAGAATAGAATTTCTACGGGCACTAGGAAGTTATCAGAGAAAATATTATTATTGGTTCTGGAGAATTTAACAGAATTATACCATTTTTATATAAATTTAGTCGCACATTTTTTTTCTCCGTACTCCGCAAGTACATATGTTGGGCCGAACGAACAATAATTGAATCTCGGTACGCGTAGAAAGGTTCAAAGCTCATTTTCCAATATTCGCAATTTCATCGACACGACCGTACCCTCAGTAAATCCTCGACTAGAATTGTACGATGCTAGACGACGATTAAAGCGAAAAGCTACCGTTGAGTATAATCAACTCAACGAAGAAAAAGCTCAGGGAGACAGAGCGCGAGAAAAATTACTCAAATTCGTACGTATTTTCCATCTCGAATTCCAATGTCGGTAGCTCTTGAAATCTAAACTCCTTCGTAGCAAAGGGTACACGAGGTTAATGCTAGCAAAAAAAAAATGCTGCTGGACTGATAGAATGAAAACCGCGCGTCTTCACGTCGATCGGTAATACTAGATAATAAAGCTACACGATAAACGCCACACTATTTCATATGGTACATTAAACGTCACGTTCCAAGATAATGATTCGCACAAGCGTGTTTCAAATGTATTTAGTCTTTTTTTTTCATTTCTTCTTTTCACGAGCATCGTGTTCTCTTACGCATAAAGATCTGCGAAGATTACTCTGGAACGTCAAGTTTTAATCGTTCATTCATTAACGTGTACGTTAATCAATATGTGCAGCACAAAGACGAACAGTACGAGCTTCAACGTTTTTCTTTAAAAATGATATGTTACCGTGTCTGCATACATCGCAACTCTTATATCTTCGCATGATATCTCGACGTGACGTATGTTCTTGACATAATTTCCAGCTAGCTGAAATTTTGAAAAATAAACACTTTCATTAGTAACTTACAAACAATAATTCACGACACGAACGTATCCATACATTTTTCGGTTGCATTTGCGAAAACGCAATTCCAAAATTACTGATCATTGATCACTTGACAATTGAGAACGGAAAAAAGTTGTAAAAAGTAATTTGTTTGCTGAATAATAATCGTCTGAATAATAAATGAATTAATGTACTTTGAATGGCTTTTGAATAGAAAAATGTGATTTTAAGGGATCTGCGTAAGATTGAAATTAAAAACAAATACGATTTTTTCAATGCATTGTTTTATAACCTAAGATCTTGACTTTAATTTGCAACAGAGACTTTGTAGAAGTTCCAAAAATTCACCAAGGTATGACGATTTTTGTGAAGAATTGGATCGCTTCGCTTACGAGTTGGGTCGTATCTCAAAATCTATTCGTCCGATTCGTTTCTAATTCAGCATTTCTTATAATATTTTCAATCGTAAGACTGTATAATTTTTTCATTCGTTTTTCCATTTTTTTTTTTTAAGAAACGATGAAACTTGTATTTTTTTCTCGAAAATCTAACTTTTTTTTCGCCAGCTTGTCATTTTCGTAACTTTCAAAATTTCAAAAAAGCATCCGCTCATAAGTTTTACCATTATACTAAAAGTGCAAATTTTTATTTTTCATTTCAGACCACCATAGTTGCCAAAACCTCCTCCACCGACTGGCCATGCAGCACCAGCGGCAATTTGTTTAAAAAATAATAACTCCATTGTTGATCAACATTTTTCAATTAAAAAAGAAACTCAAGCTTGGCAAGACGTTGTATTAATTGTATATAAAATCCCAACCTCTTCATTCTAATGATCTTATGAGGAAAAAAAAATATTGAAAATCGACCTGTCTTTTGGGCCCCGAGCAGGCCCGTTAAAAATAAACAAACAAAAAGTGTTCGTATATTTAAAAATGCCTCACACGAATGTTCTCATTGGTCGTTGCAATGACGCCCCATGATATATATATGTACTGTGCTGCGAACGAACCTTCAAAATATCCGCAGAGATGCATTCGAGTACGCCAACGACAAATAGACTGACTTGAGTGTCAATCTTGTGTTGCAATACTTCCTGAAAAATCATTCAAAGTGAAGATCAGTATCGAAGAAATTGACGCAACAAAAATACAAACACATCTTTTTACGAAGGAAAGCAAGAGCATACTTTTTGCAAAAGCTGATGAATCTTGTCGACGGGAAGGACAAGCGACGACTTTTTCTTCCCCTTTTCTAAGGCATCCTTGGCATCTTTTAGGGCCCACTCGTAGATGGCTGTGGGAAATGTGTGTTTGACTCTTTCCTCGACATCTTGTGGCGTGTGTGGCGGCGGATCGCCGCACAGCATGCCCAACATTCTTAAGATTAGGCTCTCAACGTAGTCCAGGGCATCCTGACGGGCAGCGAGACTCGGATGCACTTGCCCCAGTACCTGAAATTACGTTTTTTGTTCTTCGTAAGAAAGGCAATTCATCGTCTGGAGACACAATACCAGGCTCGAGTAGCCAATACTGGAAGTCTTTAAATACATGTCCTAGATGGACATTAAAATGATGTTGAAGTTTGCATCGTTTAAATGTAACGAAATTTTTCGTTGATTTAGGATTACCCTCATGAGAGATCGACAATATTAATCTATAAAAGAAATTATAGCGTGTAATAAAAATGAAGAATGAGCAAAAAAAATCAAACGATCTTTCGTTACATTCTAACGATGCGAATTTCAACGCTATAAATTTAATTCCCAACGCTATTCCCATAGCGTTGAAGTATGCATCATCAGAGTGCACCGAAAATTATGTTGTATTTTTTTAATTATTGTTTAAAATATTTTTTTGCAGATTTAATATGCCAAAAAAATATCTTCATTGCATTCCAACGATGCAAAATGCGTATCATTTTTCAGAATTGATTCCTGTATTTGTTAATATATTTAGCTGTATTAAGAAAAAACGATTCACCAATTTTCCAGCTGCTTTACTGTTCGTACAGTTGCCATATAATTTGGTAAGGACAAATGAAGAGCCGAACGAGAAAATATGCGAAATATCAGTACGTTACAATTAATGACACTAAAATTTAATAGCGAAGGCCTGTGAAATTTACCAAAAAAATTTCTTTCGTACATCAATAACCCAAACAAAAAATCTAAAACTTTCCGTACAATTTTTTCTCCATTTCTCACCATATCCAAAAGTGAAACAACCGCCCATAATAACGTATTCGAAACTACTGCAAATTAAGAGTGTCAATTTATCAGATCCCAAATTTCGCACGATGTTGAAGTCTCCACTATTGGAGTACAACGAAAGTTCTTTTTTTTTTGTTTCATTTTTATTTCATCATTTTCTTCATAATCCAAAATCTTATGCCACAAATTGTAGAGCTGTAGATTTCGTATAAGGATTTCCTATGAGGATTCTAAAAAACATTTGAGGATTCTTCGTAACCCAAATTTGCCAAAAGAAGTTTGGGCTTCCAAACTGTCGTTGCATTCCAACGATGCAAACTCAAATACCATAATTTTGCATACAGGCTTAGGAGGAACGAAATAGCCGCTCATGTAATTTTTATCGCTGTGCTAGAGTTCCTGTGAAACTCCCTAATAACTAGAATTTTGCCAATCGAATTGAAAAAACAAGATCGAGTTTTGACATATCGCAATGACGAGGAAGTCACGGGAGAACGTCTAAATTGACAGTCCCTTTCCATTATTCATAGTGATAAAGTTTGAACCATTGTTTTTATTATTACACGAAATCTTTTTTTTATATATTTATATCGTAGACCCCTAAATAAATATCTTAGAGAATGGTTTCAAGGGTTTCCGTTGGCAAAATCTTTGAGTAAAAGCTTGAAGGTATTCCTTTCGCGGAGGGCCATATTTTGTGGACGCTTTAGCACGGCCCTTTTGAACCATTAGTAAATTACAGTGGCGCTTAATAAAAATAAGGTACGATCAATTATTATATCCAACGATACACTGGAATAAAAAAATTGCACATCAATTTGGTAGGTTCAGACATTTTTGCATTTTCACTGAAAAGTCACGGTTATGAAAACTCTTCTGCTAATCACAGTTTTCTAAGTTTTGTCATTCAGATTTTGTTTTAAGCATTCGGTGATTCCCTGTTTTTATTGCTGCTCCGGAATCTTCAGAATTTTTTACATACGTAGAGCAGTTTGCATCAGACAAGATGATGTTGAAGTTTGCATCATTATAACACAATGGAAATGAACTCTGTTGAATTTATAAAATTGCTTTTCGGTCGATGCACCCTACAAAAATCACTCGTTCATTTTTATGTATCCACGTGAGAGATTCAAGAATTCGCTTGATAAAAAAAAATTAGGTGCTAATGGAAATAAAGAAATTATTGAAAAATCGTTGCATTTCAATGTTACAAACTTCAACGTCATCAGACATGCAGAATTATTTAGGATACACTCTTTATACAAAAAGAGCGATATAAATTAGACGATTTTTGACGTCGTAATTTTTTTGTTAAAAATTCGATAACTGGGCTCGAAATTTTACTTCATTGTAGACGAAAATCAGGAATTTGTTAAATATTCGAGTTCGTGAAAGGATTTAAGCTTCTCAAGAAAAATAATGTCCTAAAATGCTGTTTTGAATGCTCTAGAAAATTTTAAGATTGTAATTGTACCTCCTGCATCTTTACTTCCCTACCTCCCATTGGGTGACATCAAAGTTTGCATAATTGGAAAGCAACCATTTATTCTATTATCGTACGTAGCCTTTTTCGTACAAATCAAGTTCATAAATCTCTAATAAGGATGCGTAAAAACATTCGAGTGATTTTCATGGTCTAAATCTGCTGAAGAAAAAATTGTGGTATCAAAAACAATGACTTTCCATTGCGTTCAAACGATGTAAATATCAACATTGTAATCTGCCAAAAGAAATTAAAGTAATTCAGACATAAGGTATTCCTTTCACGAACTCGAATCTTTAACAGTTAACTGATTTTCGTCTATAATTAAGTAAAAATACATCCCAGTATACTGTTATAATTTCATGCCAAGCTACCGAACTTTTACCAAACAATTATGACTTTAAAAATCGTCCACCGTATGCAGCACTTTCTGAAAATAACATGCTGGCCATATTTCTATTTGATAATTTATATACTAAATAATCCTAGATGTCTGATATAAACTGCTCTAAGCATGTGTAAATTCTGAAGATTTCGCAATGACAATAAAAGCAGGGGGCCACCAAATGATTAAAGAAAATATTAATGATAAAACTTAGAAAAATGTGTCTAGCAGAAGAATTATCGTAATCGTGACTTTTCAGAGAACATGTAAAAATGTCTAAAGCTACAAAATTTGTGCGAAATTTTGCATTCCAGTTCATTGTTGGGTATAATTATTGATTGTAACTTATTTTTATTAAGCGCCACTGTAATCTACTAACAATTCAAATGTTTAAGGCATTGGGTCAGTTGCATTGGTTTATTTTATAAGAAACAACACCTCCAACCACCACTACGATGCTAGACAGTGCCGGCCCGAGACTAGTCTTAGGATGGAGCAAGATCTAAATTTGACGCCCCCCTCCCCCCTTGCTTGCCCTTAGCATATTTTATATACTATGTTTTCCTCGCTTTTTCGTGTATGTAAACGCGACCTAAAGTAGGTCTCTTAGGGTCTAGGCCCTAAAAATATGCGTGCGAACATTTCTCACGCTCACGGTTGTGGAACGCCGTTGCACTTTTGCATTTGCAAATTTGTTTATGATCTCTTTATATAACAATGTCTGAGCTATATCATTTTCAATAGACAGCAGGGCTATAGATGAGAAAGCTTGTCTTCTGCTAGAGTCGACCTAAGATACGTTTTAATTAGCTTAAGCTTACTGAACCTCCGTTCACCCTTGGCCACCGTAATCGTAATGGTTACAAAAATACAGAGAGCTGTCCAAATATTAGGGAACGTATCTTGCCAACTATTTAATGTTAAGTTCTGAAGGACTGCTTTTGGGCGACCTTTATCATAATCTAAGAACTTCTTCAAACCCATGATTTCTCGTGAAAGTTCCAATCCCGAATCCATCGCAATTATGATCATGAGTTTGTTTTTTCTCCAACTTCAGACACGCTTCCTTCAAATTTTCATCGGTCTTATTCATATCAGAGAAGCATGACCAGGTCTCATTAATTGTAAAAAGTTGTGTAAAGCGCGCCTCTATTGAGTTTGTGGCAGTGTCTATCATCGGATAGAAAACAGATTCTGAATAACGTTTCTGGATCGATTTTGGCGCGTCGTCTTCATTTTCATATGAGTACGTGCTCTTCTTTTTCCTTGTGCGGACTATTTCAAACTCCAGGCTTATATCACGCTCAATGTTTACTTGCATTAAACTGTGGTACTATTTGTATTAAATCGGACGAAATTGTTTACTCCACTAGTCCACACGCTTATCCGAGGTTCCCCGCGCCCGCACCAGTATTCCTAATAGTCAGTGTGTGGTAAAATAAATGACTTTGAAATTCAATATCTTGAAAACTATTGCGGTACGTCAAAAATCTTTTTTGGGTTTGTCTTAGAATATTAGTAGGAAGGTCTGTACAATATTTCAGCTCGATCGGAAGGGCGGGGGGGGGGAGGGAGGGGCGTCGGAACCTTATCTCCACGCGCTCACGAGCAAAATATCGAAAAGCAAAGAAAAAATTCAGGAATTTGTGTTTCCCTTTATTTCTTTACCACCGAGGCGTCCCCCGGGATTCGGCGCCTAGAGCGGCTGCTCCGTTCGCCCTATGGTAAGGGCCGCCCTGATGTCATAGGAAAAGTTTGAACAATTTTATTTGTTATTTTCCATAAAGGCTATACTGGCGTCATAACAAATGTACAGAGAACGCTATGAACGAATGGTGTTGAAGTTTGCATCGTTGGAATGCGACGAAAGCTCTTTTATACATTTTATTTTCCTTATATTTATTATTATACAAGATCTTTGTTTTACAGATTTTATTGTAGATTGCTAAATCAATATCTTCAAAAATGGTTGAGAAATTCTTGTTGGCAATATTTGCTAATAGAAATTTAAAAATATCAGAAATATTAATGTCCTTTGCATTCCAACGATGCAAACTTCAACCTCGTAAGAGCGAGAACTGCCACTTTTATAGCCTACAGTAGCTGCCTGATAAACATTCATTTACATATTTCTCATTGACTACATTGCAGCCATGATCACATTTTGTCATTCGAGTTGTCCAATTTCTCAATCGATTTTAGGTCCATTCGCTCAAGGAGATGTTGAAAGTCTTCAGTATCATAAAAATTATGGTCATTGCTTCGTAATATATTTTTCTCTGTGTCAAAAAGCTACCTAAATTATGAAGTTCATGACAAATATTTGTGATGAAACTGCGTAGAGTTCATCAAAAGTTACTATATAAAATATTACTACTTAAAACTATATAAAATTGAAATTGGCTCAGTGCTGTGAGGCTTTATGGCAATTAACGAAACGAATATCCATTCTCCATTTACATTAACAGCCAAAAAGTGAAAAATAAATAAATATAAGATACTTTCTTCAGGAACCGGCTGTTGGTAGACCCCATTAGTTAAAAAAAAAAGTGCACATATCAGTTCACTAGAAATGGACGCTAAAATATTAAATTTCCATTGGGTCCAGGTGGACCATCATTTTTACGACTTCGAGCGTGACAAAAATCTCCTTGACAGGCTACAATTGTTCTTGGACACTGTCAGCGGCAAATCAATAAGCGGATTGACTCGGTTATCAAGATTGTGCAAAGAAAGTGCGAGCCCTCCGAGTAAAGACCAATAACGTTTAGTTTCGAAAGATCTCCATTGTGTCCAGGTGGACCATCATTTCTACGACTTCGAGCGTGACAAAAATCTCCTTGACAGGCTACAATTGTTCTTGGACACTGTCAGCGGCAAATCAATAAGCGGATTGACTCGGTAATCAAGATTGTGCAAAGAAAGTGCAAGCCCTCCGAGCAAAGACCAATAACGTTTAGTTTCGAAAGATCTCCATTGTGTCCAGGTGGACCATCATTTCTACGACTTCGAGCGTGACAAAAATCTCCTCGACAGGCTACAATAGTTCTCGGACACTGTCAGCGGCAAATCAATGAGAAAGCGGATTGACTCGGTGATCAAGATTGTGCAAAGAAAATGCGAGCTCTCCGAACAAAGACCAATAACGTTTAGTTTCGAAAGATCTCCATTGTGTCCAGGTCGACCATCATTTCTACGACTTCGAGCGTGACAAAAATCTCCTCGACAGGCTACAATTGTTCTCGGACACTGTCAGCGGCAAATCAATAAGAAATCGGATTGACTCGGTAATCAAGATTGTGCAAAGAAAGTGCGAGCCGTCCGAGCAAAAACCAATAACGTTTAGTTACGAAAGATCCCCATTGTGTCCAGGTGGACCATCATTTTTACAACTTCAAGCGTGACAAAAGCGTAACGAGTGGCATCTCAAAGTTCCTGAAGAAGAATGGGGAATATTCCCAGTAAGAAAGTTCAATATAATCGTTATTCCTGCATAACTTATCCCTTTGCTAATTACGTATGTTCAAATAACAAACACCTTTTTTACTTACATCCCATCGAATTTGCGCGACAACTGACCTCGCTACAATTCGAGCTGTACAGAACAGATAAACCTTCCTAATTAGTAGAACTTAAAAAAAAAAGACAAAGAACTATCACCGAATTTACTGAAGATAATCAAGTATGCGACAAACGTGAGTTTTTCTCTCCATCCAAGCTACAGCCCCGCGTAAAAGAAATACCCTAATTTTCATAGCATTCCAACTACGCGAACATCGATCTCATAGTTATTCGACCGCTTTTGTGGACTTGGGACCAAGTTTTTGGCTCGCCTCAAGCTTTCAGGCTCCCGGATAGAAACGAGTAAGTCACGGCTGACAGGAACCAAAACATACGAATTGCTTTAATCTCCTACGACCAAAACCTCCTTCGAATTCATAACCGCTGACCATTTTGCAAAAAAAAAACTACTTTCTCATCTCGGCTAGAAGACGAAGAATCGCGTTAGAAATGAGTCCGTGGAGAAAAGCGCGGCGCCCAGCTGATCGCGCGTGTGGACATATCCGCGTAGGTACATTTGACGAGAACGATACACAATCGTGTGTACAGATTGCGTGTACGTGGTATCGCGTTTATCGCGTACGAAAATGATTCGTGACGGATCGCGAGAAGCGATCGCTCGATCGTAGGGTCACGCACACACGCGTACAAGCCCGGGGGGGGGGGGGGGGACACACGTCGGAGTAGTCGGAGCGTATACGCAAGCGCGCGCATACACACACACACCCACACACACGCGTAAATTTGGTGAGGGTTTTCCCTTCGGAGACGCGATGACGAGACGTTCGTAAGAAAGGGAGCCCTGTTGGAGAGGATGAAAGGCGAACAATTGACAACAGCACAAAAACAAGAGACGGAAGAAAAAATATAGAGAGAGATCACGAAACATTGAAATCGAACCTTGCGCAGAGAGTTGACAAACACTCCCTTCCACTTGGCGGCGTTCTCCTCTTTCTCGAAGTTGTAGCCTGACGGCTCGCCCACTATCGACGCCGGTGATGAAAACATAATTATTGTATATCCTCGACGTGTTAAACATTGAGAAAATGACGTACTATCGTGATAATGTTCGTCTCGTAATTACGCGAACGGGATAAACGATGTATCCCCATCGAATCTCCGTGCGACATCGTCGATCGATAAACGCACAATTTCGCCGTTACTTTTTTCTTCTTTTACTTTCTCGTTTCTTCGTATTATTTATTATTTGACAGGGAAAGACCCGCCCGCTCGTACGTTCTCATCTCGCATTGAGAATCGCGCGCAATCGTATTTTTTTTTCTTCCATTACACTGTCCTCGCACGTTATAATTTTACTCATCACCTTGCAGCAGACACTGCAATAATAAATATCCGCGCGTACGATTACGTCGTGAAAAACTCGCGTTCATTATTTTCCCAGATTCACGTCGGGGCACGCTCGTGTCCAGGACGTCCGAGCCTCATCGACGACGCTTTTTCTACCCACAACCGGCCGTTTTACCTCGAAAAACATTTCACAAAATATACACACACACACACACACTTACTTTTATTATTTATTATTTTTTTTTATTGAGAATACGATTCGCGCGATTCTCTTTTTCGTCTGTTTTTATTTTTTATTCGGATCGTTTCGTCGTTCTCGGAGGTCTTTTTCTCGCTTTCGCAGTACTCGGCGAAGCACGAGCGAACGCGCGGGTTTCACCGCCCGTCCAGGTTTACACTGTGTCTCGATCGCGCGGACGACCGACTGCCACCAGGGTGAGCAATGCCATTATTACGCTAAACTCTCTCGCGTTCGATCGATACTGCACGTTTACGCGTGGTGGATACATTATTTTCTCGTAACAAGGAGAGAGAGAGAGAGAGAGAGAGAGAGACAGCGAGAGAGAGAGAGAGAGAGAGAGAGAGAGAGAGAGAGAGAGAAAGCCACCACTGTTGTATATATACAAGCTCTTGTCGATAAGACGCCTAACGATATATATCGTTGAGTATCGATTCTCGAGGCAAGCGTCTCTAGCCCGCGAGATTTGAAAAGTCGTTTATTATTTTTGCGCCGTTCGCGAAAGTGTCGACTTGAATTTTGTCGCGATGAAATGTCTTTTCACGAAATATTGAACCAGCTATCGCGCAATGTTAAGAATTTACTTGAATTTATTGAGAATATTTGCGAAAAGGTGTTAATACGACTCCGTGCAGAATTTCAAGTCATTCGTCCGCATCATTGTTGAACAATTGTTTATTACAGTTAGACTCTTATACACGGGCGAAATAGCAAAAGCATACGATACTCTGATACGACTCTCGCGAACATAAAAAAAAAAATGTTAAGGGACCAGTCCACTTTGGAGCGACGAAAAAAAGGCTATTTTCGCGATTTTTTTTTTTGACGATTTTATAAAAGATATGAATATAAAAGTTGTTGGGCTTGATAAATAAAATCTTGAAATACATAAAAAAAAACAAATTTTAATTCATTTTTATTCATTTTTAAGTACAAAAACTATAGTTTAACGTAACGCCTCAAAAATAGGTGGGCTAGGTAGCTCCATCACAACTCGGCAACGGCTTGTCTGAAACAAAAAAATCAAAGTCCATTAAATTCAGTATTACACCAGCTACAAAATGACCGTCGGATATAAAGTTTTATCAAAAAATAAAAAAATGGCAGATGAAAAACGAAAAAAGTATTTAAAAAACGCGTTTTTTTCGTAGCTTTTCGCAACAAAAAAAAGAGTAAAAATCAGAATTTTAAAACCATCGAGGGTCATCTTGTTGCGAATCATGTTTACAATATGTGGTTCAAATTTCAAGAGAATCGGTTTATTAGTTTTAGAGATACGATGGAGCTAGATTTTGAAAACGTTGTTTCGAGAAAAACGCGTTTGAAGTTTATGAAAAAGTCTTACCTAAACTCAATCGGCAATATTGACACAATATTGACACAATATTTCTGAATGTATGTACTTTCGAAAACAGTAAAAAAAAATCGATTTTTTGAAATTTTCAAAGTGGACTGGCCCCTTAAGCATTGAATACAAATAGGCGGAATAAATTCTTGACATATTGGGTAAAGTAAAAAGTTCTGAGCGTTTTCCGCTAGATGTCTGTAGTGAGCCATATCTTATGGGCACCATCGAGGTGCAGTAAGAAAATGTCCAAGGGGTTTTACCCTAGAATGATTATTTTATTTAATACAAGTCGGAAGAATGTACCAAGTACGAAAACGATGTGTACAAGGAACAAAAACGATTCGACGCGTACTCGCGGAACGGCGACCAGGCAGGAAGTAACGCTGAAACGCTGCTACTCTAAACCGTAGGGTTTAGTAGGTAAGGGGGAAAGGGAAACTTCCCTAGCAGGCTCGTGCTTTCTGCTGCGGCGTCGTTGTGTCGGTAAGGAGATTTCCGTTCTTATCGGCGACCGCCACAGTACTCTCCTCCGAGTGCTTTAGCTCCGTTAAGACTAAAGGACGAAATTTATTCGTTTTGCTCGAGCGTATGTTCTCAAAGGTCCTGGCGAGTTGATCGATCCGGGAACCACTGTTGAGGGAACCGGCTGTGTTACCGATGGCGATTGTTCCGTGGGCAAGAAATCGTGCTGCTGTGGAACCGTTTTGAAAAATGCCGGTTTAAGCCTTTCCGTGCTTATCGTCGTGGGCACCTGTTTAATGTTAACTCGAAAAACGTAGTCCGATAGCCTCTCTATTACCTCGTAGGGCCCCTCGTATGGCGCCTCCAGAGGTTTTTTTACGGCGTCGACTCGGATAAATACGTGCGTGCACGTAAATAACGTCTTGTGGGCAAAAGCTCTTCTCTTATGGTGATTTGCCGATGGTGCCGAACGCACGTGTCGCATAGTCTCTCGAAAATGTTCGACGAAAAACTGTGGGTCCGTGGAAGGTTCTTCGTCGATAAAAAATTCCCCAGGAATTCTCAACGTCGTTCCGTAGACCATTTCCGCTACCGATGCTTTCAGGTCTTCCTTGAAACTCGTACGTAATCCTAAAAGGACTACAGGGAGAACGTCGATCCATTCCTTTGACGCGTGACAGATGATGGACGTCTTTAATGATCGGTGCCACCTCTCTATCATACCGTTAGACATAGGATGATACGCGGTTGTTCGCGTACGTTCGCTGCCAATGAGATTTGTTAAAGCTTGAAAAAGCTGTGATTCAAACTGCGCGCCCCTGTCCGTGGTAATGACAGCGGGAGCACCGAATCTCGAAATCCAGCCAGCGAAAAATGCCTTGACAACGGTGTCAGCGGTGACGTCAGTTATAGGAATTGCTTCCGGCCAGCGGGTGAACCGGTCGATCATTGTCAGAATGTATCGGAATCCCTTGGATGGTGGTAGTGGTCCCACGATGTCCAAATGAATTTGCCTGAAACGAGCGTCTGGAATGGATATATGCTGAGGCACGTTCTTGTTATGTCTATGGATTTTACTCTTTTGACAAGCAAGACATGTGCGTGACCACTCCAGAATGTCGTGGTTCATGCTAGGCCAAACGAATCGCTGGCTGATCAATCTTTTCGTTGCGCGTCCGCTCGGATGAGATAGGTTATGGACCGTATCGAAAATTCTCTTGCGCAGCGTGCTGAGGATGTACGGTCTTACGTCTGCGCCTGAAACGTCACAATAGACAATTACCTCGCTACCGTCGATTCTCAGCTTTCGTAGTTTGAGCGACGAGGACGTTTCGTCCTCGACTAGCCGTTTTAATTCCTGGTCGGAATTCTGCTCCTTGGCCAGCTCGTCGGTGTTAACGACAACGGGTAAATCGACGGTCTCCAATCGAGAAAAAGCGTCTGCGATTATATTCGCCTCGCCGGAGATATATCGGATGTCGGTCGTGTATTGGCCGACGAAATCTAGTTGTCGCTGCTGCCTCGGTGATGCTCGGCTTGACCTCTGTACGAAAGCATAGATTAACGGTTTGTGGTCCGTCAGAATTGTCAATCGTCGTCCTTCTACCATAAACAAAAAGAATTTTAAACTGGAGAAAATCGCTTGTAGTTCGCGGTCGTACGTAGAATATCGCATCTGGGTTGGAGTCAGTTTTCTTGAAAAGAATCCTAAGGGTTCCCAACGTTCTTCGCGGTACTGTTCTAACACTGCTCCGATGGCAGTATCGGAAGCGTCAGTTTGGAGCCTGAGCGGAGCATTCGTCGAAGGATGTGCGAGGAGAGCTGCTTCAGCAACTTGCTTTTTACTCTCGGCAAACGCGCCTTCGGCCTCGGGCGTCCAATGGACTGGCCGTTTGTCCTTCTTCCTGGCTCCGGCGATCAACGTGTAAAGGGGTGCCTGAATCGCAGCTGCGTTTCGGATGAAACGCCTGTAGAAATTTAGGATACCAAGAAAACGTCGTAGCTCGCTAATGTCCTTAGGCTTGGGATAATCTCGAATAGCGATGCTACGATCATCGAGTGGTTTCGTACCATTTTGCGAGATACGATAGCCCAGATAATCCACTTCGCTCGCCCCGAAAACGCACTTGGATACGTTGATGGACAATCCGAATTGACGAAGACGTTCGAAGATTTGACGGAGGTGTAACTCGTGCTCGTTCGGGTCTGCCGAGGCCACGATGATATCGTCAATGTAGCAATGGCAAAAGGTGAGACCACGAAGAACGATGTCCATGAGTCGTTGAAACGTCTGAGCGGCGTTTCGGAGTCCGAACGTCATGACATTAAACTCGAACAATCCGAAAGGTGTTATGACTGCGGTTTTCGGGCGATCCTCGGGCGCGACTGGTATCTGATGGTATGCTCTAACTAGGTCCAAAGTTGAAAATATCGAGCATCCATGAAGAACGTGTGAGAAATCGTGGAGGTGCGGGATTGGATACCTGTCAGGAATCGTAACCTTGTTGAGACGACGGTAATCCCCGCAGGGCCTCCAATCTCCATTTTTCTTCGGGACGAGGTGCAGAGGGCTGGCCCATTGACTACTCGATGGTTGACAGATGCCTTGCTGCAGCATGTAGTCGAATTCCTTGCGTGCTGCCTGCAATCTTTCGCCGGTAAGGCGTCGTGCTGGCTCAGCAACAGGAGGTCCGGTAGTAACGATATGGTGGCAAACTTCGTGCGATGGTTTCCTCACGTGGTTGATAGGCATGGTAATGTCAAGGTAATCGCGGAGTAACTCTTGGAAGCGACTATTCGGATCAACCGTCGAGACCGTGGTTTCGGTTGAATTTACCACTTTGCCAACGGCATGGAGCTTCGTCACGCCGTCGATCATTCTTCGATTTCGCAGGTCGACTAGGAAGCTATAATGATATATGAAATCGGCTCCTATAATCGCATGCGAAACGTTGGCGACGATGAAAACCCAAGGAAACTGTCGTCGTAGTCCAAAATCCACATACACCACGATACCCCCGTAAGTATCGATGGGTGAACCATTCGCGGCATATAATTTTAAATCTTTAAGTTGCGTCATTTTACCTTTGGCTAGTCGTTTGGGAATAACTGAAATGTCAGCACCTGTATCGATAAGGTACTTCGTAAAAGACTTCCTGTCCGTGAGAACTAGGCGGAACTTGTGTACGCCGTCCGCTTCCGCCGCGTTGCAAGACGGGTCTTTCAGTTTTCCGCATTCGCCTTGTGCTGTGCGCAGGGCTGCCGGCAATTTCGCGCCGTATCGCCAAACTTGCGATGGTAGTAACAAAGTCCACTTCGCTGACGGTCTTGTGAACGAGCTCGACTTCTGGAAACGGATCTACTTCGGCCTTGCGAGGAATTTCGCCGGTGGCTACTCCTCAGTTGCGCAATGTCGCGGGCCATTCCATCGAAGAGGCGTTTAAGCTCGGAGATTGTCGTGTCCCCGGGATGCGGTGGGATAGGAGTTGTTGCTGGAGTAATGGCAGCGACGGTCGGCCGCGCCGTCTCCATAATTTTGTCAGCCTGTAAGGCTAATTTAGCGAGATCAGCGACTTCGCTTATTGCGAGAATACCCTTAACAAAATCAGGTAAGTTTTCTAGGAACAACGTCCGCATAACCGAATCATTACATTGACCCGCAGCCAAATTACGCAGCCTATGCAAGATTTGGGACGGTTTTTCATCGACAAATTCCTGGCTCCTGAGGAGTCTCCGCAGTTTTGACTCGTTACTTTCGTCGAACGTTCCCATAACTCTTTCTTTCAATGAATCGTATTTACCATTAGCCGGCGGATATGAAATTATATCCGACACCATTGGAAGAACAGTAGTGTCGAGGTTAACAACAATATACCTGAACTTGGTCGTATCGCTTGTTACGTTTGAAAGGGCGAATGCGGCTTCCGCTTGCGTGAACCACAGGCTCGGATTCTCCCTCCAGAAAGGTGGCAATTTGATGGCACGCAAACCACTGATCGTCGCGTTGCCATCCAAGGGAGAAAAAAACGCGTCGTCGTTCGCTCCATCGTCTTGCTGCGCGTTTGTTGCCATTGTCGTTTCGAGACCTTGTGATTCCGATGAATCCATTGTCTCGGCTGGTGGTGTCCTTGGTAGCACCATTCGTAAACACTTCGATGTCCGACGGTTGGAAACAACCGTTATTAATCGAGCTGATGCTCGATTTTTGCCCGATTTTTGTCAATCTTGATAATGCCGGGAACGCGAAAAATGTTCGTGCGCAAGATTCCCGGTACTGCTCACTCGCGCTTAATAATTTAACGCGGAATGCAACCGTTCGCGCAAAAGTTAATTTTTTACTCGTAATAATTCGCACTTATCACGTCGGTGGTCACCAATTACTATGGGCACCATCGAGGTGCAGTAAGAAAATGTCCAAGGGGTTTTACCCTAGAATGATTATTTTATTTAATACAAGTCGGAAGAATGTACCAAGTACGAAAACGATGTGTACAAGGAACAAAAACGATTCGACGCGTACTTGCGGAACGGCGACCAGGCAGGAAGTAACGCTGAAACGCTGCTACTCTAAACCGTAGGGTTTAGTAGGTAAGGGGGAAAGGGAAACTTCCCTAGCAGGCTCGTGCTTTCTGCTGCGGCGTCGTTGTGTCGGTAAGGAGATTTCCGTTCTTATCGGCGACCGCCACAATCTCACGATGTATACGTCGCATCGGGTCATACTCAAAGGCGATTTAAAGGTGACATTACGCTTCAAAAAAAGTTCTTTGAGTTTTGTGTTTGGTGAAGCCAATTGTGTGTTACAGCGTTCCAAAATGGCGGTAAAAAAAGAGAAAATTCGATACATTCTTCAGTACCATTACGACCAAGGTGAAAAGGCGGAGCAGGCGGCCAAAAAAATGTGTGCTGTTTATGGACCCAAAACAGTATCGAATGCAACAGCAAAGCGGTGGTTCCAACGATTCCGTTCTGGTAATATGGACGTCGAAGATGAGGCATAGGCCAATCGTCGAAAATGTCGATAAAATCATGGAAATCGTCGGGTCGAACCGGCATGTGAGCACTTATTCCATTGCCCAGGAACTGAAGATTAGCCAGAAAGGCGTTTGGAACCATTTGCATAAGGCTGGTCTCAAGAAGAAGCTCGATGTATGGGTGCCACACGAATTGACGCAAAAGAATCTTTTGGACCGAATTGATGCCTGCAATTCTTTGCTGAAACGTAACGAAATCGACCCATTTTTTAAGCGGATGGTGACTGGCGATGAAAAAAGGGGTCACATACGAGAACAACAGCCGAAAAAGATCGTGTTCCAATCGCGGTGAGCCGGCCCAAACGATCGCCAAGCCCGGATTAACGGCCAAGAAGGTTTTGCTGGGTGTTTGGTGGGATTGGAAGGGAATCATCCACTATGAGCTGCTCCCATCGGGCCAAACACTCAATTTGGACCTCTACTGTCAACAACTGACCAGATTGAAGCAGGCGATCGATCAGAAGCGGCCAGAATTGGCCAATAGGAAGGATGTTGTGTTCCATCAAGACAACGCCAGGCCGCACACATCTTTAACGACGCGCCAGAAGCTCCGAGAGCTTGGATGGGAGGTTCTATCGCACCCGCCGTATAGTCCAGACCTGGCACCAAGCGATTATCACCTTTTCAAGCATTTGCAAATTTTTCTTGATGGTACAAAACTGGCCTCAAAAAAGGCTTGTGAAAATGAGCTTGTCAAGTTTTTTACCAATAGGGACAAGGACTTTTTCAATCGCGGAATTATGAAATTGCCTTCAAAATGGACAAAAGTTATCGAACAAAACGGCGCATATTTGATCTAAATCGGATAATCCTAACTACGTTAATTTCATCGTCGAAATAAAGCGAAAAAACGCTCAGAACTTTTTACTTCATCTAATATTTAAGCCTCCGCGGTCGCACTGTAATTTCGCTGCTTTTCCGCGGTCGTACTGGAACGAAAATGTCCACGCGCAGTTTGCAACGAGTTAAAGCGCTTTGAAAAATCTTTAAAAAAATCATCTACACTCTCCAATCCTTCTGGAATGTGAATCAGTGATTATTTTATTATAAAATTTATTATATTTTGTACTAAAAATTGGTATCTGAGCGAAAACGCTAGAAAAATCTACATATATTACACAAAGTGCAACCATTTCATGGCATTGAAGATGTAATGAGACTTTTCGGGTGTTAAAAAACGGTACATGCAAATAATATGAGTTGCTCTCTCTCTCTTTCTCTCTACAAACGTATGCACGGTGCTCTTAGGGGACGTCCGTCCCAGAGCACGAAATAAACGTCTCTCTCTCTCTCTCACTCTCTCAGCCTCTTTTCATATTCTCACTCTCGCGGTCTCTCACACATATCCTCACATTCTCATTCTCTCACTATCCATCGATCCATCCCTCAAACCCAAACTTAAACCCAAACAAACTCAAACCCAAACAATCTTAAACCCAAACAATCTTCAACACAAACATACTTAAACCCAAACAAACTTAAACCCAAACAAACTTACACTCAAACAAACTTAAACCCAAACAAACTTAAACCCAGACAAACAAACCCAAACTTCAACCCGAGCTTAAACCCAAACAAACAAACCTAAACGTAAACCCAAACAAACAAGCCCAAACCGAAAAACAAACCCCAACCCAAACCCAAAAATTAACCCACACAAACTTACACCCAAACAAACTTAAACCCAAACAAACTTGAACCCAAACAAACTTACACCCAAACAAACTTAAACCCAAGCAAACCCAAACAAACTTAAACCCAGACAAACAAACCCGAACATAAACCCAAACAAACAAACCTAAACTTAAACCCAAACAAACAAACCTAAACGTAAACCCAAACAAACAAGCCCAAACCAAAAAACAAACCCCAACCCAAACCCAAAAACAAATCCCAACCCAAAACCCACCAACATTACATTGTAGGCACCAAAATTGAAACTTACAACTTGTAACCACAAATGACTCTACATGTAATGCAGCATTTTTCAACCAATCACAGGCATTTAGCATGTCGCAACTTCCCCAACCCTGCTACCCCAACACAGCAGCAGTGAAGTGAGGGGTAGCGTTAGTTTCGTGGGACATCTCGTTAAATCAGACCTCCTATGTACATCTTTAATTTATTCATTTGTATGCTGAACGACTATTTCCAATAACTCAGTTGGAAAAAGTAGGCTCCATGCTTCAAATGGTGTTTTGATATTCTTTGCATCACCATTCGCTGTAGGCAATAGTAATTTATGCTACAAGTGCGGGAAACAATGAATTCCATCGCGCGTGAAGTTGCCGCATGAGCCGAAGGCTTACGGTTCATTTCACACGAGTACGAGTGAGAAATGCACCATAAGTCGAGGCGAATTCGGCAACTTACGCGCGATGTAATTCGTTTTTTTTCGCACATATCCCATACATTATTTTTTGCAATGACTGTGTCGAAAGTGGGTTTTGACATTCAACAAAACCAATAACAATTATATCAAATATATCAGATCAGTTCAGATCATTTCCTTGCCAGAAAATACGCCTGCGATAAGTTGACGCTTCATATCACATGCATTTCGGTATATTCAAGTTTGTTCAATCGGTCCAAAATCGTAGAACAAAAAACTATCAACCGTCAAAAAAAACCGTTTTTTCGTGAATCAACGCGGTAAAGTGAGCTATGAATAGATTTTTTCCGCACTAGTGCGGGAAAGTCTCACATTCCTGCACTAGTGCGGGAAAGTAAGCATCGTTGAGAAATAAGCCACTTTCCGCACGGTAAACACCAATCGAAAATCGCACTTTCGGGTCAGGCATTGGAAAAATAAAGTTTTGGCCACTTTCGCCCTTTTGTTTCTGGAGCATTCGTGTACCACTTGTAATTATTTTTTCCTTTTATGACTGACCGACGACGATCTGGTCTACGCTGTGCCTGCTCCTCATCTGATTCATATTCGAGATTGACTGAATTTTCGCATCTGTGGTCGAGGCTATTATCTTTGTTCGTATTTTTCGTATCATCGATCTCATCAAACGCTTGTTAGTTATCGGGTTCATCTTCCGATAACTCCTCGTAATTTATTTATGTAGGTCGCTCTCGAACAAGACGCCCAAATTTCCTCAGAACTTCTCTTCGTCATTCTAGGAAGAATTTAATTTTTTGAAAAAGAAAAAAAATTTATTGAGCAAGTTTTTCATTCGCCTCAACGCCACTGCGCGTCGCTGCTATAGATCGGTACGATGAGGCTCGATGCGTGACATAACCTCAGTACTACATCGGAAAAATATTTACATGTTTGCTCGTAGTTTTCTCCTACACTTTTAATAATAGTTTTTATGCACTTTGTTTATTTATTATGCGAAAAAAAGGTGTCAAATATTATTTTTGTCCCATTTTGATAATAGATTATCGTCAACATGGGTAGAGTATGAGCGGTACCGAAGTGCAAAACAGGATATAAATCGATGAATGAAAAGTGCTCGCTTTTCACAGTGTGAAAAAAACATTGAACAATATTGAACAATACAAACGCCGATTAAGGAATTGAACCCAAAATACTATGGGTGTAAGCGCAGAACGAATCCACTTGGCCAAATCACCTTTGTGACAGCGATAACGAAATGTCATTCATTCTCATCAGAATCACTTACATTTTGCAAGTGTTCAGTTTACTTTTTAACGTAAATCCGATGAAGCGTCAATTAATTAGTTATCTTTGATCGTGTAGAACGTGTATTGTACTTTTTTCGTCCGTAAATTAAATATTGTTTACGAAACACGGAATAAATGAGAGTAATGGAGTTACGGTTTACAGCGCATGCGTTACGTGTGGTAGAAAAAGAGACAGAATGCTACTCTGTCCCGTGCTCTATCTTCGTTGCACATCGTACCGATCTATCGTCACGCACCTCGTGGCCGTAGATCGAAACGAAAAAATCACGTTAAGCGAACGTACCCCCACCACTGGCGTTTCCAGACCTGTATGTAAGACCGTGATTCCAGGTGAGAGTGTGGGGTTCCACCATCGTTCCAGCTTCTCGTCAGCGGTTGCAGGCTAAGCGTCTCTATATATGCAACGTCTCCCTAGATCCTAACACCCAGCGTGTCTAGGGTAGAGTACAGTGACACAGCCCTAGTGATAAGTCTGGCACTGTACCCGAGACGAAACGCTTATCTATATATATATATATATAAAATTAATATAATAATAAATATAATATACATGTCTATGATATAATCACGTAGCTTGTTTTTGCCAGCAATGGAACGTTACAGCGTGCCTCCAAGGTGCCCTCACCTTGCGGGCAACGGAACGTCACAGCGTGCCTGCAATCGGCTTCTCACCTTGTCAGCAACGGAACGTTACAGCGTGCTTCCAATGTGCCCTCACCTTGCCGGAACAACGTATTCCACATTTCCTATCTCAATGCTGCGATAACCTGCCTCATTTGTACCGGCAACCGAGCGTCACAGCATGCCCCCAATGTGTCCTCACCTTGCCGAAACTCGTTTGTGCTGGCAATGGAGCGCCACAACGTATTGCAACCGTACCCCCAATATTCTGTATTTTTGTACCGCAATATTAACACTAGCATTGGCGCGAGAATACACAATATTGTGTTGCTAGAACACAGCTCAATGCGGCTGCAAACGATGCCTCTTTGCCGTTACAACTTGCTCTCGCGTGGTGTAATGTTGCCAACGCGTTGTCGACAAATGTCCATCTGGGGTATGACATGATCTAGGGTCAGTCGAGTCCTATAAAAAATATAATCAACAATCGCTTCAGTGCGCTTATATTAAATGTGATGCCGAAGTCCTGCGTTGTACCAAAGTGCAATACGGGCTACAAAAGCCTGAAAGTCAGACGGCCAGTATTCAATGTGCCAACGAATGGTGAACGGTTCGAAAAGTGGAAAACCGCGGTTCCCGTCGAGAAATTAACGTCTTTACATTGTGTTTGTGAGAAGCATTTTGAAGAACGATATATTCTCCGAAAGTACATCAACATGACGCAAATGAGAATGTTATTGTAGAGGTAAGTTTCAGTTTTCTTAATTTATACAATGGGGTTAAATATATTACCGTTATTATATAGGTTAAGCTAAAACGCAAATGCGTGGCTATTGTTGTCTCTGTCGCACACAACACCCCTCGATTGCAGCGACTCTAGCGTCAAGCTTTGGCAACGGAACCATGTGAGCTAACGGAATTTCCAGACCTGTATGTAAAACCGTGCCTTCCTCGTTATAAATTTCTTACCGCGGTTAAAGAATATTTAAATATTTTTCCATCAGCATTGTTATTTTTGTTCCGCATGATTATGAGATAGGGAGAGAGTAATACCACATAAAATGTTCACAATAAAGATGATAGTTAACATTTGTTTATTACCAATCAAACAAACTTAACGGCAGAGTACAGAAAATAGAGGCCAAGCCGTGTTTTTCTTCCGGTTTAATATTTTTTATCCATAATTCCTCTTGACAAAAAGCTGCATTGCATGTGTTTTGACATAATTTTTGGGTAAGAAAAAGGACAGTAACACCTCAACTTTCTTGAGAGGTGATATTCGAAAAATCGTTTTTTAGTGCACCTCTAAATCCTTTGATTTCTGTCTTCAGTGGTTTAGGCTGTGCGTTGTCTATATGTAAATATGTCAGTCTGATATTTCGTACAAATTTCATCAAAATCGGTTCAGTAGATCTCGAGATATTTTGTCCACCAGTTTGAGAAGAGGGTTTTACTAAACGACCTACATCCCCGGCATTTGTTTTTATTCGTAAAACTATAATGTATTCGTAAAAAATAAAAATGTTTTTATATACAGTAGAGCGCCCGAATGGCGATTTGGGTCCTCCAAAATACCAATTATGTAAACAATAATTTTGTTGATCCGAATGCTCAGTTATTCGAACGATTACGCCCTATATATTACGGCAATGGAGTGATACGAAACGCAGCCTGATTGTTGTTCAATGCAACTTCTTCTTCTAAAACTATTGCGAGATTTAACAGCAAAGATACGAGCTTGCGTTGTGAAGCAGAAAAAAATCGTCGACTTTTTTAAAAATAAATAGATAAGAACTCAAAGATGTACGAATGTTGATTATTATATTAAATACATATTTAACTTCGTTCTATATCATTAAATTATACAATGGTCCGGTCCCAATTGATTCGGATAATCGCCGCTCTACTGTATTAAATAGTGGCGTCCAAATTTTAATTATTTTCATATTCATTTTTCCAAGCGCCAAGGTGGTGTAGACCCTCAAGGCGGGCAACCACTTTAAATACTTAAAAAATTCAATTTTTTTAAATTTCATAAATCGTTAGCAAAATATCTTAAGGATACACCCTGAAAATTTCAAAACGATATTCGGATTCCTTCTAACGGTATGTATATAAATGATAAAGACTCTCCGCTCGACTCCCAAGCGCGCTCAGGTATCCACAAGCGCTCAGTTAGGTAGTTTGTTTGGGTTTTCATAACCTAAACAAACCCAAACTCGACCGTTTGGCGATTAGCTCCAAAACATATCCATTCTGGGTACAAAATAATCGAGGTAGCGGCATTTCTTGCTGCTATTTTATTCAATGAAGGAAATTCAGCCCTACTCATGGTTATGAATGAACTACAAATCGTAGTTGGTAGGCAGAGCTACGGATATGCCAAGAAAATGGATCCGATGCGCTTGGCTCGGCAAAATAGAAAAAGTTTATTAGAGACAAAAGAAGCTCGAAAAGCTCGTAAAGAGGAAATGCAAGCTTCAAATGAGTTGCATGAGGAAGAGGAAGGACTGCTGTATGGTGCTGCAATCGCTGATTAATCGGTAAGACACTTTATCATTTGATTGAATACTTTAATTTGACTTTGAGTTTTTCGTTTGTGATACTTTGAGGAGGTTGCTCAGCTATCGCGTAATAATGAGACTTTGCTGAAATTAATAGATGGTATTTGCCAACAAGTATTACGATTCTGTGTAAAATTTCAAGTCATTCGTCTGCATGATTGTTGAGCAATTAATTATTGAAGTTAGGCTTTATGCACGGGCGATGTAGCAAAAGCTATGCGATAATTCTGATACGACTTTTGCAACATAATAAAAATGATGACAATTGAATACAAATAGGCGGAAGAAATACTGGACATATTTATGAATGATTTCAACGAAGAGTGAAGAGTTTTGTCTGCCTCGTTGTCGAGATATTTTCGAAACAAAACAGAAAATTGTAGCTGATTTGCGTAAAACAATAAAGCGCGCTACAACACATGGCAACGTTGCTGTCAAATCGGCCATCTTGAATAGGCGCCACAATTTAAAACGCACAAAGTATTGCTTCCTCGTTATAAATTTCTTACCGCGGTTTTACAAAGAGTATTCAAATATTTTTTTATCACTATTGCTATTTTTGTTCCTTATGATAACAATAAAGTTATTTTTCATGTCTTGCTTCATGTTCGATATTCTTTATCCATAATTCCTCTTGACAGAAGCTGCAATGCATGTGTTCTGACATAACCTTCAAATCAATTATGCGGTGTCTCCCGACTGCGAATTCGTTTGCCGCCTCAACTACTACTTTTTTCGCTGTTTTCCATTTTGTACTTGCTTCAACCGTAGATTATACAGTTTTTCACTTCGGATTTTTCCTTTCCATCTATTGATTTTCGTCGAACACAAAAGCTACATTCGCGAAGGAAGTTTGACAGATGAGCGCTCACTATGTGGCGTTCGTATCTGAGCTCAGTGCTACCAGTTACTGAGAACTAAATTACACGTTTGCCGTATTTCAACTTGGTTAATAACGTATTCGCGATGTTAGCAAACAAAAAACGGTTAATAATGTCGTAGTTACGATTTTTAACAATATTTATTACGCACAAACGTGTTAAAATGTGTATAACGTAGTATGAGAGTTCAGTACAATAATCTCCGAATAACGTTTCGGTGGATTATTTTAATGTATGTCATTAAGGGGAACTTTGGGAAAATGCGTCCGTCGTCTTCGAGGTTTAGCGTTCTAATGCCCTCGCTCTTGCACGTCGTCGTCTAGCCCGATGATGACGTGAGGCCACGAAACAGTCGAACCCTTGTGCTCGGCTTTGTTTAGGTCTAGGCGATAAGAGACCTCCCAAATTCGTCCGCAGCTCTCTCGTGCATAGCGACGAAGATTTTCGTCGTCAATAACATTTCTAAACCGTCAATTATATGCATTCCACATATTTATTAGCTGAAATTGGTTTCTTTTGCGTAACCGAAGATTTGATCATTCGGGGTTGGCAGCCGTTACAGGTATCCGTGTTTAAGCATAGGCGTTCCCCTCTTGTCGCCTGCCCCGCAAAGATCCTGAGCACCATCCTTAAACGTATTTTTCTCGAAACGATATTTTTTCAATTTGTGGGAATCATAACTCAAAAACTAATTGATGGATCATCTTGAAATTTGGAACACGTTTACATAATATAATTTATTAAAACACGAACCTAAAGTTGAAAAAATTCGATTGTTTAAACCATATTTATTATTGCAAAATGCCGGGAAAAAAATCCTAAAAATCGATCATGTTTTTTCAAACACGTTCCGACATTTAATTCCCGATTTTTTAAATTTAGGTTCATGTTCTTAAAAAACATCTCAAGAATGTATAAAAATTTGTTGGACTATTTCAGATGCGAATTGCAAGCTGCACAATTCCCGCAAATCGACAACGACGATGAGGACACGCCAAGGGACAAAGCGGATTACACCTTAATTAATGCATGAAATAAATTGAAAAAATTACCAGAGATGTATGAAAATATGAATAAATTATTGTCAGAGTTGCGGAAATTTTTTTTTTCACAATAAAAAAAAATTCAAAAAATCATCTAATTTTCGGTCTCCTAAAGTGGTTGCCGGCCTCAAGGTTCGCTAGGTAGGTTTCGCGACCTACCTATAAACGCACAACACTGCTCAATTCGAAGGACCGTCGCAGCCGGATCCCGACCGCCTATCCACCAGTCTCGGTACTCCCACCTAATTTTTTTTTCAATTAACCCTTTCCAGCCTTTAAAATTTTTTCAAAAATTACCACTTTCGTCAATTTTTTTTTTCGACTTATGTCATTTGAACAAACAGATTATGTTATTTTAGGGCAATTGCATATATGAGTTTCCCGAAGCGAACGGGTTAATCCGTAGACCGTAAGATTGTAACACATTTAGAACTTTTAATCGAGGTTCAGAATATAATTAAAGAATTGCCTGCAACCTCAACGTTACGGATCATCGCACGTGTCATTGTACGAACCATACCATCTGACCCTCTCGACGTTTGTGCAATTTTGGTAATATTCATTTACATTTAATATTCTTCACTTTCAAGCCATAAAATAATTCAACTTTGTGAAATAATTTCCCATGCCTGCATATTATCGTTTAAATACAATTTAAATAAAATGTCGGGCCTTGAAATAATTAAACGTTGAAAAATAATTATTTTTTATTTATCGTTTAAACAAACTTAAAAAATCGTTAAAGTACTCTATCGCAAAGTTATGCATTGGTCTCTCGTATTTTAGCACAAGTTCAATTTTTGGTTGAAAAACTATTTTGTCTCTATTGATTTTTGGATAATGTATTACATGTTTTGAATAGCAATCCTGATTTCTTATAGCGTGGAACAATTTCAAAACTTAGACCGTCATTGAAAGACCGGGTGTTCGGACGGAGGGTTGAAAAGTAAAAAAAAAAAAAGAACACTTTACCTCATGTACGAGCAGGACGAAACTAAATAGAATATTTAACAGACGTGAAGATAGTTTGCCGAAATCATTTTAAAAAAAGTAACCTTACTTGAGCAATAATTCTTTCCTTATTATCGCGTTTTATCCACTCTTTAGATGCATTTTTTTTTTCTAAATGTTTTTCGTAAACGCGCTGCGATGGTTTTAAATCCACTCCGGGAATCGTTCCGTGCCACTTTTTTTTTAATAGGTCGTTATTTCTTTGCCCTTCAAAAACAGAGCATTTTTGTTTATTCGATTTCTAACCCGTTTTACATTGAGGTGCCGGATTTCGGCATTTTCACTAAATTTAATTGTCAAGAACAGTTATTTAGACGTATACTTTTTTTTTATAGGCGTGAACGATTTTCAACTGTCATACGCGCATACGCCAATACGGCAAAAGAACTGACCGTCGTTTCAAGACCTGTATGCAAGACCGGGGATTTACGTGATCCTTAAAAACGCTCCATTCCTCCACGTTCAATCTTACAGTTTATTGTTGAATGTCTCATCGTAAACAATTTATTTTGGCAATCGTTTCTGTAAAGTATAGCGGCGATTTGGCGAAGGATTCAAAAATGAAATAAGCAGCGTTCATCAATGACAAGAAGAAAATACACATATATAACTTTTGGAGACATACGTATTAATAAATAATTCGATTTCACGAGTCTGCGTATAAAAAATAGCTGTACAATTCGAACTTCTAATAATTGACTACTGGCCTGGCCAACAAAATCGGTTTAGTTGTAACAAAAAATGTATAACTATTGCGAACTTTTTCAGCCAGTGGAATGCAACCTGAAATTTCGCATTATTCTCATACATTGGATAAAAAAATTACTTGGGCTGGGTAAAACCGCCAATGTCAACACGACTCATTTATTGAAAAAGTGGAATATTAATCGATTTTGAGAATTCTTTATTCCATCGAATTAACGAATACTCGGAATATTTAAATATTTGAGTGTAGTCAATATTTCGTTGGACCGTGAACAAACAATTTCGTTGACGAGAAAAATTTTTGTCTTCTGTGTACGGGTAAATTATGCGTGATTATCCTTAATATATATATATATACGTTCATAGCACGAGAATATATTTATTCTTTCGCTTCATAAGATGCGAATCGCACAGCGCTCTTAGCGCCTAACCAAGAATGCCTCTCCATTGGACAGCCACAATAACAAAATACTATATCGATCTGTCACACATAAATTTTTGTTCCGATCAGTACAGAATGGTAAAAAAAACGATAAAAAAAAACACTGCTATTTACACAAACATACAAAAATACTGAACTATCAGATAGTTTTGGAGAATGCGCTATATGTAACGAGAAGGGGGGGGGGGGCAAAATACAATAGAAAGATCCGCATTAGTTGAACCAGTCGCGTCTCAAGTAGGATGGTTGTATCTGATTGTTCCGGATGGCCGGCACGTTTTCCTTCCTTGCTCTGCGTAAAACACACAACACAAATGAATTTTTCGCCTTCTTTCAACACGATAGATCGACAAACTCGATTTTTTTTTCTTCGTTATATCAAGTGCACCAGGCGAATCAGAGTCGTGCAAGCATACGAGGCGGTAGGGATCACAGAAAGCTGCAGAAAGATAAATAGTACGAAAACATAGTTTAGCAAAGATACCAAGAATGAGAAAGAAAAAATAGTCAACATTCCATCGAAAAGTTTTTCGCGGAAAGCTTTGCTTGCGAGATTCACTCGGCAAAGAATTTCAATCGATTTAATTCCGTTCTTACAGTTTCGGAAATTCATTTCCCTCGGAGGACAAGGGTGCGAATGGAGCCAGCGTGAATTTGTAATTTTGTCGAATACGTTAATCGCAGGAGCCACACATCCGACGGAGAATCGTTGAACGCAAAAACTTCCGATCAATTGGAATTGCATTGACGAATTTCATACGTATATACATATAAATTGGTGTAAGCTATTCTACGATATACGAATACTGTCACCGTTGTGACGGAGATCAAACAATTTTTTCGCCGACAATATTAATAATCGATAATACAGAGGGCGAAGAAACGAGATATTTCGAGATAACGCGTGGAAATAATTTATACAAGCGGTTTCAAGTAACGAACGATCGTGATTGAACATGCCAAATTGTTGTGAAAGCAACGAGAAGTAAAGCGTCATTCAAGGAAGATCGTCAGAATATTTTTACGCTGATGCGCACTTTATGCCCATGCATCTATTTAGATAAATATAGATATATATGTGTATATATATATATATATATCTTCCTCACTGTTTGGAACCGCGGGCAGAATGGGATTTGGTACTCGCGCCGAGAACTGCAGATTCCAATGTTGCCGACTTCTCATCGTTGGTCGAAATTTGCGTGCCTGTCTCCAACTCTTTTATACGATCTTGCAGTTCGAATATTTGCTTTTGTCGATTTCGACACAAATTTTTCAGCATTGTCTTCTCTTTTTCGAGCTTATTCACCTTTACGTGCCCCTGTAAAATACCAATTGTTTACAAATATGTGTTAAAAGGCATTTTTCTAGTAGCTGTAATTTCTGTACATTTTTTGCGGAAATTAAACGGGGAAAAAATTTATCCAGGATTGCCACTTGGACTTGAGTTGAGGAGCTCAAACTCGTCATGGAATTTTTTTTAAATATCTAATACTATTATTTAAATGGTTAAAGCCAAATTGTCTTTTCATCGATATACCCTAGTCTGCACACGAAGCGAACGTTCGTTGAAAAATTCGTCATGAAAAATAACTCGAAAAATAGAGCTGATATATATGAAAAAAAAAAAAAATGTGAATTACATCGATGATTCCGCTGCTCATGCCGCTCATATAGATCGGTGTACTTTCCGGCATACACTGCGATGCTTGGTCACGTTTGTTCATCCTCCAGTGCTTACATCTCTCGCATTCGCTCGACATTTCTTTGGCTCTGGTTTCCTCGAGTTTTCTTATTTCCGCTTTCAGTAATTTGTTCTGCAATTCGAGAATAACCATAAATATTCCGAATCAGCGATGATTATGCGTCGATGAGGGGATTTTTTTTTTTTAAGCATGACACATTGATCATAAGAGAAAAACCTCCAAGACCCTTTGAGGGTCTCAGAAGGTTCCACGAAAAATGTGAAAAAAATCGATTTTTTACATTTCATTATTTTTGTCTTCGAAGATCTCGAGATGGTTTGGACTTGAAGTTCACTTCAAGTCAAAATTCGGAACAGTTTAGATTTTACAGGTACGTAAGGGGAATCATTCGCAAATAGTTCCCGAACAAATGCTAAAATTATTTACCATTTTTTGACAATACAGGGTCTCTAATTTTGACCAGAATTGAAATTTCATGGTATTTAAGGATTTTTAAGGCAAGGAATAGGGATTTTTTTCATGCCTTTTAGTGTGACTTTCTGATATAAAAGTTTATAATTCTTTAGCGCGACTAATTTTCATAATTTTTATATTTATATTTTGCTCTTTGAAACAGATGTGTGTTGTATGCCAATAAAAAGTGTATGAAATAAACGAAAAGTCACCAAACTGTACAATTCCATGTGTAGTAAGATATGTGAGACAAACATCATTTCGAGTTTGCTGTAAAGAAATATATTTTGGGAACATCTGGAAAAAATACATACATTTAGGAACTTTGCGTAATATCATCTAGTCGCTTTACAAGAATAACAAAGAAAAACTAATATGTTGAGATAAAGAATCATTTTTTTTCCTACTATCTTTTTTTGCTAATACCGTAGATTGTCGCAAACTAGCGAAAATTTGAAATTATTTTGGAAAAATTAATACAAAAATCAGTCAAGATAATGAGCGCTGCAGGGATCTTTAAAAAATCAGGAAAATTGGTAATTTTTTATGAAATTTCATATTTTCAGGGTCGAGTGTAATTTCATGACATTTAAGACTTTTCATGACTTTTCAGGTCGGTAGACACCCTGCAATAATTTCATTTTCTCCCTAATCGTAGTCCCTATCGCGGGTACTACAATAGTAAATTTCCAGCTAATGAATTATTTTCATAAACGAATATATGCGCCAATAAAGCCTTCTTTCGGAATTTTATAATCGAGCTCGCGAAAAAATTCACCAAGCTCGTTTTTCAACTTGAATCTACTGGACACGATAACCACACGCATATATTTCGTTAATGTTTCTGGATCCTCCAGTTCGGACACTGAACAATTCTACTGGAAGTTGCGATGCGTGGACTCGTGTATTTTGTCACGCCTCTTTCTTACACGGAGAAAATTAAAAAGTAATTTTTGTCGTGAATTTCACGGTAAAAATTACCGTGATATATTTCAATGTGGTGACAAGTGAGAAAAGCATAATAATTCGTATGCGACAAGTTTTTTTTTAACTCACGTTACAAAAAATTTTAAATACGTAGCTAAAATTTTACTATACAAGAAGGGCAAAAATTGGAGACAGTAAAATTTAGCACGTATATTCGAAAATTTACCTACTGTCGGTTAAAAATTACCAACCGCACCGTACGGTATAGGAATAGACCGCACCATATAAGGAATAGAGAGACCACCGAAACGAGACCGCGCACCCCTACTTAGCCCCACCACCATACCATTCTGAAGTGAAAGGTATGAACGGGAATTTTTACCATGCAGTGCCTCAAAATTACCGTACCGTACCGCACGATAATTTTTACCGAGAACACAATACATTTTCCTATAACACTCATTAAATTTTATAATAAATCTTAAAATAACTGTTATAAAGACGATACTTTTTATAGACATTTTTGAAAGGCATAAAATAATAAAATGCACAGTAAAATTTAGCTGATATTATATATTTTTTAAATTTAAGTTTTGCGTATTTTGTTACACATCAAAATTTACTAGAAAATCTGGTAAAAATTTCTATCTGAAGAAGAAATTTTATTTTATTTTCGTGAAAATCTGTGTTTTACTCAGTAATAATAAGCGAAGTTTCAGGGTTGTCGTCTGGTTACCGTTACTGCACGGTAATTTTTAACATTTAATTCTCTCCGTGTATGACAAAAGCTTCGGGAGTTTCGGGACAAGTGACAAAGGGTTACCATTTGATTCAAATTTATACAGTAGATCCTTTGTCATATACTGAATGCACCGTTCAAATTAATCAATTGTCTACACCGTTTCCATAAAAATAACAATTGAAAAAACACTTTTTACCATAAGTAGATGCCAACACTCATCGCTGATCGGCAGTTTTATGGACGAAATATTGTGAAAAAATGTTAAGAATGTTACGAAAAACTGTTAAACGACTCAGTACATTATGACAATCATGTCATCCAAAAATTAAATGATGCGTCCACACCGTTTATTAATTATTGAAAATTTTGTAAATGAAAACGTTCAGTTTTTCCTCCACCGATGAAACGTAGAGGCGAAATATGTCAACTTCGCATGTGTGCTAAATGACGCGCGTGTTTGAATACCACTAATCGCCGTGGCGCGGCTAAACGTACGATAAAATGGATTTTTAAGGAGGTACGACTACTCCTTCAGGGTCAACAAAGAGACTAAATTTATGTTACCCCACGGGTGCTCTGTTTTATGTTCACTTATGTTAAATATTCGTATTGTCGATCCCAAAGTGCCAAATTTGTGGTAGATATTTTATTTATTGCATATTTACTAATAAAAACTGAAAAATTAGATCCTTAACGACTCTGGAGTCTTCACGACGATTTCCAAGCAGTTGCGAGATCCTGTAACTCGGTAGCCACAGTTTTCGTTATCCTTAGCTAGCGACAGCCAATAAGAGGCTCCCCTTTCTTCTGATCGTGCATGCGATTGGCTGTCGCTAGCCAGCGACAACGAAAACTGTGGATACCGAGTTACAGAATCTCGCTAAAGAGCTAGATTATGCTCGCCAAACGAATCAGCTGTTACGCCCGACGTTGGCAAGTCTATGGGTACTATTTCGTTATTATGATAATATTCGACCGGAATTTGAAACCGTTTTATGATGTAGTGCTTGAACTACACGGTGAAGTTTGAATTTTCGATTTTTTACAATATTTATTATGTCTGAATTATCAAATTTCAGTATTTCAACGACCTTAGTTGGATACGTGAGCAGCAAAACCGTGACCACCGCACTTCCGGTCGACCGTCTCCATGAGACGACGTGCTTCACTAGCTCAAAGTGCTCGACTTTGCAATTTTATAACGAAAAAATTGAACGGTCAATATAGCTCAAATTTTTTCAAAGGGTGCATAATGTATTCGTCAGCATCAGATAAAAATTTCAGGCCCGAAAGTTGGATCCGTCCCTATGATCGTACCTCCTTAAAGAGACGTGATACATTTCATTTTTGACACTCACCATTCATCGCTCAGAATTGATTCGGTTTAATGAAAAAATGTAAATCTTTTTTTTTCAATGGACTGCGGGATTTGCTGTGCTTGCTGGTGCTCGCGGTAACAGAATAAGTGTCGTCAAACGTGAAAAAAACAAACTCGCAATACACGCAGTGCGCTGTAGCCAAATGTATCCATTTTTTTTAATATAAAATAATCGAATAATACGCATTGACAAAACACTTGAAACACGTTAATAATATACTTGTGTAAAAATAATAATAATCTTAAATGCCGGTCTCGAAATTTATTACAGTTATCGTGTTGTTTTCGCAGGATATATTGGTGTAGAAGTTAGCGCCCTGCTCAAGAACAATAACCCCCCCACCCCGGATTCCCCCTGAAAATAAGCGTTTCCGAAACTCCTAAGGTAGTAGTCTCGCCAATGCGTTTTTCTATAGTTTTTAAATTTATTTTAAAGACTCATTCAGGACACTATTAAATGATTCCTTGCAACATTTCAAAAGGATTCACCGTTCCATTTTCGAAATATTGACAATCAAAGATTTCATGGTTTTACACGTGTTCTGATGGGGAGCAGTGAAAATTTTTACATTTCACGCAATAACTTCGAAACTTTTCTACAGATGAAAAAAAAATTCTCAATTACAGAGGAACATAGGACGAAGTGGGTAAAAAAAATCATGAATTTCGATCGTCTAGTTTCAGAGATATAGCGATTTAAATTAAGCAGTGTCTAGCGACGCTAGCACCACGAAGCGACTAGAGCAAAATAGAACTAGATTACAGTAGTGTGCGCATATCCGTATACGCAGAGTATCTACGTATTAGAATCCGGAATGGATGGTCTGATGCATAAGTCAGGGTTAGGTAAACATTATATTAGGCGTTTTTATCATTATAAGTTTTTACATCCCGATAAGATGTACAATCTACATTATAAGGATATTTCGCAATATTCCGAAGCCATCGATTGAGCGGAGAATAAACTTTTCAACGTGACTGCGGCGAGACTACTATCTTAATAATTTCCATTTTTTTTAAATTATATAGTGTAGTCAAAATATGTGCGAATCGGGCCCAAAAGGATTTATTCCGATAACGCACATATGTTGGGAGAAAAAAAAATCGAAAATAAAGAATTATTTTACTGTTTTGATGGGAGGGCATCAGTCGCATCGAATTTTCTCTGCGCTTTTTTGTCACGTAAAGATTAGGAAGTCGAATAACGATCGCTTATTTATATCGCGATAATGTAACATTACACTCCTAAAGAGATAAAAAAAGAAAAATATATGTCAAATTATCGTCCGTACCTTCTTTGTCATTGAGGCAAGTATTTCCTCGAGATCTTTGCACTTCCTCATATGAGGAAATATTTCACTCTGTATTTTGAGTTCGAGTGTCGCTATTTTTGCGTTTTTCAGGGCCAAGTCTTTCTCCAGTTTGGAATAGTGTTGTTTGAGAGCTTTGCATGTACAATCCTCGGTACCATCGTGGTTCTCGAACATCTCGAGAGGTCGATTGAGATTGAAAAGTTCGTTGCGTGATCTTCTTCGCCTGTTGTCGACGCGTATGGACTCGAGAGCTGGACTGGAGCTTCTCTCGCTGTCGCCGCAGCTCAACGAATCGCTTCGATCGTACTGCGACAATTTATTACGTAGCTCGGAATTTTCGTTCGCTTGTGTGTCTGAGATTTTCGTCGCTACTTCGAGCTCAGCGCGAGACTTTTTCCTCTGGGATTTCAACGCTTCGATTTCTTGGACGCAACTAGCAAGCCTCGTCTCGAGATCACGATTAATCGTGGTTAATTCTTTTATCTTGTTCTCGTAAGTATCGACAGATTTTTGGGTATTGTACAATTGGTCGTCGAGCTCGCTGTTCTCTTTCGTCAATTCGCGTATTTGCAAAACGATGTCATCCATTTCGGCGTCGAGCTCGGTATTTTTGGTTCTCAATTCCTCGTTCTCGCGCTCGAACGTCTCGATCTTCTTTTCCATCTGAACGAAGCGCGATCTCTTGTCGACGAGCTCCATGTCGAGGCGATTTTTTTGCTGCAAAAGCGTCTCGTACTTTTCCCTCAATTCAATGGTGTCGGCGACGCTCGATCTGTGCGACGACAAAACGCTCTTGAGTTCTCCGTTCTCGGTACACGTGGTCTCGTACTGTACGCGCAAATCCATGAGTTCCTTCATCAAACGTGTTTTCGTCTCTTGCAATTCGTTGATACGATTACCGGCGCCGTCCAAATTTCTCTCGAGTATACGATTACGATCGCGCAGATCTTCCATCTCTTCCTCGGCCCGAACTTTGCTCGTACTGTTTCTCATCGATTTGGCCATTTTTTCATTCGACATAGCGAGCTCGTCGCATCTCGTGCGAACCTCGACGAGTTCCGCTTGCAGAGCCGCGTTGCGATTCGTCAATTCGACCAATTGTTTGCGATAGACGGTTGATTGTATCTCCTCCGCGTCCAAACGATCCTTGAGCGACGAGACAGTTTTCTCAGTCTCAGCAGTCAGACACTCGATCTCGCTCTTGTATTTCTCTAGTCTGAGCTGTCGCTCGTTCGCTTGGTCCTTGAGTTTCTCGTACTCGGGCGTTATAGTCTCCAATTTTGTCTTGTACTCGGACAACAGGTCGCATTTCGTCTTCAATAGGCTCGTTATCTCTTCGATCTTTGCCATCTTTTCGACGTTATCGCGGCTCGATTGATTGTACGATTCGGTCATCGCATTCAACTCTCGCTGCATTCGCTCGATCGTTATGTTGCACTTTGCCAATTCGTTCGTTCTCATGTCGACGATACTCTTCAGCTGTCTCTCGTTCGCCTCGAGACCCTCCAAGTTGTTCGACAAATCGATGTTACGAGTCTTCAAGTGCTCGATGTTGCTCGTTAATTCGTCCAATTTTTCCTTGTATTGCTTTTCAACCAGGCGAAGCTTTGCGCTCAGTTCCATCTCACGAGTGTCCACGCTCTCGTGGATGAAACGTTCCTTGTCCTGATTCGCGTTCAGCACCGTCGACGAGCTTTGACGCGACTCCGGCGATTTATCGAGATTCGTCTCCAGCGTATCGTAATCAGCCTCCAACACAGCCATCTTCTCCTTCAACATTTGATTCTCGTGATTGGTCTCCATCAGGAGATTCTCCAGTTTGGTTATTTTCTGACAGAGTTCGGTTCTCTTGGTCTCCTGGCGTATTAAGTCTTGCTGAGTTCTCTCGATCTCGGCCTCGAGCTCTTTCGCCCACACGGCTGCTCGCTTCTCCGCGTCCAAGCTCTGCCTCTTCTTGTCCTCGAGCTTTCTCTTCTCTCTCTCGAAATTATCGTTCAACGCTCTTATCACTTCGTGCTCTTTCGACATTATCGTCGTGACGAAAAAGTTGAACAACTCGGTAGCCGATTTTTCCTCCAGCTTGAAATTTTCCGAGGACGCTTTCAACGACATTATCTCCTTTGTTATAGTCTTTTTCGCTGATTCGAGCTCTTCCAGACTGGCCTCGTACGAAAGGCTTTTCTCGATTGTCGACGAAATTGCGATCGACGAATCATTCACGATTCTATCGTTGTTCGTTGTCTTTAATCCTAAGGTATCTCGTGAAACGGGATTTTCCCTAGACAACTTCGTACATTGTAATTCTTCGTTCAACCGAGCATTCTTCTCTTCCAAATCGCTCAAAGTTTTGCGCAAATTCGTTAGTGTTTGTTGAAGCTCGTTTTTCTCACTGTTGAGATCTTCCACTTTTCTCTCGAGCGCCAATCTCATCTCGTTCAATTCTTCTCTGGCTTCGTTGAGAGTTCTCAATTCGTTGTTCATGACGATGATCTTTTTGGTGTTCGATTGCAATTCCTCGGTGGTTAATTGCAACTTTTCTTTCAAATCTTCGATCATTTTTTCATACTCTTTGAGAGTTTCGTACGGTGCGTCGTTCAATTCGTTGTTGTTCGGGATTGCGTGTGATCGCTTCGATTCTTCCAATTCTAGCATCAACGAAGAATTTGTGTCCTTGAGTTTTTGTATCGTGTCTCGAAGGCCGTTCATACTCTCCCGAGCATTCGTTATCTCAACTCGGAGACTCTTAATTTCGGTGGTGAGCACGATTTTGTTTGATTCATCGCAATATTCCTCGAGTCTTTTCTTCAATTCCATGTTTTCTTTGGTTTTCTCGTTCAGATTCTCTGTCGCTTTTTCAAGCTTGGATTCCAACGTTTCCCCGAGCGTCTTCAACGTCTCATTGTCTATCCGCACTTGGTTCAGACTTTCCGTCAAGTTTCGCTCGTTCGCTTGAGCGTTCGCTTTTTCAACGATCAGAGCTTCAATTTTCTCCTCAAGATCTATCTTTGCGACGCTCAGCTCGTTTTCCGTCATCTTTGACTGCTCCAATTGATTATTGAGGTCGGAGTTCATTTTCATATAAGTTTGCGAATTATTCGTCGCTTCTTCCAATTGTAGTTCCAGCAATTTGACATTTTTCTCGAGCGCTGCAAGATCATCGTTTGGCGTGTCACTGGATTCGTGGGCGTGTTCAGATTCACGCTGAGCTATTTCGACTTTTTCCGCATTTAATTTTCCTATCGTGGCTCTGAGGTCGGAATTAGTATCGCCCAAGTCTCGCAGAGTTCGCTGCAGTTCTTCGATAATTTCGTCGCGAGAGGTTCGCTCGCTTTTCAACACGTCGAGTTCCGCCTTGAGAAATGATTTGGCATCTTCCAGTGCGTCCTGTAGCACCTTTGCGTTCTCGATTTCTGATATAAGCCGCGACACTTCGTTCTCCAACAATTCGATTTTTTCCCTAGCCATCGAGACACTTTCCATCTCTGAAAATCTTACCTCGAACGCTTCGTTCTCCGTCTTCAACGACTGGACCTCGTCTTCCAGCCTCGATTTGGTCTCTTCCAATTCTTGCTGCGTCACTTTGAAATTATTGATCTCCGCGGTGAGACGTGAGACTTCGTTCTCCAACGTACGAATTTTCTCCTCCGCCAACGTTAAATTCTCATTTTTCACCAATATCTTCTCCAAACTTTCTTTCTCCATTTTCAATAGTTCGATTTGAGTCTCGAGTGACGTTTTTTCGTCTTTCAGTTGGCCTCGCGCGACGTTTGAATCCTCGATGTTTGAGGTGAGACGAGCGACTTGATTTTCCAGCGTCTGGATTGCTTCTTCCTTCTTCGCGATCATTTCGCTCATAGCGATTCTTTCTTTCTCTCTCTCGTCTCGCAACGTTTGGACTTGATTCTCGAGCGACAGCTTGGATACTTCGAGTTCCTCCTTCACCAACTCATAATTCTGCATTTCCGATCTCATACGAGCGACTTCATTGGCCAACGATTCGACTTTCTCCCTCGGCACCAGTGACGATTCGATTTCCGTTATCTTTTCCTCGAGATTTTGCTTCTCAACAATTAACGATTGAACTTGCGCCTCGAACGATAGTTTAGCGCTCTTCATTTGTTCAGCGATCATCTCGTGATTCGCGATTTCCGACTCGAGACGAGAAACCTCGTTCTCCAACGCTTTCATCTTCTCCCGGGCGATTGACAAAGACTCGCTTCCCGTCGTCACCTTTTCCTCGAGATTTTTATTTTCGTGTTGCAACGATTGGATCTTAGTATCTTGCAGCGTTTTTTCATTCTCCCATTGTTCCTTGGCTATCTTATAATTCTCGATTTCCACGGTGAGACTGGAAACACGGTTCTCCAGAGATTCGTATTTTTCACGTGGCACTGACGAGATTTCCATTTCTCTCAATTTTTCCTCAAACTCCAACTTCAACGTTTCGATCTCGCTCTGCACCGTGTTTTTTTCATTTACAAATTTGTGCACTGCGGAGCTTGTGCTCGCGATGGTTTTCTTGAAGTGTCGCAGATCACTTTGCATCTTTTCCATGTCCGTATGGATTTTGTCGAGTCGTGAATCGTCGCGTCGTGATCTCGGTGACTCGTTGGTCGTTGCTGGTGGTGTCGATTCTCGTAAGCTACCGTCTTGAAGTTTCTCGATCTCCTCGCATTTTTCTCTGTAGAGATTCGAGAGCTTGTCGTGTTTGTTTCTCAGGAATTCGACCTCGTTGTGCAACAGCTGTACTCGCTCCTCGACGTGCGAGACGTTGAGTGCACCCTCGTGATTCGTGCTGGTGTTCAAGCTCATGTCGCACACGCTGAGATTCAGATCCTCGCTCGCTTTGGTTCTCAATATTGTCGTATGAGCAAATTCGAGATCGAATTTTGTTTGCAACTCTTCGAGCATAAGGTTCAAGCTTTTAACCTCGTTTTGCAACATTCTACGATTGTCCCTAAGCTCGACGAGATGAGCGCATTGTTTGCACGAAGTTGTCTTGAGCGAGCTGAGCTTGTCGTTTAACAAAGTGAGCTTTTCCACTTGTTCCTCGAGCAATTCTGCTTTCAATTTCCATTGTTCGATGTCTTTCTCGTTGCTCGAAACATTTGTCGAAACGAACGATTCACCGGGCACTATAGACATTCTCAGAAGATCATCAACCGTACGGCCGTTCGTTTGTCCGTTCATTTCTATCGTACTTCGGTTGGATTGCTCGTTTGCATGTAATTCGTCAACCAACAGGTCTTCACGGATGATCGAAATGTCCACGAGTTTATTGGATTCTTGCTGTTGAGGCGAACTCGACAATTGACAGCGTGAACGTTCGTATTCCTCTCTCAAACGATCGTATTCTTCAATTTTTTCCATGAGATTCTCAGATAACTCTACATTCTCACTCTCCAAGAGCTTGTTACGTTCCGTCAGGCTGATCACTGATTCGCGATACTCGCACGCGTGGTCACCCGACACTGCTCTGACGTTCTTCAAACGGTCCAACTCTTCAATTTTGTTCATGACATTTGACGACAACTCGATGTTCTCGGCTGTCAACGAATCGATGCTTCTCTTGTACTCGTTTATCAAATTTAGCGTTTTCTCGTCGCTCGCCACAGTCGATTTCAATTTGTCGTTCAATTCCTTGACGGTTCTTTCCGTTGCTAGTTTCTCGTAAGTCATAATGTCGATGCGCGAGTCGAGCTCGGCGATCGCCGACTGCAAATATAGGAAAGACAATTTTTATAAATGTCCGCTAGCGTATGCGATATTTAGTTACAATTAACGAAGGGCCGGGTTGCGTGGGCGCATAAGCAGCGCCCCCTTTTTTTTTTTTAATATTAAGGGGGTACGTGGGTTTGAAAATTTCAAAAAAACCATTTTTTTTAATTTTATCATCTAATAGTACAATATGTCTAGAATATGCTCCCAAAGTTTTTAATCAATCGGAGTAAAAGTCTAGGAGAGAGAGCCTTTGGGAATTCTCCCCGTTGGAAAAGACCGGCCGGGAGCGACGCAGGTATACGCATTTTTCTCAAAACACTATTTTTGAAGTCGGTGGGCACGTTTTCTCAAAAACGAATGCCCCGATCTTATTGAAATTTTGCACACTTCTTCAAAATAGCATTGACTAGTGATTGAACGAATGTTTTTTTATTTTTCGATTACAACAAATTTTACAAGGCTATACGTAGTGTAAATTGTACCAAAAATTGAACTATTTTGCTTACATCTCTGCCAAAAATTCAAATTTCAATTTTTTTTTTAAATCCTTCGTTCAATCACGAGCTATACTTATCTACTAAAGGAAAAAATTTGGTTTTTTAAATTTCAGATAAAGCTATCATGAGTTATCCTGACCACGAGGACACTTTTTTTGAGGGGTCTCCGAAAACCAGGTCCCACCGGCTGAATTTCCCCAATTTTTAGATGAAATTTTTAAAAAATATTTTTTAAATTTTGCTCTTTTATGTGCTTAACATTCTAAATAAAATAATTTATATATTATATTCTTAAAAAATAGAGAAAATATGCTTTTTTTTGGCTGGAGATACAGAAGATGCGGGCAAAAATATACAAGCCCAAATTTTGTAAGGAGTTCAGGGAGAGGAAAAAGGAGGTGGGAATGGAGGAATATTGGGACAAAGGGACAACAAGGGGAGAAATCAGGGAAACCTGGGCAAAGATGAGGTGCGGAAGCGTGGGAAGAGAGGCGGAAAAAGGGTTTAGAGAAACGGGGTGCAGAGTATGCGGGAAATCGGAAGAAACACTAGCGCACATTTTGGAATGCAACGAAGCTAGGAGACAGATAGATGCAGAAGCCTTAAGATATCTCGAGAAGTGGGAGAGACAACAAATGGAAAAACCAGATGGCGGGTGGAGGAAGGCTCTAGAGGGAAAGGAGATAGTGGAGGAAATATGCGAAATAGTGAGACAATTTGAAAAAATCGCGAAGAAAAAGGAGATGGAGAAGTAGGGCAAGGTAAACGAGAGACCTTCGAAAAGGAAAATAGCAATAAGCATAAGCAATCGTAATCACAATATTTAATGTAAAAGACGTTTTATACGAATGTAAATAGAGCCGGAAGAAGGGAGACAAAGTGCGCACGAAAAATGTATATATTAAGTGAAGCTGTATGTAAAGACGGGAGAGATTGTAAAAATCCGCAAGGGTATACACGGAATAAAGTTACTACTACTACTACTACTGCTTTTTTTTGCTTCGAAACCCACGTAATCCCTTAAGCATGTTTGTCATATAGTTGAATATAAACGTATTATTGGTAATTTTATACAAAACTCATTAGTTAGTAGGGGAGAATGGGGCATAATGTGTCACGGGGGACTGTAAGCCACATGCGGTTTCTCGGAGGTTTGAGGCTCGTAAATTCCGAAATTTTATGTGTTGAACCGCGATTTATATTTGGTTTCGTCAGGCGTAAAAGAAAGTCAACAGCAGCTCACGAAGAATTGTTAAAAATTAAAAATTGATTTGAGGCTAGGAAAAAAAATATTTTTCTCGCCGGGAAAACGTAAAATATAACGACACATTCTGCAGCGGCTCGGGTTTTCGGGCGTAATCGATAGTTTTATTATTTATGATGCACTCAGTGACTTGTGTTTTTTCATTCTTAATTTAATTAATAGTTATTTTGATCAATAATCGAAGTTCTAACTAGTGGGATACAATGTGTCACCGAGTTGTGGGGCACAATGAGTCGACTCCCAATGAGGAAACAAAGAAGTGACGACGCTCCGAAGAAGCGCAATGTGTCACGGGCAACTGTCAACCACATGCGTTTTTTCGGAGTTTCGTAGCTCGTAAAATCCGACTTTTTTTTGTTTTGGCCCGTGGTTTATATTAAGTTTCGGCTGGCCTAAAAGAAATTCAATAGCAACTCACAAAGAATTATTAAAAATACAAAATTAATTTGAGCCTCGGAAGAAAAATTTTGCTTGTCGGGAAAACGTCAAATATTGTGGGGCAATGTGTGGGGCACAATGTGTCAATGGGTTGAACACAATGAGTCAACTCCCAATGTTATTGGCAAATAATAGCAGTTGTGAATCAATCCGCAATTTTTTTTCGATCCCATTATTTTAGCATTTTTAGTCTTTTTGCAAAAAATATGGTAGCTTCATCGTACGCCCAAAGGTCTATAAAATCGGTTATGACCTTTTTTTTTCTAATCAGACTATTTTGGTAAGAGTAAAAATTCGTTAGAAAAAGTGACACAATGTGCCCCTCCTTTCCCTACAGCCATAAACAAGTACCGCAAAATTGGCACAATTTTACGTTACGGTACTGCAAAGAAAAATACGGCAACGTCGGAAATTCTCCATCTCACTCTCTCCTCCGATTTCTCTGTCGTACTCATGACAACGAATCACGTGTCATGCCTTACATACATGTCTGGAAACTCCGGCGTTTTTTTCGTGGTAAAAGTGTCATCGTGAGTGAAGTAAAAAAATAATATTAAAAAAAGAAATATGTGAATGAAACGTTGAATAAAATCAATTCGTCGATTGATTAAAAAGTAAAAAAGAAATTTATGAGCATAATTGGCAAAATCGTTATTTCGTTTATCGGCCTCACGGCGTATCCTAGCGTGCTGGGATATAGATTTTTCAAATAAAATGAAAACTGATGTTACTCACTTGAAAGTTTTTCTCAGCTTCTTTAGCGAATTCCTTCTCGTTGGTGAGTTTGCTCGTCAAATCGGTATTCTCGGTCGTTAACATATGAATCGTTTCCTGCAACTTTTCGATTCCCGATTTCAATTCGCGAATATCATTCTTGACGTCATCGGCCTCGCGAACTTTCTGGCGCAGTGTAGCCTCGAGTTTCGTATTTTCCTCTTCCAATGATACTTTTGTGTTGAAGAGATCTTGCATGACGCGAACAAGCTCGTCGCTGCTCTTCTCGCTAATTTGTTTCATGAATTCGCTGTAAGTCGCGTTCGTCGTGTCTTTGAATTTCTTCGAATCGTCCAATTTGTTGTTCGCCGGGTTGTTGTCGGTCAGTGTGATGTCGGATATCAAGAGTCTTTCCGTGTTCCCGGTATCGTTCATCAAAAGAGAAGAATCGCATTGGGTATCCGAGACGTCCATTTCCTCGAAGTACGTGTTGTTGGCGAATATACTGCTGGTTTCTTTGTCCAAAGTAACGTTGCACGATGGTTGCGGCCGGTTTACCGTTTTCGGGCTCTTTATCTCCTGTACAAGAATTTCTTTCTCGTTTCTTAACGTTCTCAGGGCGTTTGCGGACTCGGTTAATTCTCGTTGGAGATCCTCGAGCTGTTTGTCGGATTCTGACGAATGATTCTGCCGTAAAAAGGAGTCATTATCGTAAGTAAAAGTGGAAGATATGTTTCTGAGAAGGTGTAGAAGTGCACTAAGAAAGGATTTTTTCGAAAATCAACCCCTAAATAGATGAAATGAAATGTAAAAGTTTGTGTGGAAAATTGTATTCCTTGCGCGGATTAACTTGAAAATTAGTATAAATATTCTTCAAAATGAATAATAAAACGCATATTCTAGGATTCTTCAAAACAACCCCTAATTAGTAGTGCAACGGGGTGTTGAATTTTGTATGGGAAAATCGAATACGTTACTTTTATTTCAATGAAATTTGGAAGATATGGACATTGACCCATAAAGTGCACGCGGGATATTTGACAGCCAGTGACCACTTTGCGCTCTAGTTAACCGTACTAAATTCTAGAAAAACGAATATATGGTGTTATCGGGTGTGGTGAATTTAAATTTTAAGGTACTTCTGTAGTTTTGTTCAAATCTTAGGAATTGCGTGAAATCTAAGTATGGTGTAGACATGACCTTCATGGACTGATTACCGAATTTTCAATTAGATTCACTGTTTAGTTTATGACATGATTGCAATTGAATATGGGTCTTTTTATACGCGATCCCTATACCTAACACATAAACCGATAGGACTTTGCTCACATTTTTCATTATGGCTTCTAAACGGATCTTAGGATTCATAAATAAAAACACTCGTATATGCAGTACTATTGTGGGATTAATTTGTTTAATAATGGCAATTTTTGATCGTGTAGTTATGGAGATATCGACTTTTAAAAAGTATTAATTTTATTCCACACGGAACTCGGACACAACCAGCTGCGACGAGCTGATCGGCGTGTGGCTGGGAACTTGAAGCGTGTTTTTTTTCCCGAGTTTTGATAATTCTGGGAAGGGTTTAAAATAGATTTATTTACACTTCTACATCTCAGAAGGTGTAGAAGTGTACTAAGAAAGAATTTTTCGAAATTTAACTCTTAAGGGGATGAAATAGAGTGTAAAAAGTTTGTATGGAAAATTATATTCCTAGCGTGCACCAACTTGAAACTTGGAGCATAAGTTTCTTAGGATGTGTTTCTTAGAAGTGCACTAAGAAAAGATTTTCCGAAAATCCACTCTTAAGTGGGTAAAAGTTTGTATGGGAAATGATATTCCTTGCGTGTATCAACTTGAAACTTGAAATATATGTTCCTTAGAAGGTGTAGAGGTGCATTAAAAAAGGATATTTCGAAATTCAACTCTTAAGGGGGTGAAATGGGCTGTACAAGCTTGCATGGAAAATTTTCCTTGCGTGTATAAACTTGAAACTCGGTATATATATTCTTCAAAACAAATAATAAAACGCATATTTGAGGATTTTTTCAAACCCCTAATGCGGGGTTCTACTTCTAATGAAGTTTCTATGGGCCAGATTCTACGCGGGCGAAGCCGCAGGCGGAAATCTATCTATCTATAAATATATAAAAGGCAAAATCCTTACTGACTGAATGACTCATTATCACCCAGCCTAAACCGCTAAAAGTAGGAACGTGAAATTTGGGGAGGGTGTTGATTTCATATTGGAGGCATCGTTTAAGAAGGGATTTCTCAAAATTCAACCCTTAAGGTTGAATTTCAACCGTAAGGTTGAATTTACTTGAAACTTGGTATTAATGCTCTTGGATACAATTAATCAAATACGTACTTCGGCGTTTTTCAAAATTCAGCCCTTAAGGTGGTGAAAGGAGGTAACAAAATTTGTATGGGAAATAATATTTTTATGGTCGAATTTACTTGAAACTTGGTATTTGACACAATTAATAAAACACGTATTTCCGTGTTTTTCGAAGTTCAACCCTCCGCGGTCACCCGGGGTCGAAATGACCCCAAACGCAACTTCAAGCCAAAATCACTATAAGTTGTTAGCGGCTACTTTTTATAATAAATCGCTCAGTTTTCATGATTATCGTTCTTTATTTCACTCCAAAATGGCTCTTTAGGTATGTAAGAATACCATTTTTGAAACACCCACTATAGAGCTATTTCCTTAAATTTTTCCTTAAACTATCATATCTCAAGAACACCCTAAAATTTTATGACAAAAAATTGAAAATTGCAAGAGTTATGATTTTTTTTTTAGTAAAAAAGGGCTTTACGCATTGAATCCTTGCTGATTTTTTTCCGCCATTTGTAAAATTCTATAAAAATATTATACCGTGGATGCCACATTCTAGAATTATCAAACTAATATCCTGAATTTTTATGTGTCATTCGAAACGATACGGTCAACGTGGCAAACGTTTAAACATGGCTGGGGTAATTGCGACCCCCCCCCCCCCCCGGTTTATACGCTACCGTATTTTGTGAGCGTATAAACCAGAGCCCTCTCGAATCATTAGTAAATTACCGTGGCGCTTAATGAAAATAAATTTCAATCAATTATTATACCCAACGATGAACTGGACTGAAAACATTCGCATAAATTTTGTACATTTAAACATTTTTACATGTTCTGTGAGAAGTCGCAGTTACGAAAATTCTTCTGCTGGTCGCATTTTTCTAAGTTTTATCGTTAATATTTTCTTCAATCAGTTGGTGACACCTTGTTTTTATTGTCGTTATTTATGAATTAACAACAATGGACGTAACAGCATATCGATGGACGTACAACATGGATTAAAATGAAAACAACTGTTCAAATCTTATAGTTTCCGCGAGCGAAGCCGCGGGCAGACAGCTAGTAATAAATAAAAATAAAAACTCTTTTTTAAGTAATTTCCGCATGAACTATTTTTATAATCTTTCGTTCCCATTTGAAAGTGAATAAAATGGTTTAAGCATGCAATGTACGGTGTTTTATTTTTTCATGGAATTGAAGCTTTTATTTTCCAGAATACCTTTTTTGGAATAGCACTTTCGGACTAATTTTTTTTTAAGCCTTATATCAAGAGTATTCAGGTACAATTTTAGGTAAAAATATCGAAAACTTCAAAAGTTATGAATTTCAGAGTGAAAAAGACTCATTTTTTCAATTTTTTTTCGAATAGAATTTTTTTTAACTACTTTAAATTTCAACAATTCTTATAAAACCGTTTTGTCCTTAAGGTAGACAGATTAAACATCATTCAGTCATTTTTATTATAAAACAATATCCAATACGGTCAGCACATCACACATTTAAATATCCTTGGGTGTCAAACACCCAGTAACTCTTTATGTAATTTTTCGGAAGTGTGTTTTTTAAGGGTTAAAGGGCGTAGAGTTGCACTAAGAAACTAGACTAAGAAAGGATTTTTCGAAAATCAACCCCTAGAAAAATGAAATGGGATGGATGGAAAATTGTATTCCTTGCGTGTATCAACTCGAAACTCGGTATAAATATTCTTCAGAACAAATAATAAAACGCATATTTTATGAATTTTTGAAACAACCACTGATAACGGATGCAAATCGTAATGAAGTTTCTATAGGCCAAAATAGTCAATAATAATAATAATTCAACTATTCGCTCACCTGTAATTTCGTATATTTTTCGTGTAACTCTTGGCGCGCTTGTTCGCTCTCCTCCAATGCTTGTCGCAGGCCTTCTACAGTCTTGTTATGCTCGACCTGGCGATCGTGCGTGAAAGTCGATAAAAATTATATCACCAACATGTTTCATTAATTCGCTTTCTGGAAGGAATTGGATTTCTTTCCCGAGCGAAACTCGTCATCGGGACCCAAAATAAGACGGATTTTTTCAAACCATTCTCATCGCTCCAAAATCGTGCAAGAATTAATATTATGAAAAGGGAAGCCCTATAAACCCAAACATTTATTGTATTAGCTCTTTGCGCAATACTAGCGCCGCGTAACGGTCGTATTTTTGTCGATTCTGTGATAGGTTCGGTGATTGTGGCTATAATATTGTGATGATTTTAATTTAATTTGTTTGCATTAAATCAATTTGTCTGGCCAAAGACGGTAACGAAAATGTATTCAATACTCGATACAAAGATATCGAGTATCGAAGAACTTTTCGTTACTCGATACAAAAGTATCGAGTATCGCAAAACTTTTCGTTACTCGATACCAAAGTATCGAGTATCAAAGGATTTTTCGTTACTCGATACAAAAGTATCGAGCGATTGTTGGAAGATCGCTACTTTTGTAGCGAAGTATCGATCAAATTCTTGTTGCTCGATACATTTGTATCGGGTATCTTTAATCGAATTCGATACTGAAGTAACTAGTTACTGCCAACTCTACTGCACACAATCATTGTACGGCAATAGTTTGTTCAGGCTCGTTTGATTTTTTATTCAAAAAACATTGGTAGTAATTTGTTTAGGTTTTCGGGGGGTGGGGGGGGGGGGGGGGGGCAGGGCTTTCCTCTCCATTCTATCAATTGTTATACAATGTTCAAGCAATAAGAATCGTAAAAAAAAACTATTTCGGTAACACTGATATGTTCTCACCATCGCAGCTTCAACCGCTTCTTCGACAAACATTTGTTTTTCCAAATGCGTAAATTCCACGAGGCTACGGTGATCGTTAGTAAGTGCGTTGTACTGTTCCATAAGAAAAGTGATTCTCGATCGTAAAACTGCTCTGGGTGTCTCTGGCGATGCTGGTTCACTGAGGAACGTACGAACGTGATGTTTTCATTATTTTTCTATCGAGGTATCGCGATTCATTGTAAAATTGTAATTTTATCTTATCGCAATTCCGAGAGTTCATTGAAAATTTATAAACGGTGGAGCGAAGCTTTATCGCCGAGGGATAAAAAACAATCAGCCGGGACTTTAGGTGGGCGTCCAACTTTTGTAAAAAAAAAAAAGTGCTGCTGCTCATTTCGTTCGAGTGTGACTCACCTGTTTTTCTTTTCGGGCGTTGTCTCGGGACTTCTAGGTCCGTCGTCTGAAACCATGACGTCGTCCATGAACTTAACGTTGCGTCGCGGCCGCGTCGTAATACAAAACTCGTAGTCACCACCCGAACTTCCGTCGGAAAGACGATTCCGCGATCGCTCGCTCTCGATCAATTCGAGCTCGAAATCGGTGAAGGCGGTCTGAAATGCTGGGCAAAAAGTATCTCAATAAAAAAAAAAGCTGCGTGTAATTTCGATTCGTGGAATAATCGCGAGTAAAGTGTTGCGTGCTCACTCTGATTTGGAATGTCGAGCGATTGAATGATACTTTGGCGTCTCTTTATGTGCTCCTGTTTCTTGGTTTTTTCGGGAGTCTTTTCCGATTCTTTGATTGTAGGAAGACTACCGGTAACGTTGAAGGGCTTCGTTTGAAAGGTACCGGGGCCGCCCCAGGTGCGTCGTCGTCTCGAACGCCGCCTAAACTTCTCCTCTTCGGGCGTACTGTTTCCCGATACTATTCGCGTCTTCAACAACTCGATACGCTCTTCCAACAATTGATAAGCGCGGTCCTTTTCCATCAATTTCGATTCCTTCTCCATCAGCTTCGATTCCATTTCCTCCAAATTCGCCCCCTGGGCTTTCTGCATTAACTAATTCATCAATTATCCAATGATAGCAGCGGACGCGAGACTGCACCTTTTCTCAGTTACCAGGGTGTCTAATATTGACTAAAACTCAAATTTCATGACATTTAGGAATTTTTAAAGCAAGGAATAGGGATTCTTTCATGACTTTTAGTATGACTTTCTGGTATAAAAGTATACTTTATAATTCTTTAGTGCGACTTATTTTCTAAACTTTCTATATTTATATTCTGATTTTTGAAACAGATGTGTGTTGTGTGCCAATAAAAAGTATACAAAATAAAAGAAAAGTCACCAAACTACAATTCCATGTATATTGAAAAATGTAGGACAAACAATTTCAAGTTTGCTGTAAATAAATACATTTCGGGAACATCTGGAAAAATATTACATACATTTAGGAACTTTGAGTAATATCATCGAGTCGCTTTACACGAATATCAAAGAAAACCTAATATGTTGAGATAACGAATAATTTTTTTTCTAATACCGTAGAAACTCCGTAGACTAAATACTGTCGCAAACTCGCGGAAATTTAAAATTATTTCGGATAAATGAATACAAAAATCGGCCATGATAATGAGCGCTGCAAAGATCTCAAAAAAATCAGGTAGACTGGTAAACTTTCATGAGATTGCATGACTTTTTCAGGGTTGAGTTTAATTTCATGACATTTAAGACTTTTCAGCTCAGTAGACACCCTGGTTACACATCGGTTTACGTGAAATTGCGTGGAAAAAAATAATATACGAGAAAATAAATCGGCAAAACTCCACAGTTTTCCACAGTTTCCCTGTGCTATCGTGCAAATACGACGCAGTAGTGGGCTAACAACTCCGCGCAACACTCTTGGGAGTTTCTAAGCAACTGCAAGCAGCGAAGCGACAAGTACGGGGGGGGGGAGGTGCTAGATTAAAAGGGATGGGATCGTAAAAGTCCGCCAGTGTATGTGAAGGAACATTAGAAATAGAAAATATATTAATAGAGGAAATCGTTCTCTCTCGTGCAAACTTCTTTCCTTTACATTTCATCCTCCGACGCACTTCGAAATTTGCATGCCTCGACAGGGTTTAAAAATTTTTGGGTGAAAATATCGCAAGCAAGAATAAAGATGGTTAAATACTCGCCTCCAATTCGTCTTTCAGCTTGGCGAGTTGTTTGGCGTATCGTTTGAGTAGTGCAGCATCCGAAACACATTCGTTGACTTGCGGCTTGTTCTTTATTCGTTTCGCTCTCGAGGCAAATCTGACAAATAATTCGAAATTGAAAACAACCAACTCGGATTTTTTTTCGACGTCAAATGCAATCGCCTCATTGAAATTGCTGAATAAAAATAAATTTGCGCTACGAATCATTGGGTCAAATGTTTTGAAGGAATACAGAGAAATTAGCATCGGATAAAGACCGAAAAAGCACCAATCAATTTGTTATTGGTTCGACTGCTATAATTTTCGATATCTATATATATTGGGTCTATGCATAATTTCGTAGCGAAGATCAAGTAAATTTCGAACGCAAAATATTTATTGTACGAAAAAAAGACAATTTTAATCAATTAACAAGGGGTCAATTGTCAAATTCGACAAGGCTGTCAATTGTCAAATTCGATCCATACTGCGTGTAATAAAAGCTCATGGCCAGAGGTGTTATGTGGAAAAGCAGTAAAATGCGCTTCTTCGCCGTTATCGAGACAATCGGCATTGAAACGTTGCGTTCAAATATTGGGTGAAGTAAAAAGTTCTGAGCGTTTTCCGCTAGATGCCATATCTCACGATGTATACATCGCATCGGGTCATACTATACGGCGATTTAAAGGTGACATTATGCTTCAAAAAAAGTTCTTTGACAGTTTTGTGTTTGGTGAAGCCAGTTGTGTGTTAAAGCGTTCCAAAATGGAGGCAAAAAAAGAGAAAATTCGATACATTCTTTAGTACCACTACAACCAAGGTGAAAAGGCGGAGCAGGCAGCCAAAAAAATTTGTGCTGTTTATGGACCCAATACAGTGTCGAATGCAACAGCAAAGCGGTGGTTCCAACGATTCCGTTCTGGTAATATGGACGTCGAAGATGAGGCACTCTTGTAGGCCAACCGTCGAAAATGTCGATAAAATCATGGAAATCGTCTAGTCGGACCGGCATGTGAGCACTTATTCCATTGCCCAGGAACTGAAGATTAGCCAGAAAACTGTTTGGAACCATTTGCATAAGGCTGGTCTCAAGGAGAAGCTCGATCTATGGGTGCCACACGAATTGACGCAAAAGAACCTTTTGGACCGAATTGATGCCTGCGATTCTTTGCTGAAACGTAACGAAATCGACCCATTTTTGAAGCGGATGGCGACTGGCGATGAAAAATGGATCATATACGAGAACAACAGCCGAAAAAGATCTTGGTCCAATCGCGGTGAGCCGGCCCAAACGATCGCCAAGCCCGGATTAACGGCTAAGAAGGTTTTGCTGTGGTGGGATTGAAAGGGAATTATCCGCTATCAGCTGTTCCCATCGAGCCAAACACTCAATTCGGACCGCTACTGTCAACAACTGACCAGATTAAAGCAGGCGATCGACCAGAAGTGGCCAGAATTGGCCAATAGGAAGAGTGTTGTGTTCCATCAAGACAACGCCAGGCCGCACACATCTTTAACGACGCGCCAGGAGCTTCGAGAGCTTGGATGGGAGGTTCTATCGTACCCGCCGTATAGTCCAGAAATGGCACCAAGCGATTATCACCTTTTCAAGCATTTGCAAAATTTTCTTGATGGTACAAAACTGGCCTCAAGAGAGGCTTGTGAAAATGAGCTGGTCAAGTTTTTTACCAATAGGAACGAGGACTTCTTCAATCGCGGAATTATGAAATTGCCTTCAAAATGGATAAAAGTTATCGAACAAAACGGCGCATATTTGATCTAAATCGGATAATCCTAACTATGTTAATTTCATCGTCGAAATAAAGCGAAAAAAACGCTCAGAACTTTTTACTTCATCTAATACTTTCTACGTAAATAAAATTTCAAAGAGGGCGTGGCGCAGCGAGCAAGCTCTCTGCTTCATAAGCCCGTCGTCTCCGGTCCGAATCTCGCTGCTAGCAACTTTTTTTTTTTAATTCAAATGTGTATACAGATAATTCCCGGCAATCAGCAATCAATACTGCTTTGCCATAAATAATAAAACGCATATTTTCCGATTTTTTAAATATGCTTTTGAATATGCACGCAAGCATATGCTTGACACGCATATCCTTGCGTGCATCAACTTGAAATTCGGTATAAATATTCTCTAAAACAAATAATAAAACGCATATTTTCCCATTTTTTAAATATGCTTTTAAATATGCACGCAAGGATATGCTTGACACGCATATTCGTGCGTGTATCAACTTGAAACTCGGTATAAATATTCTCCAAAACAAATTATAAAACGCATATTTTACGATCTTTTAAAACAACCCCTAATAAGGGTTGCAACTGGTAATGAAGTTTCTATGGGCCAAATTTCATGCGGGCAAAGCCGCCGGCAGAAGTTAGTTCTTTTATATTTGCCAAATTCTCTAAGCGTAAAAATGAGTGCTGGTCTACAGAATTATTAATTTCGTGATATCAGCGCGCGATTTTCCGATGAAATTCTTCATCGTCGCACAAAGCTTATCTGAATTCATTATTGTTGTTCAAATATTTTCACATGTGGCGACATTCTCAAAGCACAAAAAAAAAAGTCGAAAACGGATTCGAGGTTCTTTCGACTTCTGTATTACATTGAACAAAATCTTTCTTACGAATCTTTACGTTTCACAAAAATCCTAATAAAATTAGCCTTGCTATCCTGAAAACCTCAAAAATAATTTTCCTGATCAGATGTAAACAAAGAAATGTTTTTTTGTTTGTTGTGTATGTGCCAGAAATTACAAGTTCGTCAACTCGAACTGTTACTGAGCCGGAATGATACACGATTCCGTTGGCTGAGATACCCATGAAAAAGTTTTCGGAACTTTTCTCACAAGCGGCCGACCCGAATCGATCGTAGCCGCGCCACATTTGTCACCTCACATTCGCAACTTTACTCACGCCAATGTGCACTGGGTTTCCTCCAGGGCAGCTGGCGTAACGGCGCAGATGATCGTCGTCATAGCGTTGCCGCCCAACGATGCTTGCAAAATTCGAGTTAGTTTGCTGTCACGAAAATTCACGAATCTCTGCGGATTGTCCTGGCACTCGCTTAGCTGCATAATCACGAGTCCCAGCGCGGATAGGGACAAGTTTATGTGGCGTCCTTCGTTGAAACGATCCCCAGTAGCACCGCTCTGTTTAGGCCTCTCGGAACCAGCAAGATCTACCAAATTCAGTTGTGAAACGTGAACCACTCCGTCCGAATTTTGTTCTCGGCTCTCAATGGTCTGTCGACAAAAGCACGATTTATGATTGATTAATTGGTGTTGCACAAACTTGCCTACGGATTTTTCGTTAAATCCTTATGTATACACCCAACTTTTACCCCGTTGTTACAGACTCAAGGGTACCGGCGTGCCCATCACTAGTTTTTCTCAATTCCTGAGGTTGCATGTCAAGGGATCAGTATCAGACTATTTTTGGAAATTTTTGATTTTCTAAAAATATCCGTTTCGTATACTACATACATGTAGAAATACGGCCGAGAACGTTATTTAGATCGGAATGACCGATAAGGGGGTAAAAAGTGCGATACAATAGAAGCGTCTCTGCGCGATCAGCGCGCAACCGCCGTGTCGAACGTCCATAGCTCGCAGAACAGAGATCCGAAACCAAAAATCCCAAGAAAGTGAAGCTTTTGAAGAAGCTGAAGGAATAATGTATGAATCAGGCATCGCTGATTGAGGGTAAGAGGCTTTTTTTTTAAAGTTTTATGTACATTTTTACAAGAGAAACATTAAACGCGTTTTTCTTAAGGGGTTCCACCTAGTTGCAATTTTTGAAAAAAATCGATTTTTCGTTTTCGACGGATTCTTATAATATAACCTTTCAAAAATATTCTCTGAAAATTTCAAAAGTCGGTCCGTTGAAAATTGTAGGTATTTTATCTAGGTATATAACTGACGTAAAACTAAACGCGTTTTTCTCGGGATGACTTTTTCAGAATCGGTGACCAAAATATCTCAGAAACTAAACCGATCTGCTTCAAATTTTACAGACGTTTTTTGTATGTCAAAAGGCAGTCCTTAATCGAAGGATTTTTTTTTTCAATGCATACTTTTTTTTATATCAAGGAAAATAGAGTGTTTTTTCACCGAAATTTCGACGATCACTTTCGATCGGCGATTTTTTTTTCAAAAATCATTTTTTTTATTGAATCCTTCGATTAAAGACTAGATAATACGGTACAAAAACTAAATTCATTTGTTTTTTTGATTTCAGATGATTTGTTTCCGAGCAGGAGTGGTCACCGCGAAGGACCTTTTTCGCACAGCGGTCTGTGCAATTTACTGTATCTCCGTCGTTTATAAATATTTACCAATGAAAAAATTGTCAAAGATACTTGAAATGATGCCCTTTACTATGAAGAAATAAAAAGTTAAAAACTTGCACCCAGTTCGCAAAAAAAAAATTCACCGAAACACCTCTTTTTTGCGGCCGCGAACTAGGTGTAAAAATGGAAAAAAATATAAAAACAAGAAAATTTTTGTTGGTTTGGGCTACAATGAGCAAAACAACAACTGTTTCAAAGCATTTCATTCATCATAAAGGAATGTTACAACATAATCTAACACGTCTGGTGCACTCCCTTCATTGCTTGATCACTGATTACATTTTTAGGTGTAGGTTTTAACAACTAAATAGGTGTTTTTGTTTTGTTTATTAAGGTATTCCTTTCACGGAGGGCAGTATTTTGTGGGCGCATAAGGCGAGGACCTTTTGAATTATTAGTAGATTACAGTGGCGCTTAATAAAAATACGTTACAATCAATTATTATACCCAACGATTAAGTGGAATGAAAAATTTCGCTTAACTTTTGTAGATTTAGACATTTTTACATGTTTCCCGAGAAGTCGCGGTTACGAAAATTCTTCTGTACGGCCGGAAAACCCTTTACAATGTTCAGAAAATCAATTTTTTTCACATATTTCGAAAGTATATTGAGAGTATACTGGAAAATCGAAAAATCGAAATATTTACGAAGTTATAGCACGTAGTCGAGAGCGCGCCAGGACGCATGCTGTGAACTAGGGAACTTTAAACGCGATTATCTCGAAATTGCATTTTCAAAAACTGCTCATGTTATAGCCAAAAAGTTATTGATCGATCTGGCTGAAATTTCAGGAGGTTTCTCACTATCACATTATCGGGCGGATATACCTAAAGTTTTAAGGTTATCGTGTAAATAAATTACTTTTTTTGGGATAAAAATTGTCGAGAACATGGTCAAAAATATGAAAATTTGATTGAAAAGTCTACTTAATTTTTAATTTTATACTTTTTAAAAATATTTTTATAGGTATATCCTTCCCCAACACATGTCAATAATCGAAAAATATTTTCGATTTTTGTTTCAGATCAATAGAAAAAAATCAGACAAATAGAGCACTTTTCGATATCACGCAAAAGACGTCTAAAGGAATACCTTTATAACGCGGCCATTTTGTTTTGTTTGAGAAAAAAAAAAACAATTTAACACTTAAAAGTTGTAATAAAATAATGTTAAAAAGTTAAAATGATGCGATTATTTTATCACCTTTAAAAAAATTCATGAAAAATTACTCATTTTCGGGCGTCTAAAGGGTTTTCCCCCCTTAAACTTCCGGTGACTTCAACCCCCTGTTTCTATTGTCGTTACGGAATCTGCAGTATTTTGACACACTTAGAGCAGTTTATATTAGACATTTAGATTTATTTTTATGATATAGCATGTCACCTCCATAAAGGGTACTGCAAATTAGACGATTTCTAAAAATTTTTGTTAAAAGTTTGGTAACTTGGCTTGAAATTTTACCAATATACTGGGATATATTTTTACCTAATTGTAGACGAAAATCAGTTAATTGTTCAATATTCAGTTTCGTGAAAGGAATACACTTTGTCACTCTAGAGTCAACATTTATTTTATTTTTACGTTTTTGAGTTATGAAGGGTTAATATTCTTAGAATTGCTGTGATTTCATTTGGCAGATTTTACCAACGAAAATTCTTCAACATTTTTTTACAATGCTAATTCAGAGATCCACGATCTGAGTCGGCAAAAAAACATTTTGTATATGGAAAAAGAAAGAAATAAAAAACTATGAAAAAGAACTTTCGTTGCATTGCAACAATGCAAATTTAAGTAAAGTCGAACCTGCAATTTCCTTTCCATAATGATTTTATGATAAAATACTGTTACCGCAGAATGATTTTTACAGTAAACAGAGGGCAATAAAGAAAAATATAAGAAATGCCAACTCACGATTCGAAATATGGTGTGACTCCTGCTACTCCGCTCATTCATATTCGTCTCGCCGATCCTTCGATTTTTTATGCCCTTTCGCATTATGGCCAACACGAATTCGGACGAATTGACGACCTCTTCTTTACAAAAGACCACCGTCTGGCCGCTCTTCTCCTCCTTGATTTTGAGGTCGACGGCGTTTTTATCCAAAAGGTCGTTTATCTTTTCGTTGTAGATCTCTATGTACGATACTCTGTGAAAACGATTCGGACGGACGTAAACAAAAGTAGGGCGCAATATCGTGAGGAAAATATAAAAAAGCTGTTCAGTCCCGACCGCCATACAGCTGAGTCTATTAGCAACCCGTTAAGCCGAAACGCCACACGATTCCTCGGCCAAAGAAATCTGTGACAAATTTTCCGAACTTTTCTCCGAAACGGCTGAACTGACTCGAAAACAGAGTTGGCAGTAACTAGTTACTTCAGTATCGAATTCGATTAAAGATACTCGATACAAATGTATCGAGCAAAAAGAATTTGATCGATACTTCGCTACAAAAGTAGAGACCTCCAACAATCGCTCGATACTTTTGTATCGAGTAACGAAAAGTTTTGCGATACTCGATACTTTTGTATCGAGTATCGAATAAATTTTCGTTACTCGTTGCACAAGTATCGAGTAACGAAAAGCTTTTCGTTACTCGATACTTGTGCCATTTCAAAGCCTCAAAATCCGAAGCTATTCTGTTAACCGTTTTTGTAATTTCTCACGGTTGATACAGAACCCTTATACTCGAGGGAAGGTAAAGAATTTCCGACTTTTTGTCAATTTTTCAAAATTTGTAAAAAAAATTTCAAAACGATGAAAAAATTCTTGAAAAATTTATATCTATTCGGAAAACTTAACAATTTCATTTCAAATAACAAAAAAAAAACAATTTTCTACAAATTTAAACAAATAACAATACTATAAAAGTATCGAGTATCGAAGAACTTTTCGTTACTCGATACAAAAGTATCGAGTAACGAATAGCTTTTCGTTACTCGATACTCAAGTGTCGAGTATCGAATAAATGTTCGCTACTCGATACAAAAGTCGCGATCTCCAACAACAGCTTGATACTTTTGTGTCGAGTAACGAAAAGTTTTTCGATACTCGATACATTTGTATGGAGCAAAACGTAACCCCCGCTACAGATTTTGGACAACTCTGCTCGATAGTCCCATAGTCGACGTCCTATCGCTAGAGCAAGGACCTACACATCCCAATACTCGTAATTTCGTTAAAAAAAAAACCGATTTGCCTCTCACGGAAAACTGTATTTGAAGCCAGGTAGAAGATGGTCTTTCAGTTGAGCTAATCGTGAATCAACGAGAATTAATATTGAAGTTTGCGTAGTTGCATTACAACGAAATTAAAATTTAATTTTTTAAATCTCTTCAAGGGCATTCAACATCTTCAAAAAAACTTCGATACCTAGTCGAAGTTTTTTTTAAATATCGATTTATGGTTTTCGACGGATTCTCAAAATATAACATTTAAAAATTATTTTTTTTAACCATTTCAAGTAATTTTATACTATTTTTATTGCACGAAGAAAGAAACAAAAATTGTAAAAATCGTCAGTTTTTTTGTTAAAGCTCGAAAATTAATATGGTTTCACGGTTTTTTCTGGGTTTTTTTTCAGTTCATCGACAATAAATATATATGTCAATTAAAAATAATTGTGGTTTTTGCGTTCCACACAAGAATTAAGCACACCATCTTTCCCGCCAGTTCGAGACTCCGGCGGCGAGGCGCTTCTACGGTCAATTTAATACTCCGCCATTTTGCGATAATTAGTTAATAAATTTTTTTTTTTATACATTTCAAATGCGTGTTAAAGTACAATAAAATTTTCAAGAAGGTCCGTTGTTTCTTTCCTTATAAAAAAAATCACCAAAAATCACCTTTTTTTAGGCCTCTAACCATACTCTTCAAGGGATCAGTATCAGTCTGTTTTTAGAAATTTTCGATTTTCTAAAAACATCAGTTTTGCATACTACATACCTCTGGAAATACGGTAGAGAACGTCATTTAGGTCGGAGTGACCGATAAGGGGCTAAAAAAAAGTGATACAGTTGAAGCGTCTCTGCGCGCTCAGCGCGCAACCGCCGTGTCGAGCGTCCAAGGCTCGCAGAACAGAGATCCGAAACCAAAAATCCCAAGAAAGTGAAGCTTTTGAAGAAGCTGAAGGAATAATGTATGGACCAGCCATCGCTGATTGAGGGTAAGAGGCTTTTTTTTCAAGTTTTATGTACATTTTTACAAGAGAAACTTTAAACGCGTCTTTCTCAAAACAACGTTTTTTAACCTTGTGAACATGATTTTGGAAATACTATTGCACCGGTTAGGCTCAAATTTACAGGGATTATTCTATGAATGTATCTCTTCGACTCCTAGTAACGATATAAATATTAATTAATACTTAATCCTCTTTTTAAACAATTTAAGTTGTAAAAAGAGCCGAAAAATTCAAAAGAACGCCATTTCGTTTTCTTTTTATCGGGGGGGGGGGGGGGGGGGGGGTGAAAGTTTTTAGTAGGGGTCATAACTACAACTCCACTTTATAATCAAATACTGGACTTTTTGTTTTCCGATGCTCCAAAGTTAAGATTTCGTGTTGACAAGGTGAAAGCAGGGGTAACTTCAGGTAGCCAGATAATCAAAATAAAAAAAAATAAAAATGTAATCTTTTCATGTACTTTAAAACTTCTATTTTTATGTATAAAAACATTAAAATATGGAGATAAATTTTATTATGAAAAAAAAAGCTTGAAAATATGTGCAATACATGGAGACAAATACCTTAATATAAAACAAAACAAATAATTTTGAAAAACCGTACACGTTGATCCAGAAAAAAAATCACGAAAATTCCTCGTTTTCCGGCCGCGAGCTAGGTGTAACCCGTTAATTAAATTACTAAGCAAAATCTTTTTCACAGATATAACTGGTCGATCTCCAATAAGGATTCAAAAAAAACATATGAGTAATTTTCACAGCCTGAATCTGTTGAGAAATTCGAGTAAATCCACCAAAATAAATTATCATGTCCAAGTTTGTATCATTGGAAAGCAACTGAAACTAATTTTGTTGTCGTTCAATTTTTTCTCTGCCCGTTTCAGGCTACAAAAATTACGTATGAATTTTTACGTATCCTCATTAGAGATTTAAAACCTAAATCTGCAAAAAAAAAAAAAAAAAGATTTGGAACGATAGAGATGAAGAAATAAAAAAAGATCGTTGCATCCGATAGAGGTATGCTTCAACGTCATAATAAATTTTCATTGTATCCGAACCATGCAAACTTCATAATCACGAAGTCCTAGTCAGCCTGGCCGTGTCACTCAAGCAACATGTGTTTTGACGCTCGAATCATGGAATACTGTGAAAAACTGAGAAAAGGTCCGAAATCTATCGTGCAGATAATAGATAATTGTGGTAAACAGCAAGTGTTCGGTTGACACAGCAACCGTTCGGTGAACGGTTGCTCATTGGCACCGAGTGTATATCGTGCAAGAATACGGCGCAGGAATCACGTTCGAACGGTAGACATTGGCATTGGGTCAATAAAAACGAACACAGCACTAGAATGGTATTGAAGTTTGCATTGTTGGAACTCATAGAAATGGTTGCCGTTTAACTGGCCGACCATTTAACTCGCCGACCATGAAACTCGCCGACCAAGAACTCGCCGACCAGTGAACTCGCCGACCGGTGAACTCGCCGACCGGTGAACTCGCCGACCGGTGAACCCAAACAGACCCAAACAAATACCTAAGCTTCTCATAGGGATTTAGGTATTCGTGATTTTTTTTTTAATATTTCAACTCAAAATTTTGCGAAATTTGCACAATTTCAGTTTGACAAAAAAATAGTCGGCGAGTTTCTAGTCGGCGAGATTTTTAGTCGGCCAGTGTATTGGTCGGCCAGATCTCTGGTCGGTGAGTTCATGACATCGGCGAGTTCTTAGTCGGCCAGATCCTGGTCGGCGAGTTAAATCATTGCGCATAGAAATTATTCGTTTTTTTTCTTCGTATTGTCCAATCTTTATTTGGCTCATGCAAGCTACAAATATCGCTAAAATATTTCTGAAGATCGTTATTAGCGATCGATAAACCAAAAGTGCAAAGAAAGAGTTTATATGGTAATGAAAATAAAAAAAAGAAACAATAGATAAGGATTTTCGTTGCATTTCAACGATACGATATTTCTTTATTTTTATCATTAATAAAGCCTTTTTTTTCTCGCAAATTCAGGTTGCGAATCTCTAATAAGAATACGTGAAAACGTTCAAAAGATCTTCACAGCCTCAAGCGGCCGAAAAAAATTTGAACAATTGAAAAGAATGAATTTTTGTTGCATTCCGACAATGCAAACCTCAGCCTCATTGCAATAGAGGAATCAACACCTAGGGACAAAATTTCCCAATGGCTGTTGTTTTCCTGTTAAGGAGTTTCGATACCGTTCATTAGCTGCAAGAGTGGGGACGAAAATACAATGAGTTTTTGGCGGGTTGCCAACTTCTCTCAAACGGACTATCATGTAAAAATCAATTATTATTGGGCAATTTTCAACTCATAACATTGTTGAAAAATATTTCCAAGCCGGTAAATGATATTAATACTTATCATTTCGGCAATCAAATATAAATATGTTGCAATTTTATTCAAGAAAACAATAACCGATAGACTTGGCAACAGCGGCGTTCTCTGCTATTGGCACGACTGACTATCGCTAAAGCATCTTCAGCTCCAGGTTATTTACATAGTGAAAAACGTTCAAGGTACAACGTTTTATAAAGAGTTTTTTTTTGGCAAAGTCGTGAAAACGTTAAAAGTGTCGAGCAGACGAATAAATACATTTTATTGTAAAGTTCAAATGCTGTAATACTGTGTAGGTTTTGAACATCTGTCGATTTTGAAATACCCGCCAGTTTTAAGGAGGTACGATCATGGGGACGAATCCAACTTTCAGGCCTGAAATTTTTATATGATGTTGACGAATACGTTATGCATACTTTGGACAAATTTGAGCTATATTGATCATTCAGTTTTTTTCCTAATAAAATTTGCAAAGTCGAGCACTTTGAGCTAATGAAGCAGTCAACCGGAAGTGCGGTGATCGCGGTTTTGTTGCTCACGTATCCAACTAAGGTAATTGGAAAAGTGAAATTTGATAAATTAGACATAATAGATATCATGAAAAATCGAAAATTCGAACTTCACCGTGTAGTTCAAGCACTACATTGTAAAACGGTTTCAACTTCCGGTTGAATATTATCATGACAAATCGGTACCCATAGACTTGCCAACATTGGGCGTAACAGCTGATTCGTTTGGCAAGCATAACTTTAGCTCTGTAGCGAGATTCTGTAACTCGGTTGCGACAGTTTTCGTTGTCGATACCGACAGCCGATCACATCCACGATCAGAAGGGAGCCTCTTATTGGCTGTCACTAGCTAACGATAACGAAAAAAGTCACTACCGAGTTACAGAATCTCGCTACTGCTCGGAAATCGTCGTGAAGACTCCAGAGTCGTTGAGGATCTAATTTTTCAGTTTTTATTAGTGAATATGCAATAAATAATATATTTACCACACATTTGGCACTTTGGGATCGACGATACGAATATTGAACATAAGTTAACATAAATCAGAACACCCGTGGGACAACATCATTTTTAGTCTCTTTGTTGATCCTGAGGGAATTATCGTACCTCCTTAAGGCAATGCGTCAAACGTTCAGTCGGTAAAAATCCTACTGCCAAGTTTTCTCCTAGAAGGATCATATTTCGGGCAAAAGAAGAGAAAGCGGTTGTTCGTTGTTCAACAGAGCGGAACATGTTTCTTTTCTTTTCAGAAATCATTGAGAATCTGCAAATCAGCTATCTCTCTCGCACTCATGGCCGCTCGGTCGATGTGACACTTGGCCTTAATGCTTGACTGTGTGTGGCTCACTCGATGGAGCCAGTTAACGCGGTGTCGCCACGTATAACCTACAAGTTTCGTTTATGTTCGAAAACAAACCGTCCGAGCTCAAAATTCCCATCTTTTATCGAGTATTATTAATGAACAAAGTAGAGAAACCACTTGATTATTTAACACGATATTCCTAACACTATAATCACACTTTGTTCAGTTTTTCAAGCTAAATCTTGGCATTATTTTTGTCCCTACGGCCCTATAATTGGTGTTTACGAGGTGTCATGTATATTACCAAATGGATAAAGGTTCATTTGAGCATTAAAAATTCCCGAAACTATGTTGCAAAACCGATTGATTTTTGGACAGTCAATACGTCCTAAATTAATCTTTCCGCGATATAAATTTTAATCGTCCACAAGCATTTCGGTTTCGGTATCGAAACTCCTTAAGCTTTGCCAATTGTATTGTAGCATTTTTGCCAAAAAAAACTTGTCATTTCGCAGCTGGAGATTCCACAGTCCGGACAAGAAACCGGCGGTTACCTCAGTAAAAATTCGCGATCGTAGGTACTGGTGATTTTGTCAAAGATGTAATCGACGGAGAGTGGAATGACTCCCGGGTTGTCTTCCTCGCCCATCATTGTGAACGTCTTTCCCGAGCTTGTTTGTCCATAGGCGAAGATTGTTCCGTTGATGCCGTTAATGGCAGCGTCGATGATAGGCTTAGCGGTAACATTGAAGACGTCGTAATTCGTTTGGGAAGTGTCAAAAATGTGATCTGGCAAGAAACGATTAGCAAAAAGCAAACAATTTAATCGTCAGCTATGTCGTGGAACGGAAAGTTGGGCACGAGGTGCGGAGTGAATATTTTTACAGTGCGGTGCATTAATTTGTTTGCGCAGACTCGAGAGCGCACGTTGGGACTTTGTTCATTTGGGATCTGTGAGTTATTTTCTCGATGTTAATGACCTTGAAAGTGTGCTGAAAATACGCGGTGAACGATCGCCGTTCGTTGTTGGAAAAAAAAAAAGAAGAAGAAGAGGTACAGGAGTCGTGCGAATTTGCGAAAGCTCGAGAGAAGGTTAGAGCAAGGATCAGGAGAAAAGTTTGTTTTTTTTTTCCGCATCGATCAAAATTGCGTAGGATATATGCATGGAGTACGAGACTCACCGAAATAAAAGGGTTCGCCTCGTTTTTTGAGCTCGGGATCGAGAGGCGCGATCGAGTTGTCCTGGACCGTCCATTGTATCGGTAGATTTTCCTCCTTTTCGCGCTTTATCAGCGGCCTCACTTTAATCGCGACTTTTATGCTATCCATTATTATCGCGCGTGATTATCACTCGTTTCACGACGCTCGGGCAAATATTTTTTTTCTCTCGAACATCTGAATGATCACCGCGCGCAATTAAACGAGAGCGAATAATTTTCTTCGTCCCTCGCTCGTATTACGTACGCATCGGGCGTCTACCGCCTTCTCTCTTCAAAGTTTTCCTCACTGACATCGGCGACGCGCACACCGCTCTACACACACGTCCCCACAAGCCGCGCGACAAACGCAATATGTAATAACGGTTTGAATTCAAATACGGCGATCCCCATTGGTCAAACAGCGGCTATCCGCAAACTGCAGTGACGCGCGCCGTGGCGCGGTGCTCGCTCAGTCACTGGCGCCGCCCCGTGGACTTTTGCCGAAACGCTCACGTTTTTCAACCCAGGCAGCATAAATGTCCAATTGACGTCTATAAGTTACCGTTTTCAGGTTATCTTTGAGACATTACCGTAAGATAACTATTCGACATCTTTCAAACGACATCCCGTTTAATGTTGTCGCGAAGTTATCTTTTTTATGATATCTTTTGGCGGTGAAAACGGATGTCTGTTGGATATTACAAACTGTTATCTAATTGATGACTATTTTCAGATATCAGAAAGTTATCTGTCTGCTGTTATCTATTGTATCTAATTAAACGTTGCCCGAAGGATATCCTAAAGACTAATCACATAAGATGTCTTTTTCATGATATCTTTTGGACATCGGTAATATGTTGTCTTTTGACGTATTTGGAATTAGCGGGAGATAGTGAAAAGGCATCCAAATGTTGCCCGAAAGATGACACTTAACGGATGACTATTATACTCTCATACCGGCTCGCGTACCTACATAGTGCGCCATTATTCCGATGACCGACAAGCAATAAAGTGCGAAATAATAAAATCAATTAAAAAAAAGGTGTTCAAGGATATATACGTGAGTATGCATCTAATATATTTTCCTAATTGCCTATGAGTAGATATATGTATATTTAATATACCGTATTTATATTCTAAGAGCGCACGTTTACTTTTTAGGTTATTCAAGGGATCGTTCGTCGTGGGGCCGACCGGCTGAAGGCTGGGAAAATCGCGGTCGACAAAAGATGTCCCAGTAACGACAACAAAAAACCATTGATGTATTTTTTTTGTAATAGTAAATTATATTTTACTTTTAATTAACTAGGTAATACTGGTATTTAATTTACAACCCACTTTCAAACCGACATAACTCTATCTTATCTATCTCTTTATTAAAATCAACTTATTAATAGTCTAGAGTATTTAATATAGACCAATATTACCTATTTTTTGTTATAACATCATAAACATCGTTAATAAAAAGTTTATATTTGAACACGGATTTACGTATCTATAAATACGCGCTCGGATATAAACGTCTGTTAACGATGGTTACCATGTAAAAATTAAAAATAGTTAATATCGAGCTATATTAAATATTCTAGACTATTAATAAGTTGATTTTAATAAAGAAAAGGATATATATATATCGCCAATAAATAGATATCCGTTAGATATCACTTTTTGAGACCGTTTGGATATCGTTTTGTCAACTTTATGGACGCCTTTTGGACAACTTTTAGATGCCTGTGGCATCTTGGCATTCTGATGTCTTCAAGAAGATACCATTCGGATATATCTATTTGATAACTTTACGCTAACGTACCGACGACCGATAAAAGTTAACCTCTGGTTGTCAATTTGTCAACCATTAAAAGTTGCCGTATAGTTAACTAATTATATACAAATAAGTTATCCTAACTATATACATATAAGTTATAAGATGAAGACTCAACGCAAACGCAACAAGAGCTTGCAGCTCAGTTAGGAGTCACCCAAACAGCTATTTCCAAGCGTTTGCACCAAATGGAGAAAATTCAAAAACTTGGAAGGTGGGTCCCACATGTGTTGACCGAACACAACCTCGGTCAACGTATGATCAACAACTGCTTGTCCGGCAACAAAAAAAAGGACTTCTTGTGGAAAATTATGACGGTCGATGAAAAGTATATTTTTTACGAGAATCCCAAACGTAAAAAGTCATGGGTAGATCCCGGGCAACCCAGTACATCGACGCCGAAACGGAACATCCACTTAAAGAAGGTTCTCCTGTGTATCTGGTGGGACATGAAGGGTGTGCTTTATTACAAACTTCTGAAAACTGGTCAGACGGTGACTGCGGAACGCTACAGCCGACAATTGAACTAACTGAGCGAAGAACTTGATCAGAAAAGCCTATTAACTGGGCCAGGAAGCAGGCAAGTCATACTGCTGCATGACAACGCTCGACCTCACGTTGCTCGCGCGACTCAGAAGACCCTCTTGAACTTGGGATGGGAAGTTCTCCCGCACGCGGCATATTCACCGGATTTGGCTCCATCCGACTACCATTTGTTCCGGTCAACGCAGCATGCCTTAGTGGATAAACAGTTCAAAACGCTGGACGATGTGCGTAAATTCATCGGTGACTTTATCGCCTCGAAGCCTGCAAGTTTCTTTCGCCACGGCATTCCTATGTTATCTGAGAGATGGCGCAAGGTCATAGAAAACGATGGACAATATTTCCAACATTAAGTTCGTTGTTCTCTTTTTTTTTTATATTAAATAAATTTGCTGAAATATCTGTAAAAATTAAGTCATACACCTAATAATATTTCCTCTGAATGTACCAGATTACGATTTTATCAAGTGTTAATTACAACTATTGTATGACTCAAAACAATGAAGTCCCTTATTTTTCTCAATTTCCCAAATCCTTAAAAGAAAGAAGATCTCTCGAGGTCTCACGGCAAACGTTCCCACATAAGTTATTACCCCGTAGAGTACTCGTGACTCATGAGGGTAGTAATCGGAGTAAAGCGTTTGCCGCTCGACGTTTATAACTCCTTAAAATATATATACAGGGTGAGGCACATAAAGTGTTACGGAGCAATAGCACTCAAACTATTGATCATATCCAAAAATGTTTCAGACAAAAGTTTCAGTGTTCGAGAAGACCGTCATACTGGACCACCCTATTTTTTTTATCGGTGAAGGCGCTGAAGCTACGTCAAGGTCAACTCCACTTTTTTAAATGGAACCATGTATTTTTTTTTCGATGACATTATTACCGATTTTAAGACGAATTCAGCGACCTACAACACAAGGTCATTCTAGTCACGCAAAGTATGAAAATAGTCGAAAAATCGAAAAATATCGGAATAATCACTTTCAAAGGATCCACTAACCTTGGTTTGGGTCTACCTACAGAAGATGCTCGAAGTGATGACCCTCGAATTGTAAGCACTTGTTAATTCGCTGATGAAAAGACCGTCTAACTTCAGCCAACATTGGTGGTGTAATTTCGGTAGATGCTCGGCGTATTCTTTCTTTCATGTCGTCAGGCGTGGTAGGTGCTACCGCCATTACGCGTTCTTTGACAAAACCCCATAAAAAGTTCATTTTCGCGATCCGATGCACTCACATTAGAAGGTAATGCGTGACTAACTGATATGTCAACAGAAAATGCGTACTTGCTGCCGATAAGAAACATTGGTTTCGTAAGAAATGAAAACAGCGATCAAACAAGTGTTTACAAGTCGAGGGTCATCACTTCGAGCATCTTCTGTAGGTAGACCCAAACCAAGGTTAGTGGATCCTTTGAAAGTGATTATTCCGATATTTTTCGATTTTTCGACTATTTTCATACTTTGCGTGACTAGAATGACCTTGTGTTGAGGTCCCTGAATCCTTCTTAAAATCGGTGATAATGTCAGGCGAAAAAAAATACATGGTACCATTTAAAAAAGTGGAGTTGACCTTGACGTAGCTTCAGCGCCTCCACCGATAAAAAAATAGGGTGGTCCAGTATGACGGCCTTCTCGAACACTGAAACTTTTGTCTGAAACATTATTGGATATGATCAATAGTTTGAGTGCTATTGCTCTGTAACACTTTATGTTCCTCACCCTGTATATATATCTTTTTTAAACGGCTTCGGACGTAACAACGGTATGCTATAACAGTGTGAAAAAGTCTTTCTCACGGCACATGCTAAAGTGCAGGGGCACTAGAGCGTCGAACTTTTTTCCCGATATCGCTTATCCTCCTACGAGAAAGAGTCTCTCGAAGATTTGGGAATTCGTCCGGCCTTACATTTCGGACAATAAATAATGCTCCACACGAAATTGCGAATTGCAATTTTTTGTTTTATTGCATACACACTCATTAACACGTTTTTGTACGCTTAAAAAATAAATACATGTAAACATTCATTTACATTATGCATACAGGTGTATAATACAAAATAGGAAAGTCCGAATTACTCGAGTGGTCGAGTTCGTCAAAATAAATTAATCAATAAATTAATGATTCGTGCTAAAAGAAGAAAAAAAAAAAAGTTATGAAAGATGACACGACTCGCATGAATGATCCGAATAAATGTTTCGTAAAGTCTAGTGAACCGATGACAAATAAATAATGCGTAATACCAATGACAATTACGAGATAAGGCTGATGAAATAAAATAATTGCCTAAAAAAGTGAATCCTGCCAACGGGGCCCTTTTTCCCCGGACCCCTAGCCGCAAATGTCGAAAAATAAATACATCGTGTATAAAAAAAAAAAAAGAAAAGAATAATGATGAAACGATTGGCTGGACATTTTTTTCGGAGCCAATTAAAATGAAAAATTTCGGAGCGCTCGCAAATGATGGAGTCGAAGTTTGTTAAAATCGGGCTCGACTTTGAATTAAGGCCGGATCCTGAATTAGAAGGTCCAAAAAATCGATTTTTTTTTATTGTTTAAATCTATTCCTGATGTATCTAAGAATGTCTAGACAAAGTTTTATAGCCCAATTCGAAATATTTCCAAAGATACAGCACTGAACGTAGTGGAGTGTCGAGCAGGTATACGGGCGCTCGGGCAGTTAGGGCGCCCGTTTTCTCGAGTTTTCGTTTTTACGATTTTTCTAATTTGGCGTATCTGATTACAAAAAAACTAGAAGTCCAATCGAAACAAACCAAAGCTTGTTCGCTTCAGTATCGTTTTCTTTTCTATTTGAACTAAAAACATTGTCGAAAAAAAAATTCTTAACAATTTTTTTAGCAAGTTGAAATAATTTTTTTTTCACAACAAGCACATTTTATACTTCAAACCCGAAAAAACATTCAAATTTCAAAAAAATTTTCGTTTTTTTTAGTTCATATAGAAGAAAAATATGTCACAATTGAAATGGTTTTTGGTTTTTTTGTTTCAGATGAAAATTACGAGCTCTATTTGTCACGCCGCATGGAAACAGCAGTGGCATGAATGTGCATAAAAATCGGTTGCCTGTTGATATTTTTCTTTAAAAAAAATTGTTTTCTTATGTTCAGACATGTAATAAAATAATCTGAAAATTTCGCTAAACTTGCTTTTTTTTTTACCCGAAAAAAATTCCTCAAAATATCGATTTTTCGAACCGGCTAATTCAGGATCCCGCCTTAACAATTTCACAAAGGATCTCGTAGATTCGATTGATCGTACGGTCGTCCTGTCAATTACTTTCTCTTCTTCCACTTTCGATAAGAAAAAAAAAAAAAAAAAAAAGAAAACGTCGAAATGGTCGCGTACACAAGAACGTGTCTTTATTCGTCTTCGAGTATACTCGTCACTTCCGGTACGCGTCACCGTGTAGCATTTTATTATAGCGCATTACGAGTGTACCAGAAGTGACGTTGTCTCGAATATTTAGCGCTGACATATTCGTAAATCGCCTAATTAAATTAAATAAATAATAGAGCTAAAAAATGTCTTTAAAGATTTTACTAAGAAACGTAAGTGCTCGGATTCAATGAGGCAGCAGTTTGCCGAGAAAGAACAAAAACGAAATACTATGAACCGGTAATAAATTATAATTTCGAACGCGTGAATATAATCGATCGAACATTTTTTTTTTTGCAATATATTGAAATATTTTCGCAAAATTGGGCAATTGTGCGAGAGAAAAAAAAGTTAAAGAGAACTTGGATCGTTTGCGAAGTTTTTGTTTTGTTTTGTTTTTAATTTCGTGAATTTGATCGTTACGCGTGCTCGGCGTTCGTATTAATTTATTTTTCATACTTCAAAATAAGGCTCGCCGTCCGCTCAATTCTGCTCTCGTCGCGTTTGAGACGAGGAAGACTACCAATCTAAAGGCCGAGAAAAAAATGGGCGAATTTCGACAATTTTTTATGTTTAGCTAGTTGATAGAGTAATAATTCCGTTTCGTGGCTTTTAATCTACGTATCTTCGAGTATCTTTACAAATTTTGTTCATAAGATTTTGTGACAAAATCGCGGGGCTGAAGGTGGATGAAGCAAGTCCGATAGTATTCTGCTGCCGACAGTGTTGGGCGTTGATCAATTAAATTTTCAATCAGTTCATTAATTGACTAAAAAAGTAATTGCAATTAACACTAATTGCAATTAATTTGACATTAATCTATGTTAATTGCAACTCGAAATAAAAAACAATAGCAATTCAATTTTTTAATTGTTCTAAGAAACAATAAAAATAAACAATTAATCTATTAAACTTTACAAACGTCAGATACGACGTGTTTGTTTGGGTTTTGTAGGCTTACGTAGCGCCCTATACAATAATCAGTTTTTATTGTTAGTTTTTTTTTTATCAAAATCACCAAAAAGACTTAAAATTCATTAGTTTCTAATTGTGGAAAGTCGCACGATTAACAATTGATTAATTGTTAATCGCGACTACAGCAATTAACAATTAATTAATTGTTAATCTTTAGTGAACTTAGCAATTAAATTTTGCCCAACACTGGCTGTCAATAACATTACATCGTCATCTTGATCGATTGACTTGAATTTTTATTTCGGAACCTCACAACAACATTTAACATCGAAGTACTTAGGAGATTTTTGATGCGTTAAAAACTTTTTATGTAAGACACTATTTTAGACGATTTTTTTTTTACCAAAAACCATTTTTTCTTTCGACCATGCATCATTTGATCAACAATCGATATTTTACGAATTTCCTGCGTACTTCGAGGGCAGATCTTATGTAGAACTCAAATTATTTTGAATTTTCTATTTTCATTCAATGAATTGAATTGAAATTCAATAGATTCAATGAATTTTTGGAATTTTTCGTTCCGGGTAAGAAATTCTGACAAATGTGACCCATTTCATCAACCTTCAGAGTCGTAATTTTATTACGAAATCTTGTGAACAACATTTGTCAAGATACTTGAAGATATGTAGAGCCTAGTAAATGGAATTTTCATTCTACCAACTGTCTATCCATAAACGAAATGTTGGAATTCACATTTCTTTAAGGGTCTCCCTTAAAATTCGTTCACGCTGAACGCTCGTAGAGTAGTCAAGCTGGCAATAGGACTTTTAGGAAAGATACCTGACGACAAGATTTTTATACATATACTCGAATGACTCGGACGAATATTGGATAAATTGGGATATCGAGCAATTGGCACGAGTGTCCGTAAAGTTTTGATAGAGATAGAGAGAGAAAGAGAGAGAGAGAGAGAGAGAGAGAGAGAGAGAGAGAGAGAGAGAGAGTCAATTGTCCGACAAAATACAATTTAGTTTGAGAGTTCAAGCTCGCGGATTGCGGAAAAACCGCTAATACTGTTTTGGCCTTGAGGGTGGAAGTCGTCGTGCTTCATCTTCGTTTTTCTTCTCCTCTTTCGAACTTATACGGATTGTTCCACGCTGTTGAATTATTATTCTCGTATATCCCGTTTATTCCTCGTTTATCAGACTGCTCATTCGAGTTATATTAATTGATCCGTGAGTTCGAGGCTCCGTTGATCCTCCGCATCGTTCTGAAATCACGCAATTTACAAATAACGTTAAATTTGCACATTTTTATCTCAATTTTGGTTTTTTTTTAACTAATTATTATTTCCAATCACGTGGGTAGTATGAGATAACGATCAATTGAACGTCTATTGGGTTTTCCACTATTGGTATTTGGGTTGCGCCAGAACAGTATGTGTGATTTGATCCGATGTGCATCGATAACACGGTGGATAGACACACGATATGGTATTGAAGTTTTCATGGTTGAAACGCAACGAAAGCTCTTCTTATACATTTTATTTTCCTTATGTTCATTATTATGGAAGATTTTATTTTTATAGATTTTGTGGTAGATCGCTATATAAATATCTTCGAAAAATGGTTGAGGGATTTTTTTTTTCGGCGGAAACTACCGAAGGAAATTAAAGTAATACAGAAATATTAATTTTCATTGTATTCCAACGATGCAAACTTCAACCTCATCACACGATGAAGTTGCCGGATGACTTTTAACCCTTCGTGGTCACCCTGGGTAGTATCGACCCGTCGATCAATTTTTGGCGTAAATATATTAGATGAAGTAAAAAGTACTGAGCGTTTTTTTCGCTTTATTTCGACGATGAAATTAACATAGTTAGGATTATCAGATTTAGATAAAATATGCGCCGTTTTGTTCGATAACTTTTGTCCATTTTGAAGGCAATTTCATAATTCCGCGATTGAAGAAGTCCTCGTCTTTATTGGTAAAAAACTTGACCAGCTCATTTTCACAAGCCTCTCTTGAGGCCAGTTTTGTACCATCAAGAAAATTTTGCAAATGCTTGAAAAGGTGATAATGGCTTGGTGCCAGGTCTGGACTATACGGCGGGTGCGATAGAACCTCCCATCCAAGCTCTCGGAGCTTCTGGCGCGTCATTAAAGATGTGTGCGGCCTGGCGTTGTCTTCATGGAACACAACACCCTTCCTATTTGCCAATTCTGGCCGCTTCTGGTCGATCGCCTGCTTCAATCTAGTCAGTTGTTGACAGTAGAGGTCCGAATTGAGTGTTTGGCCCGATGGGAGCAGCTCCTAGTGAATGATTCCCTTCCAATCCCACCAAACACACAGCGAAACCTTCTTGGCCGTTAATTCGGGCTCGGCGATTGTTTGAGCCGGCTCACCGCGATTGGACCACGATCTTTTTCGGCTGTTGTCCTCGTATGTGACCCATTTTTCATCGCCAGTCACCATCCGCTTAAAAAATGGGTCGATTTCGTTACGTTTCGGCAAAGAATCGAAGGCATCAATTCGGTCGAAAAGGTTCTTTTGCGTTAATTCGTGTGGTACCCATACATCGAGCTTCTTCTTGAGACCAGCCTTATGCAAATGGTTCCAAACGGTTTTCTGGCTAGTCTTCAGTTCCTGGGCAATGGAATAAGTGCTCACATGCCGGTCCGACTCGACGATTTCCTTGATTTTATCGACATATTCGACGATTGGCCTACCAGAGCGTGCCTCATCTTTGACGTCCATATTACCAGAACGGAATCGTTGGAACCACCGCTTTGCTATTGCATTCGATACTATATTGGGTCCATAAACAGTCCACACCTTAGTCGTAGTGGTACTGAAGAATGTATCAAATGTTCTCTATTTTTTTTTACCTCCGTTTTGGAACGCTGTAACACACAACTGGCTTCACCAAACACAAAACTGTCAAAACACTTTTTTTGAAGCGTAATGTCACCTTTAAATCGCTGTATAGTATAACCCGATGCGATGTATACATCTTGCGATATGGCTCACTAAAGACATCTAGCGAAAAGCGCTCAGAACTTTTTACTTCACCCAATATAATAGTTCCCGGCTTCAAAGAGGGCTGTATTCACCATCTTATCTGGAGTTTGAAATATCCTCATACCATAAAATTTACCCTCTTTACGCGTCGGAATAAATACCTTTTTTTTTTGGAACGCGCACTATGCTACTATTTTTTCCCAAAAGTAGCATCTCTAAGGAGTATCACGTCCAAATTTTAGGTAAAAATGTTGAAAATTTACGGAACTATGATTTTTTTTAGCGAAAAAGTGTTTTTTTTTGCGTTTTCACCTCGTTATGAATTTTTTTTAATACGTCGCCTTTTTATTTCTTATAAATAAGTTTTTCGTACAACATCTAGAAAGTTCAAAGTATGTTCCGTAATTTTTTGAACCATTTCGGACAATTAGTTTGGTCACAATACTTTTTTGAAAATTGATTCGGTAGAATCGACTCAAGTGTGACGACCGCGATTGAATTTGGAAGTGTGACCACGTTACGATTCAATATTTTCGCTGATAACGCTATTGAACGTTTATAAAAATATTCTGTGTCGAAGTTTGCAACGGAATGCAACGATTTTTCGTTTCTTCTTTTTCTATTGCGAATATTGTTTGACACATTTGGTTTACAGAAGATGACTGTAACGTTTTTGGAGATCCTTATAAGAATTCTGTAACTTAAATCTGCGTAAAAAGATTTAAGATACCGATGAAAATGGAGAAAAGAAAAAAATAGAGAATTGTCGTTGCGTTCCAACGATACAAAAATCCACACTATGAAAATGTATAATAACACTATATAAAAATAAGGTGTGTAAATTAAGCAATGAGAGTGGCAACGTAGCGTTTGATCTGGAAATAATTGGGACGTAGGACTTGGAAGGATGACAGGTGAACATGTGATACGCCTTCAGCACGAGTTTGAACTTGCTAGAGTCATTTGGTTGTCCGTAGCGATGCTTTTCGTAAAACAGTTTTTTTTTTCTAGTGCGTTCTAAGAATGAGTGACATTCATTTCGAGTTTTTTGGTGGTTTGAGGCATTTTCAGATGGAAGAGAGTCGATTGAAGATGAACCACGCAGCGGGGAAGGCCTTCATCTTCAAGAACCGATCATCTTCAGAGATGACGGAATTCAATCTCCGTAAATCGATTTTTAAGATATATTTTTTTAAAATATGTATGGGCTACAACTGAAAATAATAATAAACTGTTCATAATTTGACATAACATTAAAAAATCCAAGCTCCGTTTATGTGCAAAATTTAAATACGATTGACCAAACACATCAGAGGTCATATGGGGTCCAGCTGACCCCAGGCAAAGTTGGCGGCTAAGCGTCTGAAAACTTGCCATTCAAAATCAAACCTATGGTGCCATCTGTTGTTGTTGAAAGGTACCATAATAAGTTTCAAGGCTCTTTGATTTTATGAGTTTTATCAAAATTGTATTCAATCTTAGTCCAAAATAAATATAGTTTTTTTTCAAGGTCCGTTCTAAAACTTTTTTTCTTGAAAGTATACTGTCTTGAGAGTACAAAACTGAAATTTTTTCGCTGTATCTCAAAAATTGAATTTTTTATGGATTTTTTAATGAAAAAAGTGAAATTTCTTGAATTTTTTTTTCCTTTGCATTTTCTCAACACGAAAAAAAATTGAATAAGGAAAAACCTATTGGATTTCAAAGAAGAGACCTTAAACTAAAGTTCAGTTAAAGAATTAAGTCGATACATTAAATAGAAGATAAATGGCAACTGTTTTTCTGCGTGGGGTCCACTAGACCCCGCATGACCATCACGTTATTTTTTGGAGGTATGACCACAACGGGTTAATTTAACGTGCGCTCTTATGAAACGAATAGCACTTTCTCTGATATTAATACTATGAAAATATAGATAAAATCATAGGAACGAGTTGTACATATTTTCACGTGTCTAGAATACATTCAAGAATCTATTCTCAAAATTTTGTACGCATGGTCAAAATAATTTCGGTGATATTTAATTAAAATCGGAAAACCGGAACCCAAACAAATCCAAACAGTTGAGAAATATTATTTTCTTCGATTCGGGAGCTCATTGAATGGCATTTCGCAAATTTTAAATTGCTGTTTTTTCGTTTCCAACAGATTCCGGTGTAATTCGCGGCCAAAAGTTTTTTTCTGGATTGGGCGAAATATTACGATTTTTAAAGATTTTCATTTTTTTCATTCAAATAACGTCTAGGCCTATGAGTTAATGCATTTTCTACTATATACAATTATTCGAAACCAGTTTACATAAAATTATCACGGTTAAAAGTGAGATAATTGATTTCACAATACTTTTGGCAGTGGCGATACCTACCATACATCCTTAAAGCCATTTATACTTTTTGATGATAAGATTTTCACTTTTTTTTTTAATTCCCTTATTTCGTATATCTATATATTTTGTTTAGATAATTTAACGTACAGGCTGCGATATGGGACTCATCAAGAATCGTATCGTATTCTGTTCGTTAATGTGGGAATCTTTTAGGATACGAACTTGATTCGTACATTGAATTCCAATGGGGAATCCGGATTAGAATCCAATATGCGAGCGTGACGATTTCGTATAGGGATCCAATGCAATCACCCATTGCTTCCCTATCAGGAAGTAGGGGCAAGTGTGGGAATCCCATTGGATCTTTATTAACAATTTCTACACGGGAAGTATACAAAAGTTCGTTCGAACTACCATTACGATGAAGCTACGAACGAAATCTGCCGTGTATACTAAAAGTAAAGAAACAAATCAACAATTAAGGTATTACTGGATGGATATTAAAAAATCGCCACAGTTCTTGAAAATTTGAGGAATTATAGTTCTTAATAGAATAATAATACATGAATTATTTGAGAATTTTTCACTAAATGATTTAGTAGTTATAAAAATATGAATTTAACACGGTCGTTTCTAGGAAAACAGCTTCTGCGGACGGTAATGGTTGCAAAACGAATGGAACTAAATTGCCGTAAATTCTGAAAATATTATATCATCAAGATTTAGAATCAAGCGATTGATTATGCTGGTTTAAATAAATCGACTGAGTAATAGTCGAGAAATTAAGGGGTTACGTGGGTTTGAAAATTTCAAAAAATCCATTTTTTAAATTTCATTATTTAATAGTACAATATGTCTAGAATATTCTCCCAAAGTTTTAAGTCAATCGGAGTAAAAGTCTAGGAGAGAGAGCCTTTTGGAATTCCCCCCGTTGGGAAAGATCGGCCGGAAGCGACGCAGGTATACGTATTTTTCTCAAAACATTATTTTTGAAGTCGGTGGACACAATTTTTCAAAAACTAATGCACCGATCTTATTGAAATTTTGCACACTTCTTCAAAATAGCATTGACTAGTGATTGATCGAAGGTTTTTTTTTCGATTACAACAAATTTTGAAAGGCTATACGTAGTGTAAATTGTACCAAAAATTGAACTATTTTGCATACAACTCTGCCAAAAATTCAAATTTCAATTTTTAAAAAAATCCTTAGTTCAATCACGAGCTATACTTATCTACTAACAGAAAAAATTTGGTTTTTCAATTTCAGATAAAGCTATCGTGAGTTATCCTGGCCACCACGAGGACACTTTTTTTTTAGGGGTCTCCAGAAATCAGGTCCCACCGGCTGAATTTCCCGAATTTTTGGATGAAATTTTTTTTAAATATTGTTGAAATGTTGCTGTTTTATGTGCTTAACATTTTGAATAAAATAATTTATATATTATATTTAAAAAAATAGAGAAAATTTTTTGGCTTCGAAACCCACGTAACCCCTTAATTAAAGTAATGAGGAGTATCGCCTTTTTTCAACGATGAATTAATAGCAATCATTGGAAAACTCAATATATATTGAGCTTTTGGGTAATTATTGATGATAACAAGATGATCTACACGTATTAATTAAATTGAAAAATTGAGACATTTTTTGTCTGACAGTCGAAACAGATGTACAGTCACTGACAAAACCTCAGTCAAGCACACGCCAATATCGTCAAATTTGACTCTAATCATTATTAAAAGTGAAAAATTAACGTTTCTAAGTGTGAATTTATTATTAAAATAGCTATTTTTAAGGCTAAACATGTACGACATGATCTAGAATTGTAAATTCATGATTCGCCCATTTTTGACTAACTTTTTGCCCAACAGTCCATCCAATAATACCTTAATAGCCAAGATCGGGGACTTGTCTGTTTGATGCAAAAAAAAAGGAAAGAAAACGCTATATATATCAAGGGAAACAGAGGGCAAAGAAGTTGCCCCCGATGTCACGCTTCGTGAGCAAGTTAATGCAAAATTCAATCTCGTATGAAAAAGTTTCAAATGTTGCATCACAGTGGTAGCTACGTGAAAAATGCACATTAGCAATCGCGGAGCGTTTTGCAATCTGGCACGTGCCGGAAATATGAGGTCGATTTTAAAGTGCGAATTCACTGCCAATGAATTCCTATAATATATCTGTATGCATTTGAACTGCGATAAAAAATGAAGTATCGTCTAAATGAACAGATTACTATATAATTGCTCGATAATTCAAGTAGCGAGCGGAATGAAAAAAAAAGAGAAAGGTCGGCGATCCGCGCGATTCATCGCATGTACATTAATTAGCTAATCTACGCGAGGGAGAGGGGAAAAAAGAAAATGATGTGAAAGATCGACACATTATTTCCGGGAATTGGTGGAAAATCCATAACGAAAGGAAGAAACGATTGATGGATGAGGATCGATAAGTGTAATTATGACAAGAATAAGAGAGCCTACCCAAAAATAAGGAAGCCCCTCGTTACTGTCTTCCGAGCTGATTGATTCCGAATCTCTTGCCACAGCTTGGAGAAGACGTCGAAGTTTCTCAAGCCCGCCATCCCCGCTCGATCTCCTTTTACGCCCGCTGCAAATTAAACATAACAATATTTTTATTTATTGTTTTTTAGCATTGAAAATGCTTTTGAAGATGTGTATAGGGGGTCTGATTTAGCGAGGTGTCACACGAAACTAACGCTACCCCCACCCGACTGCCGCTGTATTGTAGCAGAGTGGGGAGAGCTGCGACATGCTGAATGCCTGTGATTGGTTGTAAAATTGCCCCATTACATGTAAAGTCATTTGTGGGTGCAAATTGTAAGTTTCAATTTTTTTGTGTACATATATTTATAGTTTGAGAGAGCGAGAGTTGGAGTGTAGTTGGAGAGTACTTGGAGCGGAGTTGGAGAGGAGTTGGAGAGGAGTTGGAGAGGAGTTGGAGAGGAGTTGGAGAGGAGTTGGAGAGGAGTTGGAGAGGAGTTAGAGAGGAGTCGGAGAGGAGTCGGAGAGGAGTCGAAGAGGAGTCGGAGAGGAGTCGGAGAGGAGTCGGAGAGGAGTCGGAGAGGAGTCGGAGAGGATTCGGAGAGGTCGGAGAGGAGTCGGAGAGGAGTCGGAGAGGAGTCGGAGAGGAGTCGGAGAGGAGTCGGAGAGGAGTCGGAGAGGAGTCGGAGAGGAGTCGGAGAGGAGTCGGAGAGGAGTCGGAGAGGAGTCGGAGAGGAGTCGGAGAGGAGTCGGAGAGGAGTCGGAGAGGAGTCGGAGAGGAGTCGGAGAGGAGTCGGAGAGGAGTCGGAGAGGAGTCGGAGAGGAGTCGGAGAGGAGTCGGAGAGGAGTCGGAGAGGAGTCGGAGAGGAGTCGGAGAGGAGTCGGAGAGGAGTCGGAGAGGAGTCGGAGAGGAGTCGGAGAGGAGTTGGAGAGGAGTTGGAGAGGAGTTGGAGAGGAGTTGGAGAGTTGGAGAGTAGTTGGAGAGTAATAGAAGAGTAGTTGGAGAGTAGTTGGCGAGTAGTTGGAGAGTAGTTGGCAAGTAGTTGGAGAATAGTTGGAGAGTAGTTGGAGAGGAGTTGCAGAGGAATTGGAGAGGAGTTGGAGAGTACTTGGAGAGTTGGAGAGTTGGAGAGTTGGACGGCTGGAGAGTTGGAGAGTTGGAGAGTTGGAGAGTAGTTGGAGATGAGTTGGAGAGGAGTTGAAGAGTCGTTGGAAAGGAGTTGGAGAGGAGTTGGAGAGTAGTTGGAGAGGAGTTGGAGAGGAGTTGGAGAGTAGTTGAAGAGTAGTTGGAGAGGAGTTGGAGAGGAGTTGGAGAGGAGTTGGAGAGTAGTTCGAGAGGAGTTGGAGAGGAGTTGGAGAGGAGTTGGAGAGTAGTTGGAGACTTGGAGAGTAGTTGGACAGTAATAGAAGAGTAGTTGGAGAGTAGTTGGAGAGTAGTTGGAGAGTAGTTGGAGAGTAGTTGGAGAGTAGTTGGAGAATAGTTGAAGAGTAGTTGGAAAGGAGTTGGAGAGGAATTGGAAAGGAGTTGGAGAGTAGTTGGAGAGTTGGGGAGTTGGAGAGTTGGAGAGTTGGAGAGTTGGAGAGTTGGAGAGTTGGAGAGCTGGAGAGTTGCCGAGTTGGAGAACAGGAGAGTTGCAGAGTTGGAGAGTTGGAGATTTTGTTTGGGTTAGAGAGTTGGAGAGTTGGTGAGCTGGTGAGTTGGAGAATTGGAGAGTTGGAGAGTTGGTGAGTTAGTGAGTTGGAGAATTGGAGAGTTGGCGAGTTGGAGAGTTGGAGAGTTGGCGAGTTGGAGAGTTGGAGAGCTGTAAAGAGAGAGAGAGAAACTCATACTATTTGCATGTACCTTTTACTTATTACCCGAAAAGTCTGATTACATTTTCAATGTTATAAAATAGTTGCACTTTGTGTAATATCTGTAGTTTTTTTTTTATCTTACAAAATCAAATTTAAATAAATTTTATTTGTAATTTGCGATTTGATCAAATCCGTTAACGAGAAATGCGCCCTGAGTAAAGTTCACATTTGTAACGACTCACTTTCTACGCGGCAAAGTGTATCGATTGACAATATTTCGATTGCCTCGGAGAATCGATAGAACACGATCGATTTGTGAAATATTTGGGATCTTTGAGGATCGAATTGTGATAATTAAATTTAATGGCTCTTCGGAGTAAAATTCATTTGGACGAAGATTGATGGCTGGCGATCTCGAACGAATGACTTTTCTGGCCAATTGGAATTATCGGGATTGCACATATCCCTGAATCTTCGCGATACGATAAGTCCGGCATTTTTTCCTCGCTCTCGTTACGTACTCTTCGTATTCTTCGATGTTGCCCTCCCCCCCCCCTCCGCGTTCCTGTCTGGTAACTCTGCATCATCGTAACTTCAATTGACGTCAACGACACGCTCGCAGCGTGTGCTGCGGCACGTTTCACATTTTTGTCATTTTTCTTTGCCCACTTTTTATCGTGAAATTTAAATAATAAAATGAGCAAAAGAAAACAAAGAAAAAATTGTATGTTCGTGAGATGAAAATCCTGGAACAAATGAGTAGCCGAATAGTCTGTTTTTTGTTGTTGTTGTTGTTGTTGCAAAGATGTACTTTGTTTGATGACTCGTGAATGAAAGCTGTATTTGCGGTTACCGCGCTCATAGCTCGGATACGTGACAAGTACTATTATCGTGTATGGCCTCCATCCACTTTTTCTCAATCGCCTGACCTAACCCAAGAGCCCGAAGAAGGAGAATGTCCCCGGCGGATGAGCACGGGCGTATGAATAAAAAATGCACCCTCACCGACACACTTCACCGAATTGACGCGTTTATTTTTTCCAATTTCTTCTTCATTCCTATTTGCCATACCGTACGGAAGAAATTATTATTACGCTCAACGATGCAATTCAAGAGTATCGAAGCACCACGAGGGAACCGAAGCAGTCAAAAATTCACGAAAAAAAAAATTTTACGTTCCTTTGCTATTCTCACAATAATATGAAAAATATACAATTATCGTGAAAATAAAAATAACAATGATTATCATAGAAAAATTATCGTAAGCATCGTACAATTTTTTATACGAACATTACGATATTTTTTTATAATTATAATTTTAATTTTCACAATTATCGTGAAAAATAAAACATTTGATCGAAAGGTTCGTATCAGAAGTGAATTTCCAGCGATTTGGGCTTATCAATTAGCTAATTAACGATTATAGTTAATAAAGCCATGCAATAAAATGAAAATACAATAACCTAAAAATATATTGAGCAAATATCAATTTTGCCTGTTCCTATATTCTTTTTTTTTGCTAAGATTTTATTCAAAATCGTATTTTTCTGAATATCATTATTAATACTGCTATGACTTGATTGCCAACATATTCCGAATGGAAAACGCGCTTGGAAAATCAATTTTAGACGTATTGAAATGGCCATCTTGCGGCTATTTTTTGGCCGTCGAAAATTAACTGCAAAAAATTTAACTGCAGAAAATTAACTTTTTTCCTCGGTTTTTGCCATCGTAAACTTGAAAAGGATGTCAAAACCTACATTTTTGTTTTTTAGAAAGTCTCGTACGATTTTTTTTCGCCCCAGTATTGCATTTTTAGCTAAAAAAGACATGTTTCAGAAAAAAGGCGTCATCGAAGAACTATAGGGTTTCAGAGGAGATGTCAAGAGGGTAAAAAGTTGCATGGGTTCACACCGGAGTGGCTAGAATTTTTTCAGAATTTTTTTTTGACATTTTTTTTTTACCATTTTTGGTTGGAACTTTGATGAGTGGAGAGGCTCCACTTGGGAATTGTGGGGTGTAGGACAATATATTGAGAAAGGAAATTTATTTACATATTTAGTTTTAATTAACAACCATTTTTTTAGATTTTTTTTTCATTTTTTTCATTTTCTTTTTTCTATTTTAATTTTCAAAAATAAAAAAATAACATTTAGAAAAATTGTAGTTAATTAAAAATAAAAAATGTAAACAAATTTCCTTTCTTAATTGTCCTAGACCCCATAATTCCCAAGTGGTGTCTCTCCACTCATGAAAGTTCCAACCAAAAATGGTAAAAGAAAATATCCAAGAAAAATTATGAAAAAATTCTAGCCACTCCAGTGTGAACCCATGCAACTTTTTACCCTCTTGACATTTCCCCTGAAACCCTATAGTTCTTCGATGACGCCTTTTTTTTCTAAAACATGTCTTTTTTAGCTAAAAATGCAATACTAGGGCGAAAAAAAATCGTACGAGACTTTCTAAAAAATAAAAATGTCGGTTTTGATATTCTTTTTAAGTTTCCCATGGAAAAAACCGAGGAAAAAATTTTCCACAAAATTTGCAGTTAATTTTCGACGGCCAAAAAATAGTCGAAAAATTTCCACGTTCACAACTGCGCACCGGGGCGAAAAAAAAAGCGCGGAGAATTTTCTAAAACAGCAAAATAAAGGTAAACTTGTCCTCTTTAAAACGCCACTTGGGAAATTCAATTACCTTTATTTTTGAGTCCGCTATGTAAATTTTAGTGCGGTAAGAAATTTCGACTAGTGCGTACTTCTTTTTGTCCAGTACTGTATATATATATATATATATATATATATATATATATATATATATAATAATGAATTACCCTAATTAATATTAGGTTATGAATAATATAAGGTTTTATTGCTCATACATAACTTATATATAACCCAATATTAATCTATATATATATATATATATATATATATATATATCTTTCGTACAGCCTCGTACAACGGTCCTAAATAAATGAGCCGAAGGCCTTCAGAGTGCGAGATAACGCTCGGCAGAAGCTACAAAATGGTAATTTATTCGTCGATTCAACGCTATATACCCCGTTTAACACGATTACAAGTACCGCTCTTCGTCACGCCGAGATCTTCTCCATAAAACACCTTTTCATTCCCCATACATATCACTGGCATAATGTCCCCTTGAATTGTTTTCCATCAACTTTCACTGCTCCCACGTATTGCAGAATTAAAAAAAAAAGAAAAAAAAACCTGACGACGATAAAAAAGTTTCGACTTTAACGCGTCTTTGCGCTCGTAACCGCCATTACTCGATATGTTTTTATATTTAAAAAATGCCCCGGATGACGAGCGGCTAATGGATAATCGAATTTTTCGACATTCCTGTAGGAACGCGAGCAGGCAAATTTAATCTGTATCCGCTTTTTTTCTTTTTTTTTTTTTACTTTTGCACACGGGGACTCGATTAGTTCGAGGAGTATGTCGTTCGACGAGAGCACGAGGGAGAAATGAAGATGAGGGTAAAGAGCGATCGAGTTCCTCGAGCGAGAAACGAGTGATCGAACAAATTTCCGAATTTTTGGTTTTTTTCCCGAAAATGAAAAAAAAAATTACAATTTTTTTTTCATCTTGTAATTTGTTAGCTAAATTTTTTTTTCGGTTTCAGGGTATTCTTTTCGCGAATCCAAATAATTAACCATTAACTGATTTTTGTCTACGATTAAGTAAGAATAAATAACGGTTTACTGGCGAAATGTCAAGCCAAGTTATCGAACTTTTAACAAAAAATGACGACTTCAAAAATTGTCTAATTTATACGGCACTTTATGAAGATGACATTCTGGGCACATTTTCACCGTACAATTCTTATACTTAATAACTCTAGATGTCTTGTATAAACTGCTTTATGCATGTAAAACATTCTAAAGATTCCGCAACGACAATAAAAACCGGGGCTCACCGAACGTTTAAGGTATTTTTTTTTAATTTTATGGACTCATTCAGGACACTATTAAATGATTACTTGCAAAATTTCAAAAGGATTCACCGTTCCGTTTTCGAGATATTGGCAATCAAAGATTTCATGGTTTTACACGTGTTCTTTTATGGGGAGCAGTGAAAAATTTCACATTTCACGCCATTGCATGTGAATGCATGCCATTGCATGCGATTGCACGCCCTTGCCATGCCATTGCACGCCATTGGCATGTCATTGCACGCCATTGGCACGTCATTAGCATGCCATTGTACGCCATTGGCATGCCATTGTACGCCATTGGCATGCCATAGCACGCCATTGGCATGCCATTGCACGCCATTGGCATGCCATTGCATGCCATTGGCATGTCATTGCACGCCATTGGCATGCCATTGCCCGCCATTGGCATGCCATTGCACGCCATTGGCATGTCATTGCACGCCATTGGGATGCCATTGCACGCCATTGGCATGCAATTGCACGCCATTCAGTATATGACAGAGAATATACTGTATAAATTTGAATCAAACGGTAACATTTCGCTAAGTGTCCCGAGACTCCTTAAGCACATAATTGAACAAAAAAATTTATTGAAGACTTTTTGTCCAGCAATACTTTGACATTTTTTCAATATTCTTGGATTTTTATTAACGTTTTATGAAAAAAAGAAACTTGTCTTTGGGGCGAAGATGAAGACTACAACGCTGCCGCGAACATAGTGCATTCTATGCGAGTCGTGAACGATATTGCGAAGCGAGGAGTGCCGTTAATTGAAGAATATTATAAATTAATTAGCACAAATGAAGAATAAAAGCAATATTTTTTTCTGGACGTCAAACTGAACATACAGAAGTACCCTAATATCGAAAAAAGTACATTATTCGCATACTACTATTACCTACTTTCTTTTACTCTCAACTCGTTTGATTTGCCGAATCTTTTGATTTTCTTATCGCAACTGTAGCTTTCTAACATAAATGAAAAAAATATTAAAAGTATATTTTTTGAAACGTTTCCATTTGCTGGTAGCGACTCCTAATCGTGAGATTAAAAATATGAAAAAAAACAATTACTATGCAATGGCATGCCAATGGCGTGCAATGACATGCCAATGGCGTGCAATGGCGTGCAATGACATGCCAATGGCGTGCAATTGCATGCCAATGGCATGCCGATGGCGTGCAATGCCATCTCAATGGCGTGCAATGACATGCCATTGGCATGCCATTGCACGCCATTGGCATGTCATTGCACGCCATTGGGATGCCATTGCACGCCATTGGCATGCAATTGCACGCCATTGGCATGCAATTGCACGCCATTCAGTATATGACAGAGAATATACTGTATAAATTTGAATCAAACGGTAACATTTCGTTAAGTGTCCCGAAACTCCTTAATCACATAATTGAACAAAAAAATTTATTGAAGACTTTTTGTCCAGCAATACTTTGACATTTTTTCAATATTCTTGGATTTTTATTAACGTTTTATGAAAAAAAGAAACTTGTCTTTGGGGCGAAGATAAAGACTACAACGCTGCCGCGAACATAGTGCATTCTATGCGAGTCGTGAACGATATTGCGAAGCGAGGAGTGCCGTTAATTGAAGAATATTATAAATTAATTAGCACAAATGAAGAATAAAAGCAATATTTTTTTCTGGACGTCAAACTGAACAGACAGAAGTACCCTAATATCGAAAAAAGTACATTATTCGCATACTACTATTACCTACTTTCTTTTACTCTCAACTCGTTTGATTTGCCGAATCTTTTGATTTTCTTATCGCAACTGTAGCTTTCTAACATAAATGAAAAAAATATTAAAAGTATATTTTTTGAAACGTTTCCATTTGCTGGTAGCGACTCCTAATCGTGAGATTAAAAATATGAAAAAAAAACAATTACTATGCAATGGCATGCCAATGGCGTGCAATGACATGCCGATGGCGTGCAATTGCATGCCAATGGCATGCCGATGGCGTGCAATGGCATCTCAATGGCGTGCAATGACATGCCAATGGCATGCAATGGCGTGCAATTGCACGCCATTGGGATGCCATTGCACGCCATTGGCATGCAATTGCACGCCATTGGCATGCAATTGCACGCCATTCAGTATATAACAGAGAATATACTGTATAAATTTGAATCAAACGGTAACATTTCGTTAAGTGTCCCGAAACTCCTTAATCACATAATTGAACAAAAAAATTTATTGAAGACTTTTTGTCCAGCAATACTTTGACATTTTTTCAATATTCTTGGATTTTTATTAACGTTTTATGAAAAAAAGAAACTTGTCTTTGGGGCGAAGATGAAGACTACAACGCTGCCGCGAACATAGTGCATTCTATGCGAGTCGTGAACGATATTGCGAAGCGAGGAGTGCCGTTAATTGAAGAATATTATAAATTAATTAGCACAAATGAAGAATAAAAGCAATATTTTTTTCTGGACGTCAAACTGAACAGACAGAAGTACCCTAATATCGAAAAAAGTACATTATTCGCATACTACTATTACCTACTTTCTTTTACTCTCAACTCGTTTGATTTGCCGAATCTTTTGATTTTCTTATCGCAACTGTAGCTTTCTAACATAAATGAAAAAAATATTAAAAGTATATTTTTTGAAACGTTTCCATTTGCTGGTAGCGACTCCTAATCGTGAGATTAAAAATATGAAAAAAAACAATTACTATGCAATGGCATGCCAATGGCGTGCAATGACATGCCGATGGCGTGCAATTGCATGCCAATGGCATGCCGATGGCGTGCAATGGCATCTCAATGGCGTGCAATGACATGCCAATGGCATGCAATGGCGTGCAATTGCACGCCATTGGGATGCCATTGCACGCCATTGGCATGCAATTGCACGCCATTCAGTATATAACAGAGAATATACTGTATAAATTTGAATCAAACGGTAACATTTCGTTAAGTGTCCCGAAACTCCTTAATCACATAATTGAACAAAAAAATTTATTGAAGACTTTTTGTCCAGCAATACTTTGACATTTTTTCAATATTCTTGGATTTTTATTAACGTTTTATGAAAAAAAGAAACTTGTCTTTGGGGCGAAGATGAAGACTACAACGCTGCCGCGAACATAGTGCATTCTATGCGAGTCGTGAACGATATTGCGAAGCGAGGAGTGCCGTTAATTGAAGAATATTATAAATTAATTAGCACAAATGAAGAATAAAAGCAATATTTTTTTCTGGACGTCAAACTGAACAGACAGAAGTACCCTAATATCGAAAAAAGTACATTATTCGCATACTACTATTACCTACTTTCTTTTACTCTCAACTCGTTTGATTTGTCGAATCTTTTGATTTTCTTATCGCAACTGTAGCTTTCTAACATAAATGAAAAAAATATTAAAAGTATATTTTTTGAAACGTTTCCATTTGCTGGTAGCGACTCCTAATCGTGAGATTAAAAATATGAAAAAAAAACAATTACTATGCAATGGCATGCCAATGGCGTGCAATGACATGCCGATGGCGTGCAATTGCATGCCAATGGCATGCCGATGGCGTGCAATGGCATCTCAATGGCGTGCAATGACATGCCAATGGCATGCAATGGCGTGCAATTGCACGCCATTGGGATGCCATTGCACGCCATTGGCATGCAATTGCACGCCATTGGCATGCAATTGCACGCCATTCAGTATATAACAGAGAATATACTGTATAAATTTGAATCAAACGGTAACATTTCGTTAAGTGTCCCGAAACTCCTTAATCACATAATTGAACAAAAAAATTTATTGAAGACTTTTTGTCCAGCAATACTTTGACATTTTTTCAATATTCTTGGATTTTTATTAACGTTTTATGAAAAAAAGAAACTTGTCTTTGGGGCGAAGATGAAGACTACAACGCTGCCGCGAACATAGTGCATTCTATGCGAGTCGTGAACGATATTGCGAAGCGAGGAGTGCCGTTAATTGAAGAATATTATAAATTAATTAGCACAAATGAAGAATAAAAGCAATATTTTTTTCTGGACGTCAAACTGAACAGACAGAAGTACCCTAATATCGAAAAAAGTACATTATTCGCATACTACTATTACCTACTTTCTTTTACTCTCAACTCGTTTGATTTGCCGAATCTTTTGATTTTCTTATCGCAACTGTAGCTTTCTAACATAAATGAAAAAAATATTAAAAGTATATTTTTTGAAACGTTTCCATTTGCTGGTAGCGACTCCTAATCGTGAGATTAAAAATATGAAAAAAAAACAATTACTATGCAATGGCATGCCAATGGCGTGCAATGACATGCCGATGGCGTGCAATTGCATGCCAATGGCATGCCGATGGCGTGCAATGGCATCTCAATGGCGTGCAATGACATGCCAATGGCATGCAATGGCGTGCAATTGCACGCCATTGGGATGCCATTGCACGCCATTGGCATGCAATTGCACGCCATTCAGTATATAACAGAGAATATACTGTATAAATTTGAATCAAACGGTAACATTTCGTTAAGTGTCCCGAAACTCCTTAATCACATAATTGAACAAAAAAATTTATTGAAGACTTTTTGTCCAGCAATACTTTGACATTTTTTCAATATTCTTGGATTTTTATTAACGTTTTATGAAAAAAAGAAACTTGTCTTTGGGGCGAAGATGAAGACTACAACGCTGCCGCGAACATAGTGCATTCTATGCGAGTCGTGAACGATATTGCGAAGCGAGGAGTGCCGTTAATTGAAGAATATTATAAATTAATTAGCACAAATGAAGAATAAAAGCAATATTTTTTTCTGGACGTCAAACTGAACAGACAGAAGTACCCTAATATCGAAAAAAGTACATTATTCGCATACTACTATTACCTACTTTCTTTTACTCTCAACTCGTTTGATTTGTCGAATCTTTTGATTTTCTTATCGCAACTGTAGCTTTCTAACATAAATGAAAAAAATATTAAAAGTATATTTTTTGAAACGTTTCCATTTGCTGGTAGCGACTCCTAATCGTGAGATTAAAAATATGAAAAAAAAACAATTACTATGCAATGGCATGCCAATGGCGTGCAATGACATGCCGATGGCGTGCAATTGCATGCCAATGGCATGCCGATGGCGTGCAATGGCATCTCAATGGCGTGCAATGACATGCCAATGGCATGCAATGGCGTGCAATTGCACGCCATTGGGATGCCATTGCACGCCATTGGCATGCAATTGCACGCCATTCAGTATATAACAGAGAATATACTGTATAAATTTGAATCAAACGGTAACATTTCGTTAAGTGTCCCGAAACTCCTTAATCACATAATTGAACAAAAAAATTTATTGAAGACTTTTTGTCCAGCAATACTTTGACATTTTTTCAATATTCTTGGATTTTTATTAACGTTTTATGAAAAAAAGAAACTTGTCTTTGGGGCGAAGATGAAGACTACAACGCTGCCGCGAACATAGTGCATTCTATGCGAGTCGTGAACGATATTGCGAAGCGAGGAGTGCCGTTAATTGAAGAATATTATAAATTAATTAGCACAAATGAAGAATAAAAGCAATATTTTTTTCTGGACGTCAAACTGAACAGACAGAAGTACCCTAATATCGAAAAAAGTACATTATTCGCATACTACTATTACCTACTTTCTTTTACTCTCAACTCGTTTGATTTGTCGAATCTTTTGATTTTCTTATCGCAACTGTAGCTTTCTAACATAAATGAAAAAAATATTAAAAGTATATTTTTTGAAACGTTTCCATTTGCTGGTAGCGACTCCTAATCGTGAGATTAAAAATATGAAAAAAAAACAATTACTATGCAATGGCATGCCAATGGCGTGCAATGACATGCCAATGGCGTGCAATGGCGTGCAATGACATGCCAATGGCGTGCAATTGCATGCCAATGGCATGCCGATGGCGTGCAATGGCATCTCAATGGCGTGCAATGACATGCCAATGGCATGCAATGGCGTGCAATTGCACGCCATTGGCATGCAATTGCACGCCATTCAGTATATGACAGAGAATATGCTGTATAAATTTAAATCAAATGGTAACATTTCGTTAAGTGTCCCGAAACTCCTTAATCACATAATTGAACAAAAAAATTTATTGAAGACTTTTTGTCCAGCAATACTTTGACATTTTTTCAATATTCTTGGATTTTTATTAACGTTTTATGAAAAAAAGAAACTTGTCTTTGGGGCGAAGATGAAGACTACAACGCTGCCGCGAACATAGTGCATTCTATGCGAGTCGTGAACGATATTGCGAAGCGAGGAGTGCCGTTAATTGAAGAATATTATAAATTAATTAGCACAAATGAAGAATAAAAGCAATATTTTTTTCTGGACGTCAAACTGAACAGACAGAAGTACCTTAATATCGAAAAAAGTACATTATTCGCATACTACTATTACCTACTTTCTTTTACTCTCAACTCGTTTGATTTGCCGAATCTTTTGATTTTCTTATCGCAACTGTAGCTTTCTAACATAAATGAAAAAAATATTAAAAGTATATTTTTTGAAACGTTTCCATTTGCTGGTAGCGACTCCTAATCGTGAGATTAAAAATATGAAAAAAAACAATTACTATGCAATGGCATGCCAATGGCGTGCAATGACATGCCAATGGCGTGCAATTGCATGCCAATGGCATGCCGATGGCGTGCAATGGCATCTCAATGGCGTGCAATGACATGCCAATGGCATGCAATGGCGTGCAATTGCACGCCATTGGCATGCAATTGCACGCCATTGGCATGCAATTGCACGCCATTCAGTATATGACAGAGAATATACTGTATAAATTTGAATCAAATGGTAACATTTCATTAAGTGTCCCGAAACTCCTTAATCACATAATTGAACAAAAAAATTTATTGAAGACTTTTTGTCCAGCAATACTTTGACATTTTTTCAATATTCTTGGATTTTTATTAACGTTTTATGAAAAAAAGAAACTTGTCTTTGGGGCGAAGATGAAGACTACAACGCTGCCGCGAACATAGTGCATTCTATGCGAGTCGTGAACGATATTGCGAAGCGAGGAGTGCCGTTAATTGAAGAATATTATAAATTAATTAGCACAAATGAAGAATAAAAGCAATATTTTTTTCTGGACGTCAAACTGAACAGACAGAAGTACCCTAATATCGAAAAAAGTACATTATTCGCATACTACCATTACCTACTTTCTTTTACTCTCAACTCGTTTGATTTGCCGAATCTTTTGATTTTCTTATCGCAACTGTAGCTTTCTAACATAAATGAAAAAAATATTAAAAGTATATTTTTTGAAACGTTTCCATTTGCTGGTAGCGACTCCTAATCGTGAGATTAAAAATATGAAAAAAAACAATTACTATGCAATGGCATGCCAATGGCGTGCAATGACATGCCAATGGCGTGCAATGACATGCCAATGGCGTGCAATTGCATGCCGATGGCGTGCAATGGCATCTCAATGGCGTGCAATGACATGCCAATGGCATGCAATGGCGTGCAATTGCACGCCATTGACATGCCATTGCACGCCATTGGCATGCCGTTGCATGCCATTGCACGCCATTGGCATGCCAGTGGCACACAATTGGCACGTCATTGGCATGCCATTGCATAGTAATTGTTTATAAAATAGTATTTTTTATAAACAATTTTTTGACGATTTTCTCATGGCATTTTATACTTTTTGTTTTGGAAATCCGCCCGCACTAACTTCGAAACTTTTCTACAGATAAAAAAGAAAAAATGTCAATTACAGAGGAACATATGACGAAGTGGGTAAAAAAAAATCATGAATTTTGACTGTCTAGTTTCAGAGATATAGCGATTTAAATTGAGCAATGTCTAGCGACCAGAGTTGTCCAAAATCTGCATCGGGCGTTACGTTATGCTCGCTACAACTGTATCGAGTATCGAAAAACTTTTCGTTACTCGATACAAAAGTATCAAGCTATTGTTGGAGATCGCGACTTTTGTATCGAGTAGCGAACATTTATTCGATACTCGATACTTGTGTATCGAGTAACGAAAAGCTTTTCGTTACTTCGATACTTTTATATCGAGTAACGAAAAGTTCTTCGATACTCGATACTTTTATAATATTGTTATTTCTTTAAATTTGTAGAAAATTGTTTTTTTTTCTTATTTGAAATAAAATTGTTAAGTTTTCCGAATGCATATAAATTTTTCAAGAATTTTTTCATCGTTTTGAATTTTTTTTACAAGTTTTGAAAAATTGTCAAAAAGTCGGAAATTCTTTACCTTCCCTCGAGTACAAGGGTTCTCTATCAACCGTGAGAAATTACAAAACTGTTAACAGAATAGCTTCGTATTTTGAGGCTTTGGAATGGCACAAGCATCGAGTAACGAAAAGCTTTTCGTAACTCGATACTTGTGTAACGAGTAACGCAAATTTATTCGATACTCGGGACAAAAGTATCGAGTAACGCAAATTTATTCGATACTCGAGACAAAAGTATCGAGTATCGCAAAACTCTTCGTTACTCGATACAAAAGTATCGAGCGATTGCTGGAGATCGCTACGTTTGTAGCGAATTATCGATCGAATTCTTGTTGCTCGATGCATTTGTATCGAGTATCTTTAATCGAATTTGATACTGAAGTAACTGGTTACTGCCAACTCTGCTTAGCGACCATCTAGCGCCACGAAGCGAATGGAGCAGACTAGAACTAGATTACAGTACTGTGTGCATATCCGTATACGCAGCGTATCTACGTATTAGTAGGCGGAAATGGGTAGCCTGATACAAAAAGTGAGGGTTAGGTAAAAATTGTATTAGGAGTTTTCATCATTAATTTATAAGTTTTTACATCCCGATAAGATGCACGGAGAGAATTAAATGTTAAAAATTACCGTGCAGTAACGGTAACCAGATGACAACCCTGAAACTTCGCTTATTATTACTGAGTAAAACACAGATTTTCACGAAAATAAAATAAAATTTCAACTTCAGATAGAAAATTTTACCAGATTTTCTAGTAAATTTTGATGTGTAACAAAATACGAAAAACTTAAATTTAAAAAATATATAATATCAGCGAAATTTTACTGTGCATTTTATTATTTTATGCCTTTCAAAAATGTCTAGAAAAAAGTATCGTCTTTATAACAGTTATTTTAAGATTTATTATAAAATTTAATGAGTGTTATAGGAAAATGTATTGTGCTCTCGGTAAAAATTATCGTGCGCGCTACCCTTCTTGTATTGTAAAATTTTACCTGCGTATTTGAAATTTTCTGTAACGTGAGTTAAAAAAAACTTGTCGCATACGAATTATTATGCTTTTCTCACTTGTCACCACATTGAAATATATCATGGTAATTTTGACCGTGAAATTCACGACAAAAATTACTTTTTAATTCTCTCCGTGTGTATTATACAACCTACATTATAAGGATATTTCGAAATATTTGGAAGCTTTCATCGATTGAGCGGACAATAAACTTTTCAACGTGACTGTGGCGAGACTACTACCTTAAAGAAAATATTAATAACAAAACTTAGAAAAATATCACTTCCCGTACGGAAAATTGACAGGGAATTCCTAATACAATTTGGAGATTGTTTGTGGATTCTCTAGTAGGGATTTCCATAAAAGAGCTAGATCCAGCCCCTATTAGGGAATATCAGGTAAGTTGGGTTGCCTAAAATTATGGTCTAAGTACGGAGACCAAGTAAGGGCCCTTATGGCGAAGTAGAAGGTGTACCGCGTGACATATGAATGCGAGAGAGATAGCTAAAATTTTCGAACCGAGATTTCTCAAAGATGAATAATTTTTTGAGCAAAAGAAAATCATCAAGCTCTGTGTCAGGATATTATCCAGAGCCTGATGCTTTGTTTTTCCTCAAAAACCTTAACCATTTATGAGAAAACTGGGTTGGAAAATTTGTGAGGTTATGTTGACCTTGTACATACGTAACCTGCCCTTAAGGGCAGGTTACGGTTCATGAAAAATTCGATTTTTTTTTCACATAATTTGCATCCTTAAAGTGTTTAGAACACGCGAGTTAAAGGATATTTTCATATCGTAAAAAGTCAGAGGAAAAGGTAGGCAGAGCTGCCACGGAGAGAGTAGGAAGCTGGTTGGTAGACAAGGAAAAGAATGAAACAAAGGAAGATTTAGAAATTCGACTGTAGTGAAGGCTGCCTTAGAAAGAATTGTGCATATACATAAACTGTTTTTGAACAATTGGCGAATGGAGAATAGGGGGTAATTTTCTAATTATAAGCCAGGGGAGTTATTTTCTAATTATAAGTTAAAAATGCATGTTAACAAATTCTGTAAACATCCAAGTCTGGCATACGTTGGGAAGTAATGAATACATATAAACTACCTATAGAAACAATTCACATGAATTTTCCTGTCTTTATATGAGTCCTTTTCGATGTACATGAATCTAGTGTAGGGTGCTTTTTATTCGAGCCGAACATTTTTCTTTTTGATAATGTCACCCTTTTGTTCAATTCTAAGATCTAAAAAACCATTAATTCATTTTTTTTTTCATATTTTTAATCTCACGATTAGGAGTCGCTACCAGCAAATGGAAACGTTTCAAAAAATATACTTTTAATATTTTTTTCATTTATGTTAGAAAGCTACAGTTGCGATAAGAAAATCAAAAGATTCGGCAAATCAAACGAGTTGAGAGTAAAAGAAAGTAGGTAATAGTAGTATGCGAATAATGTACTTTTTTCGATATTAGGATACTTCTGTCTGTTCAGTTTGACGTCCAGAAAAAAATATTGCTTTTATTCTTCATTTGTACTAATTAATTTATAATATTCTTCAATTAACGGCACTCCTCGCTTCGCAATATCTTTCACGACTCGCATAGAATGCACTATGTTCCTGGCAGCGTTGTAGTCTTCATCTTCGCCCCAAAGACAAGTTTCTTTTTTTCATGAAACGTTAATAAAAATCCAAGAATATTGAAAAAATGTCAAAGTATTGCTGGACAAAAAGTCTTCAATACAATTTTTTGTTCAATTATGTGATTAAGGAGTTTCGGGACACTTAACGAAATGTTACCATTTGATTCAAATTTATACAGTATATTCTCTGTCATATACTGAATGTGGCCGCCAAATTTTAAATCGATCGTCTACACCGTTTCTATAAAATTTACAATGGAAGAAACACTTTTTAACATAGAGCATTTAACATTATGACACTGATGACGATTTTGTCATAATGTACTGAGTGATTTTACAGTTTTTCAGAACATTAAAAAAAAATTAACATTATGACATTAATAACGATTTAACATTATGACACTGATGACGATTTTGTCATAATGTACTGAGTGATTTTACAGTTTTTCAAAACATTAAAAAAAAAATTAACATTATGACACTGATGATGATTTTGTCATAATGTACTGAGTGACAGACAGACATACTAGACAACATACTAGACAGTTAAAATATCTCCTTGTGTTAAAAAGCGTTTTTTTTTATTGTAAATTTTATAGGGACGGTGTAGACGATCGATTAAAAATTTGGAAGGTGCATTTAGTATATGAGAAAGAATTTACTGTATAAATTTTAATCAAATGGTAACACTTCACCAATTGTCCCGAAACTCCCTAAGGAATTTCGGGACACTTAACGAAATGTTGCCATTTGATTCAAATTTATGCAGTAAATTCTTTGTCATATACTGAATGTACTCTTCAAATATTAAATCGATCGTCTACACCGTTTCTATAAAATTGACAATGGAATAAACACTTTTTAACATAGAGCATTTAACATTATGACACTGATGACGATTTTGTCATAATGTACTGAGTGATTTTACAGTTTTTCAAAACATTTTAAAAAAATGTTCACACTACTTCGTGCGTAAAACTGCCCTTCAGCCATGAGCGTAGGCAGTTTAAATATCTCTTTATGTTAAAAAGGGTTTTGTTTTATTGTAAATTTTATAAGAACGGTGTAGACGACCGATGTAAAATTTGGAAGGTGCATTCAGTTTATGAGAAAGAATTTACTGTATAAATTTCATTCAAATGGTAACACTTCACCACTTGTCCCGAAACTCCTTAACGTCCAGGCTTAGGCGTTTGGGACTCAAGTATGAAACTTCTTCATCCAGCGCGGTCACCATTTTCTGGTTCCACGGAAATTTCTTTGTCGAAAAAAACTAGTGCAACAAGCTCTTCGGACAGGTACCACAAATGGCCTGAGATCTTTTTCAACGCCACGTTTTGCTATAGCTTCGTTTATGTTTTCAAAGTTTTTAAGCTCTTTTAACACTCACAAATCATTTGTTGGTGCGTAACATGCTGCCGGAGCTCGAAACCAACATTTTATCTAAATTAAAACAACGAAAATACAAATATCGGTTATCGCTTTGAGTTCCTGTTTTGTCAGTTTAAAATAATCCTTAAGGAGGTATGACTACTCCCTCAGGCTCAACAAAGAGACTAAATTCATGTTATCCCACGGGTGTTCTGATTTATGTTAACTTATTTTGAATATTCGTATTGTCGTTCCCAAAGTGCCAAATTTGTGGTAAATATTTTATTTATTGCATATTTACTAACAAAAACTGAAAAATTATATCCTCAACGACTCTGGAGTCTTCACGACGATTTCCAAGCAGTAGCGAGATTCTGTAACTCTGTAGCGACAGTTTTCGATATGCTTCGCTAGCTCAAAGTGCTCGACTTTGCAATTTTATTACGAAAAAACTGAACGGTCAATATAGCTCAAATTTCTCCAAAGGGTGCATAACGTAGTCGTCAACATCATATAAAAATTCCAGGCCTGGAAGTTGGATTCGTCCCCATGATCGTATCTCCGTAAACCTGATAAGTTTAAGACAGTAAATTGCCTTCTCCATCCATCGTGCACTATGAAGATGAGCTGAAGCCTTGATTTATTGCATCAGGCACGAGCAATAGTTTGCGGGATAACGAGAGGTGGAGAGGAGAGTAGAACTTTGGAATTGGATGTAGCACGCTTTTTAAATCCCAATTAGGCTCATTTTTTAAGTTTTCAACGTTTTTAAAATCCTAATTATATAAGCAATATTCATACATAAAACTAGTAAATATAATTTTTTCTTTCTGTTTCTAAACTTTGATATACGATAGCGAACTTTAACAGCAATTCGAATTTTTTTTTTAATGGTAGAAGGGAACGACGGGGTTATGCGGTTATTTTTCAAAAGTTGGAAACTAAGAAGCACCCTAAATCTAGTGATATTTTATTCGAGACCCAAATTCGACTTGCGAGATTTTTTTTCACTTCATATGGTACATATCGTGCGCTCGTGATCGTAAACCTTGTAGAAAAATGCATCGTGTGTGTGTGTGCGTGTTTATATATATATATAAATATATATATATATATATATATATAGACACAGAACTGTCGCCAAGGCAATAAAAGTGCGTGATAAAAGGAAAGTAAAAAAAAACTTACATTCTCACGGGATCGACACGTCCGAAACCCACTGGTACGGTCACCAACTTGCCTCTCATTCTCGCAAGCGCCAGCAGAGTCTCGAGTTCGGCCACCCGTTGATCCGAAACGCGTTTTTGTCTGCTGTTGAACAAAAAACAAAATATTAATATAGCGCAAATAAGTAAATAGTTGCTCCACAGTTAAATTTTTTTTTTTTTTCGATAAATTGCATTAAAAAATGACCGATATCATCCCTAAAATTTCATGGCGTTGAAATGTGCAGAGTTTGTTGGGAACAATCTTTTTTTTCAATTTTATTGCTCATTTTTTTTGCATCTTCAGGCTATGAAAATTACCGAAATGTTTTTTAAGAACTTTAGGGATCTGTGCCCTGAATTTGCGAAAAAAAGATATTGGATAGTAATAAGAATAAAGAAATGAAAAATAAAGAAGCATTTCCGGTGCATTTCAACGAAGAGTATAATATTTCTGGTATTCAAGTGTATCAGGAAGAAAGAACTTCTCCATTTCTTTCATTCAATAATAAAATCAATTAATTTTCGTTTTTTTTTTTGGGCATAGTAGTTTTTATTTTCTTTTGATGAAATTTCCGAAGTTTTGATGGTGATAATAATGATCGGGACAATTGTAATTCGATTCCTATGGTAATCGTCTATAATTGATTATTTTTTTTAATATCCCCATTGTCGATTAGAATCAACGAAGAAAGGACCTTTTGCTTTTTGTCAAACTTTCCGTCGCAGCTATAATTATGACGACTCGCAATTCGGCAAATATTTCTCAACAATTATTATTCTCAACAAGAAGACCATATATCTTTATAGATTGACCAATAAAATTAATCGGCCATTCGACGAATTTGATTTTTTCCATACTTTCATAAAGAACGCATATTTTGGATGGTGCAACGTTTCGGAATTTATCACGTCGAGATATTACGCTTAAAAATCATTAGGCAAACGTTTTTTTTTTTTTCTTTTTCGTCATCGACACACGTATGAAAAAAAAGCGATCGCGTGAGAGTGAGATCGCGCGAGCGTGCTGAATTTCGTACAATCGTCGTCTTATCGACTATGTTACCGGATTGCATCAGCATTCGCAGCGTAAGTAATATTCGGCATACTGACTCTCACTCTCTCGTCGTGTGTAAATGCAGTTTCTCATTATTTAAGGGGGATTTACCGACTAATATCAAGTGTCCTCACACCATAAAATTTACCCTCTTCACATGTTGGAATAAATACCTTTTTTTGGAACGCGCACTATGCTACTATTTTTGTTCCCAAAAGTAGCATATCTAAGGAGTAATCACGTCCAAATTTTAGGTAAAAATTTTGAAAATTCACGGAACTATGCTTTTTTGAGCGAAAAGGTGTCCTTTTTTGCGTTTTCACCTCTTTATGATTTTTTTTTAACATGTCGCCATTTTATTTCTTATAAATAAATTTTGCGTACCTCATCTAGAAAGTTCAAAGCATGTTCTGTAATTTTTTGAACCACTTCGGACGGATAGTTTGGTCACAATACACGGAGAGAATTAAAAAGTAATTTTTGTCGTGAATTTCACGGTAAAAATTACCGTGATATATTTCAATGTGGTGACAAGTGAGAAAAGCATAATAATTCATATGCGACAAGTTTTTTTTTAACTCACGTTACAGAACATTTCAAATACGTAGCTAAAATTTTACTATACAAGAAGAGTAGCGCGCACGATAATTTTTACCGAGAGCACAATACATTTTCCTATAACACTCATTAAATTTTATAATAAATCTTAAAATAACTGTTATAAAGACGATACTTTTTTATAGACGTTTTTGGAAGGCAAAAAATAATAAAATGCACAGTAAAATTTCGCTGATATTATATATTTTTTTAAATTTAAGTTTTGCGTATTTTATTGCACGTCAAAGTTTACTAGAAAATCTGGTAAAATTTTCTATCTGAAGAAGAAATTTTATTTTATTTTCGTGAAAATCTGTCTTTCACTCAGTAATAATAAGCGACGTTTCAGGGTTGTCATCCGGTTACCGTTACTGCACGGTAATTTTTAAAATTTAATTTTCTCCGTGTACTTTTTTGAAAACTGACTGAGTAGAATCGACGCAAGTGTGACCATCGCGATTGAATTTTTATGTGTGGCCACGAAGGGTTAATTTCCCCCTTTATTGCCACATCATCTATTCCTTCCATCCTCTCTACTCCTCTGCTTTTTTTTTCTTGCTTTCTCTGCTACTCAGTGTACATTATTTTATTATACAAACGCGTTTGTGTGAAAATGTGGGGAAATAAGGAAATACAGGGCTACAGTGATAACAAGTACAGGGTTTGTAAAAAAAAAGGAGTAGAAAACGACATACGAGCAAACAAAGGAAAAAATTGGAAAAAAATTGTAGAAAATATGGGAAAATGGATAGGAGATGAAGAGGATGACCAAATTGACAGAAATACATGGTGCTGAAGTTTACATCGTTGGAACGCAACGAGAATTCCTCTGGATTTTCTTCGTTTCTTTATTTTTTTAATTATTATCTAAAATCTTTTTTTTCCTGCTTTTTGGTTATAGAATTTTTATAAAAATCCTTGAAAATGTTTCATTAATTGTTCTTAGTCCGAATGTGCCAAAAAACAAAATCGATAATACGAATAAATTATATTTCCGTTGCAGTCCAACGATGCAAACTTCAATACTAGAGAAATATACAGATGGTGCTAAAAAAAGAGTCTGTGACTGAACTGTGCATGTATATAAAGAATTTCGTGAAACTAATTGGAAAAATTGTAAACGTGGAAAGGAATGCAAGAGGAAACGAAAGACAAAACGACAGTAGAGTATAAGTTTAGTAATAAGAAAATTTTGTAAGGAGAAACGTCATGTAGGGAGGGGGTAGGTAGGGGGGGGTGGATTTTCTGTATAAACGCCCTAAAGGGGTATACCTAGAATAACGAATACTGTATTACTTTATTCTTTTTTGTTGTTATATATAATCCATTATTATTACCGAAAAATTAATATTTTAACTGATCGAAGACTCAATCACGAAATTTCCCTGAGTTTCGCTACGTCGATAACGAGATTTTTTTTTCTTAATGCCAGACAATTCGAAGAATTTTGAATTGAGCTAGAATTTTATTGTCAATGAGCATAGTTAATATGTCAGGAAAAGATATTGGAGCTATTGTGCTAAATAAAAAAATTTCTCGGCAACGATTCAATGGAATTTATTGAAATTTTGAATTTGAACTTTCATTGGACGTATCTACGTCAAAAAAAAACTTGAGGAATGTGCAAAATTATCAGAGATTAATTGCGTATTGAATTCCTGATACTTGCTATGCATGAAATGGTGTTTTTTTTTTTTGCAAAATCGTGTAAGTTTTGTTCTTTGGTCACAACGGAGATGAGGTCTTTGAACAATTTTTGAAAGCCTGATATCACGATTATAAATTTTTTGTTTCGCGTGACGGAGCTATATTTCTTCGTTCAATCTTAAGGCTGCCGATTCGTCAATTTCATATTGATATTTGCCACACGGAGAGAATTAAATGTTAAAAATTACCGTGCTGTATCGGTAACCAGATGACAACCCTGAAACTTCGCTTATTATTACTGACTAAAACACGGATTTTCACGAAAATAAAATAAAATTTCTTCTTCAGATCGAAAATTTTACCAGATTTTCTAGTAAATTTTGATGTGTAACAAAGTACGCAAAACTTAAGTTTAAAAGATATATAATATCAGCGAAATTTTACTGTGCATTTTATTATTTTATGCCTTTCAAAAATGTCTATAAAAAAGTATCGTCTTTATAACAGTTATATTAAGATTTATTATAAAATTTAATGATTGTTATAGGAAAATGTATTGTGCTCTCGGTAAAAATTATCGTGCGCGCTACTCTTCTTGTATAGTAAAATTTTAGCTACGTATTTGAAATTTTCTGTAACGTGAGTTAAAAAAAACTTGTCGCATACGAATTATTATGCATTTCTCACTTGTCACCACATTGGAATATATCACGGTAATTTTTACCGTGAAATTCACGACAAAAATTACTTTTTAATTCTTTCCGTGCAGTCCGTGTAAAAAAAAAACCTCGTAATATTAAGCGCTATATTTTTTCAAATTTTTCGAACACGACGACGAGTTCTTGTTTTTTTTTTATTCGACAAAACGGCTGTGGTGAATTTTTTAGATGGCGGTAACGAGATGTCCTTAACTTTTTGGCGATTTGGGTCAATGGACTGGGCTATTTTTCGTTCGTCGATCGTCCGCGGCAAAAGAGAAAGAGAACAATCAAGGCCGAAGATAAGGGCCTGATAAGCTAAGGTAGAGACGATACAACGAAGACGCTAATTAACGAACGCGTTACAATCATTTATACTCGCGATGTTTATCAAATTTGTCTGAGAAAATTTGCAACAGGGATAAATTGTGCGAAGGCTACGGAGGCGTTGCTACGTAAACGCGAGTTCGAACTTTTGTACAATCGACGTCAGTTGTAATAAGTAACGGAGGATCGTTTTGCAACTCGTTAAACGTTGTACCGATCTAGCGAAAATTTATATTGTCGGCGTGCATCTATATTTTACTTTAATTCTCCATTGCGATTAAATTGCGATTGAGTTCGCAATAAGAATTTATTTCTTGGTCATATAGTTGCCTCGAGGCACGGAAAGGAACAACGGAAAAGTGTAGAGTTCCTGCCAACATTTCATTCGCAGTCGAAAAATTTATGCATTCGAGGTTGCGCGAAAACTTTTTTTTTTTTTTCATTACCCTCGTATGTTTCAACCGTGGGCTTTTGTTCTACTATTTAGTTTTTTTTTCTGCCGAGGCATGAGAAAATTCGCGTTTGAATAATGATTTTCCGAACGGAAAAATTATAAGGAGTTAATATTTGTTAATATTTTTCGAAATTAAAGCGAAGTGAAGTAAAATAAATGGCGTGGAAAAAACTGTTAAAATTTAGCTTTTACCGATAAGTTATTCTTTTTTGTCGTGTAAAAAATGTTTTTTTTTGTTGTGTAAAAAATGTTTTTTTGTCGTGTAAAAAATGTTTTTTTGGTCGTGTAAAAATGTTTTTTTTTGTCGTGTAAAAGATTTTTTTTTTTGTCGTGTAAAAAATTTTTTTTTTTCTTTGTGTAAAAGATTGTTAAAATTCGGGTTTATTAATGTCGATAATTTAGAGCGACCGACAAGTCATTCTTTTTTGTCGTGCAAATAATGGTTTTTTTTGTCGGGTAAAAAATGTTTTTTTGTCGCGTCAAAAATTTTCTTTTTTTTGTCGTGTAAAGATTTTTTTTGTCGTGTAAAAAATGTTTTTTATTGTCGTGTAAAAAATGTTTTTTTTTGCCATGGAAAAAATATTTTTTCGCAATGCCTGCCCCGAAAGTGCGATTTTCGATTGGTGTTTAGCGTGCGGAAAGTGGCTTATTTCTCAACGATGCTTACTTTCCCGCACTAGTGCGGGAATGTGAGACTTTCCCGCACTAGTGCGGAAAAAAATCTATTTATAGCTCACTTTACCACATTGATTCGCGAAAAAACGGTTTTTTTTCACAGTTGATAGTTTTTTGTTCTACGATTTTGGACCGATTGAACAAACTTGAATGTAGCGAAATTCATGTCATATGAAACGTCAACTTATCACAATCGTATTTTCTGACAAGGAAATGATCTGAACTGATGTGATATATTTGAATATAATTGTTATTGGTTTTGTTGAATCTCAAATCCCACTTTCGAGGCAGTCATTGCAAAAAATAATGTATGGGACATGTGCGAAAAAAAAACGAATTACATCGCGCGTAAGTTGCCGAATTCGCCTCGACTTATGGTGCATTTCTCACTCGTACTCGTGTGAAATGCACCATAAGCCTTCGGCTCATGCGGCAACTTCACGCGCGATGGAATTCGTTGTTTTCCGCACTTGTAGCATAAATTACTATTTTTCAACATGTTAAAATTTTTTTGTCGTGTAAAAAATGTTTTTTTTTCCTCGTGTAAAAGATTGTTGAATTTCGGGTTTATTAATGTCGATAATTTAGAACGCGCGAGTAATTTTGATTCGGGTGGCAGAATCGAAATGGGAATAATTATCAAATTCTTATTGTTAAAAGAATAACCGGCGTTGATGTGAAAAATGGCTTTCTGTCCGACCGAACGCGCGTGGTCGATTCCGACTGGAATCGCACAGGTGTTTCACTCGTATCAGAACTGATAGTACTATAAAATCGAGATACCACGCTGGAGACTTGCACACGGATGAAAAACGTTGCATGCTCTGTTTTTCGCGTCTCCCATAAAACATGGATTTTTGTAAAAAAAAAAAAAAAAAAAAAACAAATGCTTGCTCCAAATGTACGTGTGTATGATATTTATTTGAACCGCAATAAAGGTATACATGTTCTTGTCTCAAATGTACGTGTTCTTCGGACCGTACGCAGCTGCATGTTTATTTAATGTTTATAGCAACAATATTTTTTTTCTCTCTGAATAATAATTTTTCTCTTCGCAACCTTCACGATACACGTTGTGTGGAGAATAAAAAAAAAAATTACAATTACATAACATTCATCAGTGAAATGATTGGCCCTTATTGAATAGAGAACATAAAAAATCATTTTGTAAAAATATATTTTTTAAATAAACAAAATTTGTAATGCTGTTGAATTCTGCAGCGTTGTAATGCAACGAAGATTTTTTGAAAGTTTTTCCTTAACTCATATTGATTGTTATAGGAAATATTTTTTTTTGCAGATTTAGATTGTGGGTCCCTAAACAAGTATCTCCAAAAATGATTGAAACATTTTTGTGGGCAAAACCTGCCAAGTAAAATTTAAGGAATTCAGAAAAATTTATTTTCATTGCATTACAATGACGCAAATTACAGTGTCATAATTTACAACTAAATTTTAAGAAAGCAAAAAATTCTTCATTCGATAAAGAACATTAGTAATTGTTCATTGGATAAAGGACATTAGTAATTGTTCATTTTATGAGGAATATTAGTGAAACGATTAGTCCTTATTGAATAAAGAACAAAAAAAATCATTTCGTAATATTTTTTTTTTCAAACGAACTACCAACGATACGAGAGCAAAAATTGTTCATTTGACAGAGAACATTGCTATTTTATAACAATTTGTTTATTTAACAACAATTTCTTCATTCAAAAAGAATACGTTTATTTAATTTAAACAAAACACTTTATTAATTTCGCAAGAAACATTAATTGTTCATTTAATCAGAAACGGAAGTTTTATTGAATGGTAATTATGCGATAATTATATTGTAGCGACTTTGTCAATTAACAATTTCGAATGAGGCGAATTTAATAAAAAAATGAATAAATTTTTTGCTTCTACTGTCCAATATCTTTTTCGTCAATCGGCGATTTGCGTGTGATCGAATATTCTTCTTTTAATTTCATCATTAAATTCAAAGAAAATTACAATTCCAATTCAACGATGAAATTACAATTTCAATTCAATGATCAATTAAATGGAATTGAATAGAGACAATTGTGAGGAGCTAATATATACCTGATGAGACCGGATGGCCTGGCGTAAGTGAAGTGGGGCATTATAGCCGCGACGATCACGATCACCGTCACTATCGATCGTAAGTTCGTCCTCATTGTGGTCGATCTCTTCATTCCCGTATACAAACAATTGACCCGCGACAACGAGGTTTTTCGATCGATGAAAAATCGAAACTTAGCGTTTTCTCTCTTTTTTCTCCGAACACTGATCAATTTACGAAAAGGAAAAACGATTTTTCCCCTTCGGATCACACCTTTACACACAATACGTGCTTGCGTGTATCGTACAGTCGAAGTGTCACTTGCCGCGATCCCAAAAATTTATTACGAGGGCAAAAAATCTTGCCAAAAAAATACGATTTTTTTTTTATTGTGAGCTTTCCAACACCCTTAACTTTTATATGAATATATATGTATATATCTATATATATATATATATATGTATATATGTGTATATATATATGTGTATAAAGTGTAGCTCGAGTCTCGCTCTTTTCCGTTTTGTCTCTTGGTGAACTGTACCATGCTGCTTGTCGCTTCCAGCATATATACTCGTTCGCTCCTTCTTGCCCCCACTCACGGTTTATCCTCCCTCACTTTTATCTCGTGCGCTCGAACTCGCACACACGTACATACACACACACGCGTGTACGTACCCGCGTGGCGGCGTGCTCCGGATCTCTTTGCAAGAGCCCCGGAAGCCCCCGGAGAAACACCCTTCGTGAAAAAGCTCCGGGGCCTCTCGTAGGCCAGGAAAAATTTCGAAAGTAAGAACTTTTTAGGTGCAAATACGCAAAATTAATATACGGGTAATTGGATAATGCTGAATCGAACGGCGATAATAATTTTGCAATCAACCGTCGAGAAATTGTATAAAAACCTTTAAAAATGTTTAAAACCTGTGCAATTCGGAACCTAACAATTTTATCGTAAAATATGTCAAACAAAAGTTGTTTGGGACATAAAAGTACGTAAAAAAGTATTGAACGTTTATCTTCGTATCTTCAAAAATAAGGGAGAAAAAGACGAATGAAAATTCATTTGCAAGACAAAATCGCTTTGCAGCCGAAGCACCACTGGGAATGTAAGGGACGCAAGATATGTCTTACGACGCGTGCGCGGAACGATAGAACGAACCTCGCCTATGAGTGCGAACGGCATGGCCATATACTGCGTCTCTTTCTGACAGTGATCCTCAACCAGTAATTTGTCAATGTTCCGTCGTCATTTTTCAATACTTATACAATAAATAAAAATATTAAAAATCTTTAGAAAGTTAGATTAACTCTTACTAAAGCAATATGTAACCAAAAAACCCGAGATATATACGAATTTGATATTTCTTTTATTTTTCGAAACTTCGAGGTTTTCGCCTTCAAAATAAATGATTTTTCGTTTTTACCTCCCTTATTTTTGAAGATACGATGAAGTACGTTTAATACTTTTTTACGTATTTTTATGTTCCAAACAACTTTTGTTTTACATATTTTACGATAAAATTATTAGGTTTCGAATTAAACGGGTTTTAAACATTTTTTAACTTTTTAAAATAATTTCTCGGGGGTTAATTCCAAAATTATTATCGCCATTCGATTTAGCATCATCCAATTACCCTTATATCAATTTTGCGTATTTGCACCTAAAATCTCTTACTTTCGTGCTTATTGACTCGTCTATTGGCCAATCACACCAGACGTACCTCCGTACGATGAGGTTCGCTTACTCTCGTCTCGATCGCGGATCGCGTTCCTCACCTCACTCTTCCAACTGGACCTTTCATTTTCTCCTGGCTCACCTGGACTTTTTTTTCTCAAATTCATTCTTTAATTTTATTAATACATTTACCTTACATCGTATTAAAGAATTTTAAATAACATTTTATGTAACATCAATTGTTGATACAATTTATTTTTCATAAAATATATAATAAAATAATAATAATATTTTAACAACAGGTTACAATGAGATGTTTCGTTTTCTCCTGGCTGAACTCGATTTTTTTCTCATCTAAATTCTTTCATTTTATTTAACATTTATTTTTTATTATATTGAAGAATTAAAAGTAATATATTGGATAATATGATATTAATAATATTTGAATCAAATATAATTAAATAAATTTAAAAACGAAATCTATTTTTAATAATATTTATTAATATTATTTAAAATTATTTGAAGCTTCGCGAATATTTCTGCATTCGAGCTAAACTTCGTTTCGTAATCCCTGGGATCCAGAAAAATAATCATTTTGCTGAAGTAATAATGAATGGTGTTTAATAAAAATAAAGTATATTTTTTGACATATTAACTATGCTCGTTGACAATTAAATTCCAGAACAATTCGCCATTTTTCATAAGATAGTCAAATTGTCTGGATTAAAAAAAAAAATTCTCTGAGTATCGATGTAGTGGAACTTTCAGAAATTTTGTGATTGAGCATATGTCCGCGAGCGTTGAAAATATTTATTTTTCTGAAATAATAATCGATTATATATAACAAAGAAAAAAAGAATAAAGTCATACAGATGTATGTGACAATTAAATAATGTATAATGATGGATAATAAAAATCAGAATAATGTCACGAGCACGAACATGTGGGAAGCAAGAACTGTACTCTGAAATAAATAATAAAATAAATAATAACAACGTAATAACATAACAATAGCTATCATCAATATTTAATAATAATATTTATAATATATCGTAATAATATATTATATATTTATCACGATTATATAGTTATAAAAATTGCAAGAATAAATATTGAAATAATTAAACATATATTCCTTTTCATAGATTCACATAAAAGTATGTATTTTTTAACACGTATGTTCATTCGTACATTCTATCGATGGTGTTGAAGTTTGCTACATTGAAATTCAGCAAAAATTCTTTTTCATACGTTCATTTCCTAATTATTTAAAAAAAAAAAACACTTTTGACAGATTTATTTTCGTCGTAGGCAAAATCTGCCAAAGGAACTTAACGCATTTCAGGAATATTCATTTCCATCGCGCTTCAATGATGCAAATTTGGAATTGAAAAAAAAAATTATTCATTCATCACCTTTTCGATTATCAAGTGCTATTATTTTTTTTTAATTCAACAATTGTTACACTTGTTTCGTACGAGAGGAGAGAAGATTTTCGATTTTACCGAACACAGAGTGACATTTTATTGGTCCAGTTATAACATTGATTAATTAGCACACTGTGATCGGTTTATGCAGATTTTTAATTCGATCAACCGCTAAATTGCCGACAAATTGCAAATCGATCGAATCAGTGGAGAACGTAAAAAAAAAAAAAAAAAACTCATGAGCTATCGCGAGTACGTGGAATTACATCGAATCAACGTCTTTTTTTTTAGAACGAAGTGAATTTTTTTTTTTTTCTTCGTTCAGCCGATTTTTTTTGTAACCGTGGGGCGGCCAAATGTCATAAAAGTCGTTTCGATTGCACCTCATCTACCAAAGTTGCACGATGTTACGCACATCGTTTCTGGGAACGTTGGGATACGATAAAAAAAAAAGCCTTGTCTGGAGAAAGTGGTGGTTCATCCGGTCCAGGAGCCGAGCCGATCCGTCTTGCGATATACCTGTACGAGCCGGCACGCGATACGTGTCGAACGCCACGAAATCTAAACGTCAAGTTTTACGGGGGCGGGGGGGGGGGGGGGGGTTGCACACAATTCCGAAAGTTACCGCGGAAATTCCATCATACGTTTCATTTTAATTAATTTTTCATACGTTTTTTTTTCCAATCGTTGCGTTGTAACGATTTTTCTGGCTTTTCTATTTTTTTTTGTCGCGTCATGATAATCCGTTACACTGATGCAGAGCTCTTGTAATTTTGAGAAACTACTCGAAGAAAAAAAATCATTCGTAAATTTGGGGCTGCTTGGAAGAAATTTATTTTTCTCTTGTCGTATTTGTTGTTTTTTTTTGGGTCGTACGTCAGTATTCAACACAATATTTGGATTATCAGTCATCTGAACAAAGTTAAGATATTATCTTGCGAGATTTGTACTTCCCCTTGTTTTTGCTAACGTCATGTAGTGATAAAATTATTAATACTTGTATTTTCGTATCCCTCTTACGCTTGTTTGTTTTTTCTTTTCACGACTCGTACGGGACATTTTTAAGGGCGGATAACCCTTCAGACGCCCGAAAATAAGTCATTTTTTATGAATTTTTTTAAAGGTGACAAAATAATCGCATCGTCTTATAATTTTGACATTATCTTATTACAACTTTCAGGTGTTAAATTTTTTTAAAAATCTTTTGCGTGCTATCGAAAAGTGCTCTATTTGTCTGATTTTTTTCTATTGATCTAAAATCGAAATCGAAATTATTTTTCGATTATTGACATATGTAGGGGAAGGATATATCCATAAAGATATTTAAAAAGTATAAAATTAAAAATTAAGTAGGCTTTTGAATTAAATTTTCATACTGGATGAAGTAAAAAGTTTTGAGCGTTTTCCGCTAGATGTCTTTAGTGAGTCATATCTCACGATGTATATATCCCATCGGGTCATACTATACACCGATTTAAAGGTGACATTACGCTTCAAAAAAAGATCTTTGACAGTTTTGTGTTTGGTGAAGCCAGCTGTGTGTTACAGCGCTCCAAAATGGAGGTAAAAGAAGAGAAAATTCGATACATTCTTCAGTACTACTACGAGCAAGGTGAAAAGGCGGAGCAGGCGGCCAAAAACATGTGTGCTGTTTATGGAGCCAATACAGTATCGAATGCAACAACAAAGCGGTGGTTCCAACGATTCCGTTCTGGTAATATGGACGTCGAAGATGACGCACGCTCTGGTAGGCCAATCGTCGAAAATGTCGATAAAATCATGGAAATCGTCGAGTCCGACCGGCATGTGAGCATCTATTCCATTGCCCAGGAACTGAAGATTAGCCAGAAAACCGTTTGGAACCATTTGCATAAGGCTGGCCTCACGAAGAAGCTTGATGTATGGATGCCACACGATTTGATGCAAAAGGACCTTTTGGACCGAATTGATGCCTGCGATTCTTTGCTGAAACGTAACGAAATCGACCCATTTTTGAAGCGGATGGTGACTGGCGATGAAAAATGGGTCACATACGAGAACAACAGCCGAAAAAGATCGTGGTCCAATCGCGGTGAGCCGGCCCAAACGATTGCCAAGCCCGGATTAACGGCCAAGAAGGTTTTGCTGTGTGTTTGGTGGAATTGGAAGGGAATTGAATCCACTATGAGCTGCTCCCATCGGGCCAAACACTCAATTCGGACCTCTACTGTCAACAACTGACCAGATTGAAGCAGACGATCGACCAGAAGCGGCCAGAATTGGCCAATAGGAAGGGTGTTGTGTTCCATCAAGACAACGTCAGGCCGCACACATCTTCAACGACGCGCCAGATACTCCGAGAGTTTGGATGGGAGGTTTTATCGCAGCCGTCGTATAGTCCAGACCTGGCACCAGCGATTATCACCTTTTGAAGCATTTGCAAAATTTTCTTGATGGTACAAAACTGGCCTTAAGAGAGGCTTATGAAAATGAGCTGGTCAAGTTTTTTACCAATAGGGACGAGGACTTCTTCAATCGCGGAATTATGAAATTGCCTTCAAAATGGACAAAAGTTATTGAACAAAACGGCGCATATTTGATCTAAATCGGATAATCCTAACTATGTTAATTTCATCGTCGAAATAAAGCGAAAAAACGCTTAGAACTTTTTACTTCATCTAATATTTTTATTCATTTTCTCGACAATTTGTACCGCAAAAAAGTAATTTATTGACGCGATCACCTTAAAACTTTTGGTATATTCTTTCGTATAATGTTATGGTGCGAAAGCTCCTAAAATTTCAGCCAGATCGACCAATAAGCTATCACATGAGTAGTTTTTTTGAGCTATCACATGAGTAGTTTTTGAAAATGCAGTTTCGAGATAATCGCGTTTAAAGACTCTCTAGTTCAAAGCATGAGGTCCCGTCGCGCTCTCAACTATGTGCTTATAACTTCGTACATATTTCATATTTTGATTTTTCAATTTTTCAGTATACTCTCAATATATTTACACTTCCGAAAAGTGTGAAAAAATCGATGTTTTGAACATTGTAAAGGGTTTTCCCGCCTTAAGGGGGTTTTACTTTACTCGTCGAATTTTATTTCATTTTACCCGAAGGATGCTCGTCCTGTAGGCAAATGTCCTTCAGTCCCTCTAGGTCCTTTAAGGGATTACACCTAGTTGGAATTTTTGAAATATCGCTTTTTCGTTTACGCGGGTTTCTTATAATATAACCTTTCAAAAATATTCTCTGAAAATTTCATGTCGGTCCGTTGAAAATTGGAGGAGTTATGAGCGTTTACAGGTAAGGTATTTTATCTGCGTATATACCTGACGTAAAACTTTAAACGCGTTTTTCTCGGAATGACTTTTTCAGAATCGGTGACCAAAATATCTCAAAAACAACTAAACCGATCTGCTTCAAATTTCACAGACATTTTTTGTATATCAAAAGGCAGTCCTCAATAGAAGGATTTTTTTTTCAATGCATACTTTTTTTTATATCAAGGAAAATAGAGTGTTTTTTTTCACCGAAATTTCGACGATCACTTTCGATCGGCGACTATTTTTTCAAAAATCATTATTTTATTGAATCCTTGGATCAAAGGCTAGATAATACGGTACAAAAACTAAATTCATTTGGTTTTTTGATTTCAGATGATTTGTTCCCGAGCAGGAGTGGTCCCCGAAGGACCTTTTTTGCACAGCGGTCTGTGCAATTTACTGTATCTCCGTCGTTTATAAATATTTACCAATAAAAAAATTGTCAAAGATACTTGAAATGATGCCCTTTACTATGAAAAAAAATAAAGTTAAAAACCTGCACCCATTTCCCAAAAAAAAATTCACGAAAACACCTCTTTTTTCCGGCCGCGAACTAGGTGTAACCCGTTAAGGAGTTACACCACCTTGGTGCTCGAAAAAATAGGTATAAAATTTTTTTTTAATTATGATGCAACCATCAAGTATATAAAGTAATATTTATTTTTCACAAATACATTATAGTTTTATGCATTTTTTTAAAAAGAAAACGAATAAAATTTTTTTTAAAAGGCGCGATATAAGTCGTCTAGTAGGGCTCTCTTTTCAAACTAGTGAACAAAATATTTCCGAGATGTACTCAACCGATTTCGATGAAATTTATACTACATATTCTTTATAATATTATCTGCAAAGCAGCATACGATTTTTTTCTATTGGATGCCGCGTTCATTTTTTTTATTAATCTTTCAAAATTCAAAATTTTGGTAAAAATCCGAGTTTTTATTTTCATACAGATGTTATTTCTACTAAAAAAATATTTTCCATTTTTTTCCTATGCTATACTTTAGCTGTTGCCATTCTTTGGAAGAAATTTTAATTTTTTTATTTTTCAGACGGTGCCTGACAGAAAATTCCACCATTAGCAAGGATTTTCAAAAGAGGATCCTTCATCTCCAACATTTTTCAATTTTTATTATTCATTTTTTTTAAATGTGTTCATAAAACTAAGTATTTGTGAAAAATATAAATTATTTTATATATTTAATAGTTGCGTAAAAAAAATTGTTTTTATACCTATTTTTTTCGAGGGCCTAGATCGTGTAACGCTTTGAAGAATTCTGATAATTCATGGGCCGCGTATATGTCGATGAAAAGTTCCGTTTCGAAATTTTCATACGTGCAAAATAATACTACAATTGAGCAAGTTTCAATATTTTTTTCTTTACCACGATGTCGTGATGAATTTTATAAAAGCGTTGTTTAAATTTAGAAATATTTATATAAAGGTCCAACGTTACTTGAAATCTCTTGACAAAGAAACAAAAGTGGCACGAAACAACGAAAATGTTTATTTGAAAAATGAAGAAAAAAGTTTATAAAATTCAATAATAAAATTAACAAAAAAAGTTATTTCATATTTATTATTGATAAAAAAATAATAATACGTAGTGACGTCAGATAAAAGTGACAGCGGATGTAGTCATCTTTTAATAATAAAAAGATTAAGCTTCATTTTTGCTGCAGTATACTTTCGTTTGCGAAATAATGTATTCATGAGTCCTCGACAAGAGTGACGTCACGTATTTTTGGCGAACTTACGATATTGAAATGAAAAAAAAAAAAACAACAACAAAATGTGCCCGAGCATAATTTAGGAAAGAATCAAGGCATGGGAATAAATAACTCTAAAAAAAAGGATCATTTACTAAAAATAGAAGAAATATCGTTAACAAAATGGAAAACTGTTCAACTGACATCGCTCCTATCATTCACATAAATAGTTTTTTTTTTTTTTAAAGTACGTCGCATTTTTTTTGTCTTTGGAAATGGTTGCTCAGTATTGAGTAATGTTCATGCCCCCCCCCCCTCTCTCTCGCTCTCTCTCTCTCTCTCTCTCGTTCACGATAACGAGACGTCTCCCGTTAATATCGTCATGAGCGCGCGTCTGCCGCTATTATATTATACTTTCACACGAGTGACACGAGACCACACACGCAGTAACGCCGGTTATTCCATGAAACAAGCATGACTCTACTAAAATCCATTATCTAGGTCCTCTCGAGATCGACGCGTTGCCTACCTGTTTCTTCCTCTTCTTCAGCTCTCTACAACGTTTTTTTTTTAGTTCATTCATCAGCTGCTTGGAATTCGAACTATTCGAAAATGCCAATTTTAGCACTCAACGTTTTGCTGAATGGCGATGATACCCTGTGGTCAATATTTTTTAAAAAACTTTTTTTTTTCTCTAATATTTTCACTCCGAAAGATCATTAGAATGTGCAAATATCGGGATCACTATTATAAATAGTGTCAAGTCTACGGTCTTCGAATCCATTGGTACATTTCTTTTCGGGCTAAAAACGAGGTAACACTTCTTGTTCGACAATTATACTCCTGAACATTATCGTGTTTTTTTTTATGTACGTTATCTCTATAACTCGAAAATATGTTGGCTACTGCAGTAACTTTTTTTTTTCCTCGCAGTATAAAAGTAGCGAAAATTCGTGTAAACGTGGAGATTTCATGAAATTTTGAATTTTCCGAGAACTCTCAATAAATGTTCAGGTATACGATCATATTATTCCATACATTTGATATCATTATCGGACTGCTGAGATTGAATTTTTCCTGAATTTGAGTGTTTTGAAAATCATGGGATTTTTAAAAAATAATCTGTGTTTACGAAATATATAATTTCAAAATAGAATTTAGAAAGTTGCGTGCTAGCCAGATAACTCCACGTTGCTTCTTTGTATTAGATGAAGTAAAAAGTTCTGAGCGTTTTTTTCGCTTTATTTCGACGATGAAATTAACATAGTTAGGATTATCCGATTTAGATCAAATATGCGCCGTTTTGGTCGATAACTTTTGTCCATTTTGAAGGCATTTTCATAATTCCGCGATTGAAGAAGTCCTCGTCCCTATTGGTAAAAAACTTGATCAGCTCATTTTCACAAGCCTCTCTTGAGGCTAGTTTTGTACCATCAAGAAAATGTTGCAAATGCTTGAAACGGTAATAACCGCTTGGTGCCAGATCTGAACTATACGGCGGGTGCGATAGAACCTCCCATCCAAGCTCTCGGAGCTTCTAGCACGTCGTTAAAGATGTGTGCGGCCTGGTGTTGTCTTGATGGAACACAACACCCTTCCTATTGGCCAATTCTGGCCGCTTCTGGTCGATCGCCTTTTTCAATCTGGTCAGTTGTTGACAGTAAAGGTTCGAATTGAGTGTTTGGCCCAATGGGAGCAGCTCATAGTGGATGATTCCCTTCCAATCCCACCAAACACACAGCAAAACCTTCTTGGCCGTTAATCCGGGCTCGGCGATCGTTTGGGCCGGCTCACCGCGATTGGAACACGATCTTTTTCGGCTGTTGTTCTCGTATGTGACCCATTTTTCATCGCCAGTCACCATCCGCTTCAAAAATGGGTCGATTTCGTTACGTTTCAGTAAAGAATCGCAGGCATCAATTCGGTCCGAAAGGTTATTTTGCGTCAATTCGTGTGGCACTCATACATCGAGCTGCTTCTTGAGACCAGCCTTATGCAAATGGTTCCAAACGGTTTTCTGGCTAATCTTCAGTTCCTGGACAATGGAATAAGTGCTCACATGCCGGTCTGACTCGACGATTTCCATGATTTTATCGACATTTTCGAGGATTGGCCTACCCGAGCGTGCCTCATCTTCGACGTTCATATTACCAGAACAGAATCGTTGGAACCACCGCTTTGCTATTGCAGTCGATTCTGTATTGGGTCTATAAACAGCACACATTTTTTTGGCCGCCTGCTCCGCTTTTTCACCTTGGTCGTAGTGGTACTGAAGAATGAATCAAATTTTCTCTTTTTTACCTCCATTTTGGAACGCTGTAACACACAACTGGCTTCACCAAACACAAAACTGTCAAAGAACTTTTTTTGAAGCGTAATGTCACCTTTACATCGCCGTATAGTATAACCCGATGCGATGTATACATCGTGAGATATGGCTCACTAAAGACATCTAGCGGAAAACGCTCAGAACTTTTTACTTCACCCAATATTTTGTGTAAAGCTTCCTCTGCAAGGAAATCGAAATTGTACAATCAATATTTTCTATATTTATATATTTTTGTAAATTTGTACAAATCCAGAAATTAATATTCCTCCATAAAGAAAACAGAATCGAACATAAAATATTTTATGTACTTTCGTAAATTTATATAAATCTAATTGTAAATATGAAAATTCCTTCACGAAAAACTCTGAATTTGACGAGAAACTTTTTATACACTTCTATAAAAATTATAAATTATTATAAACTTATAATCCTTCATAAATACAAGAATTATCTATTATCATATTCTTATAATTGTTTATAAATATTCTATCATCCTATTATGATAGCTTTACAATCGTTCGAAGATAAAATAATAAATTTTATTTATTTATATATCTAATATTGTATTAGTAATACGTATAGCACGAATTGTGCTTAATACTTCCAATGCTTAATCTACTACAGTTAAAACTCGTTTGTAGTTTAAACGCGTTTTACCTACTAATAAGTAGTTCTAATTGCACGCCCTCGTTAAACTTAGTTCAACTTAACGTTAGTTTATTAACTTTAACATTAAATATAACTTTAACGTTAGTTAAAAGCAGTTTTAATGGACTTACACCTGTTGGAATTTTTGAAAATATCGAATTTTGGTATTTGGCGAATTCTCAAAATATAACGTTTCAAAAATATTCTCTAAAAGTGTCAGGTCCATCCGTTCAAAACTGAAGGAGTTACGAGCATTTATAAGTAGGTTTCGCGAACCGGCGAATTGCGAACCGGCAAGCTTGAAACGCGTTTTTCAAAATCGGTAACCACGATATCTGAAAAATCATTGCACCGATAAACTCCAAATTTTACAAGCTTCTTTTACATATTAAAAAGCAGTACTTCATTTGTCTGTAGAAAATTGATTCTTTCACGTTAGACTACGGCCATTTTTTCAAAAATTATTGGGAGTATAAATAAATCCCCGCCGTTTGACAAAAGACGGCCTCACCAGGAGGTTATGGTTGAAATTGCCAGATGTCAAATGTCATATCGTAAGCTTGGACATCTAGCAAAACCATAACCTTGAAATATTAGCAATTTTGTATAAGCATCACATATTTTTTTTCGTGCGAAAATGTCGAGTTTTGAGCCGAATAAGCGTCATTTGCGGCAACTTTTGATTTACTTCTGTAATTTGAAGAAATCTGCAGCTGAGGCGCATCGATTGCTTGTAGAAGCATATGGTGAGGCTGCTTTAAGTGAGAGAAGTTGTCAAGCTCTGATAATTTTTGTGACACTTTCCCTGATTTGGGCCTGATCAGGGTAAAAAATCAAGGCCTGATCAGAGCTTGATTTAGCAAGGCTTGATCAAAATGAAAAATCATGGCCTAGTCAGTATGATGTAATGGAGCCCTGTTTCGGATGTCCTAATTATTCCTGAAATAAAAAATACCACGCATATTTAAAAGAGAAAAGGGCACGAAATTATAATTGACGCTAATAGTTAATTTTTTAAATTGAATATGAATTTTTATTTATCAAATACATTTTTCACGTAGATGCATGTAGAAAATAAATAACACTTTCTCTTAGAGATTTGATTGAATATGCACCGATGGCATCACATTCACTGGACTAAACTACGCAATCAACTTATCATCGTTCGGTAGCCTACTCTGTCCGGCTGCTTGACCATCGCCTGAAGCTAGCCGGATCAGGCAAATTGAAATAAGCCGTAAGTCCGATTGCTTGACCAGCGCCTGCATCTAGCCGGATCGGGCAACTGGAGGAGAACGTACATCCAGTTGCCTGACTATCGCCAGACACCAGCCGGATCCGGCAAATTAAGTCATGCCTTAAATAAGGCCTCCGTACTACAACTTGATCAGGCCCGGATCCAATATCAGGTCAGCCTGATAATATTTCTACTCGGGCATAAGCGAAAGGGTTTTTTGCATCGTATAGTCACTGGTGATGAAAAATGGATCTACTACGATAGCCCAAAGAAGAGGAAATCATGGAGGCCACCTTGCCATCCTTCAACATCGACAGCCAAGTCGAATATTCATGGAAAAATACTCATGTTGTGTATTTGGTGGGATCACCTTGGTGTCGTGTATTATAAGTTGCTCAAACCGAACGAAACCATTACTGGGGCTCTCTACCGAACACAATCGATGAGATTGAGCCGAGCACTCAAGTAAAAATGCGCCCACTACAACTCCAGACACGACAAAATTATTCTCCTGCATGATAATGCTCGTCCACATGTCGCGGCGGCGGTCAAAATCTACTTGGAAACACTCAATTGGGAAGTTTTACCCCATCCGCAGTATTCACCAGACATTGCTCCCTCTGACTATCATTTATTTCGATCGATGACGCACGGCCTGTCTAAGCAGTACTTCACATCATATGAAGATACCAAAAATTGGGTCGATTTGTGGATAGCCTCAAAAGATGAAGCGTTCTTCCGTGGCGGTATCCATATGCTACCAGAAAGATGGCAAAAAGTATTGGCTAGCGATGGACAATACTTTGGATAAAACATAAAGTACCGTTCTTTCACAATAAATGCCCAATTTAAAAAAAAAAACGGCGGAGACTTTTTTGTACTCCCAATAACATTTTTTTAAATCCTTTATCCAAGAACTGAATAATTTTATGCAAAAACTAAATGCGTTTGTTTTTTTTTTCGGATGATTTATTTTCGAGCAGCAGTGCCCACCGCGAAGGACGTTAATTAAACAGCGATTTGCACAAACCATCGTATCTACAACATTTATCATTATTTTTCAATAAAAAAATGTAAAAGATACTTAAAACTACACGTTTTAATAGGAAAAACAAAAAACAAATTCACCGACATTGGTAAAGGCGTGGTCGGGGTTCGGTTCCGCCGATACTTCTAGCTAAGCAGCGTCGCGCATAGCCAATACTCGGAGCGGGCTATTTTACTGCGATAGCTCAAAAAAAAAGCTATTTTTAATCATTTTTTTTTCGAAAACTGTTGCATGTATCGGTACAATTTTTTTTTCTTTTAGTGGTGCACTCTTACAGCATAGAAAATAATTTTTTGTTGTTGCATATAAATGTATATTTATTTAACAATGAATAATCGTGTAAAGACATGAAAAAAAAGTATGTCGCTGGCGTTGATGATTTGCGCTCTTCTGGTAACCTGAAACAAAAAATTAAAAAATATTCTTAATCTGTATGAGTGTCGTTATCGCCCGGACTGGAATTATTATTTTATATCGCAAAATAACAAAACGGCGGCGTTTTTTGCAAAAGTGTTCGAAAAACACGTTTTTTTTCGTTATAATTCGGGCGAAAGTATAAGTCAAAATTAATATTTTTTAATAATTCTAGTTCGGGCGATAGCGACACTCATACGGATTAAGAATATTTTTGAATTTTTTGTTTTAGATTAGCTGGATAGCGCAAATCATCAACGCCAGCGACATACTTTTTTTCATGCTTTTACACGATTAAAAATTGTTAAATAAATATATATTTATATGTAACAACAAAAAATTGTTGTCTATTCTATAATAAGAGTGTACCTTTAGGCGAAAAAAAAGTTTGTCCCGATACGTGCAACAATATTCAAAAAAAATTATTAAAAAATAGCTTATTTTTTGAGACTTCACAGTAGAATAGCTCCTTAAGGAGGTTGCTCGGCTATCGCGTAATAATGAGACTTTGCTGAAATTTATAGAGGATATTTGCCAATAGGTATTACGACTCTGTGCAAAATTTCAACTCATTCGTCTGCATGATTGTTGAGCAATTAATTATTGAAGTTAGGCTTTTATGCACGGGCGATATAGCAAAAGCTATACGATAATTCTGATACGACTCTTGCAACATGATAAAAATTATGACAATTGAATATAAATAGGCGGAAGATATTCTTGACATATTAATTAATGATTTCAACGAAGAGTGAAGCGTTTTGTTTGCCTCGTTGTCGAGATATTTTCAAAACAAAACAGAAAATTGTAGCTGATTTGCGTAAAACGATAAAGCGCGCTACAACACATGGCAACGTTGCTGTCAAATCGGCCATCTTGAATAGGCGCCACAATTTTAAACGCACAAAGTATTGCTTCCTCGTTATAAATTTCTTACCACGGTTTTATAAAGAGTATTTAAATATTTTTTTATCACTATTGCTATTTTTGTTCCTTATGATAACAACAAAGTTATTTTTCATGTCTTTCTTCATATTCGATATTCTTTATCCATAATTCCTCGTGACAGAAGCTGCAATGTATGTGTTCTGACATAACCTTCAAATCAATTATGCGTCGTCTCTCGACTGCGAATTCGTTTTCCAGCTCAACTACTACTTTTTTCGCTGTTTTCCATTTTGTACTTGCGTCAACCGTAGATTATACTGTTTTTCACTTCGGATTTTTCCTTTCCATCTATTCATATTCGTCGAACACAAAAGCTACATTCGCGAAAGAAGTTTGACAGATGAGCGCTCACTATGTGGCGTTCGTATCTGAGCTCAGTGCTACCAGTTACTGAGAAGTAAATTACGCGTTTGCAGTATTTCAACTTGGTTAATGACGTATTCGCGATGTCAACAAACAAAAAACGGTTAATAACATTTCTAAACAGTCAATTATATGCATTCCACATATTTATTAGTTGAAATTTGTTTATTTTACGTAACCGAAGATTTGATCATTTGGGGTTGGCAGCCGTTATAGGTACCCGTGTTTAAGCATAGGCGTTCCCCTCTTGCCGCCTGCCCCGCAAAGATCCTGAGCACCCTCCTTGAGCATAATCCGTTATATACGTAATACTAATATAATATTAAATATAGAGATAGATAATATTTATTATTTAATTTCTGAACGATTGCAACGCTATAATAATAGGATTTTTATATTTACGAACAATGTTTTCCTAGTAAAAACTAGAATTTACTGATAAATTAATTCGAATGTTACTTAAAACTAGTTATAACTAGGAAAAACTAGTTCTAACTAAATTAATCAGTTTAATCGGTTTGGGTTTGTTTAGGTTTGAGACGAGTTTTAACTAAAGTTCAAATTAATTTATCTGCAAATTTAAAAGTTTTCACTCGGAAAAACTAGTTCTAACAAAATGAATGAGTTCAAACTGTTTGGGTTTGCTTAGGTTTGAGAGGAGGATTTAACTAAGATTCGAATTCATTTATCAGTAAATTTTTACTTTTACTACGAAAAACTAGTAATAACGAAGGCTAGTAATAATAACTAGGTAGTAAGAATAACTACTAATAACGAACGAAGCAAGACCTAGTTTTTATTAGAGAAAACGAGTTTAAACTGAAAATGGATTGTAATTGTTAATATGAAGCATAAACATTAAGTATATAGATATAGTAATGACTCTAGGCATGTTCGATTTATGATTCACTTTTTTTTTATTCGAAATACGTAATAAAAAAAAGTTTTTACCGATACATCCAACAGTTAAAAAAAAATTATTAAAAAAATAGCATATTTTTCGAGCTTTCACAGTATAATAGCTCCTTAAGCATAATCCGTGATATACGTAATACTAATATAATATTAAATATATAGATAGATAATATTTATTACTTCATTTCTGAACGATTGCAACGCTATAATAATAGGATTTTTATATTTACGAACAATGTTTTCCTAGTAAAAATTAGAATTTACTGATAAATTAATTCGAATGTTACTTAAAACTAGTTATAACTAAGAAAAACTAGTAATAACTAGCTAGTAAGAATAACTGGTAATAACGAACGA